>VWPU01014765.1:0-260531 GCA_013398955.1 Callaeas wilsoni | reverse complement strand
CGGCCCCGCATCCCCTCCCGGCCTTGCGCGCGGCCTCGCCGAGCGTCACTGGCGGCTTTAGCGAGCCCCGTACACCGGTGTCGGCTCAGAACCGGGATGTGTTTTCCCTGGAGGAGCAGCCCGTGCCGGTCCCTGTGCGTGCGGTACCCGCCGGCCCCTGTCACAAAGGCTGGAGGCCAAACGATGGCGGGCTGTTGGTGCATCGCACACCCGTGTCGGTGCAGGGGCTGCGCAGACAGCTCCAGTGAAGGCGTTTGCCCAGTTGCATAAACTAAAGAGAGCAGGTGTTGTACAAGGGATCAATAAACCAGTGTCACTGGGGACAGTGAGAAGTTGCCTCAGGATACTGCCCGAGTCTGGCTTTTGTCAGGGTTTGGGCTTTTTCCTTTTGTTTTACTGGGAAGCAGGAGGTTTGAGTTTGATTTTAGGAGCTGAAATTGAGGCGATTGTCAGTTACCCACAGAAAGTTTGGACAAGTTGCAGGTCTGTGACTAACACATGAGATTGTGAATAATCAGTGGTAGCTGGTGAATCACGGTGGAATGTGCAGCTATGAATAATGTAACCAGCAAATATAATGTAAAGGGGAATAATAATAAAAATACTGTAGTCAAAGCTCTACAAAACTCCTGCAAAAGTCCTGCAGAAGAAATGACATCTTGATCAAAGATCAGAGTAGTGGGAAGGGAACTAGGAAAGGATGATATCAGAGAAACTGGTAAAAAAAGACTCTAAGGAGACCCTTTGTGCTGCAAGTGATGCATTTGAAGGATGAAGTCTTAAGATGGATTCTTGAGACTGTCTAATAAGAAATTATTGGAAGAATTAAAGATGTTATGGTGAGCATATTGCAAGGAGCAAATCTGATTACATCTCTCTAGTCACCTCATTAATGAACTGTACTTAGCTCACATGATGCGTTTTCTTTTTATGTTCAAAACTGAGTGTCCAGAACCTTTAAAGCACCCTCCTGCAGTCTACATCCTTGATAAACATGGCAAGGTTAGAGAAGAAGATATTTATTCATAAGTGTCAGAGACAGTTAGGAAACTAGACAATTCTTAGGATGTTATTGCCAGTCACAGACCCTGAAAAGACTGGCATATGATAATGTCATGAGACAGCCAGCTTGGGAGTTACACTGGTTTGAGGTCAGGCCTCTCTGCTGGTGAGAGATGACTCTTCCTCTAGCTTTGTCCTCCAGAATGAGAGTAATTTCTTCCTCTGGGCTTTGTTTTTCATTCTTTAGGTACAAATACGTATTTCTAGGTGTGAGCCTATCTAGTAAAGACAATTCTGAAAGCAGTATTTTGATCCAGAAGTATAACTTGGAGAAAAAGCTATGATGAAGAAATGCTTCAGAAACTATAATTTTATATTTTTATTTGCTTGCAGCTTGAAAATAAGGACAGAATAATACTAAACATATTATATCCTTTCATCTGAGGAATAGAGGTATTAAACATGTGCTGGGCGTTTTCCAAAACACTGTTACCATTTCATAAACTACCATGATATTCTAAATTTTGTATTTCATCTACATATTTATGATGCACATGCTTTTCACTGACTGTGTGCTACAGCCATGAAATGGTTGTTCAGCTCTTGAATTAATTTGTTTTCTGGTTCATGTAATAAGAGGTGTTTGGCCTTCATTCTGAGTCCTCTTTCAATTCACAGTCTAAATTCTCACATAAATTGAAAAGCAATGACTCAGTGTGCCTCAAAAATAAGCCTTTTCCTGGGAAATTCATGAAGAGCTTGGAGTGGAAGGTTTTATATTTTAATGAGATGAGTCAGAAACATTTCATTAAGAATCTCTTGTAAAGCATGTTTTGGATAGGAAATTGTCCAAATAATATAAACAGATTCACTTTGCATTTGAGATATTTCTATGCTTGATATCATGCAAATATAATGTTAAGAACTGGACTCAGCGTTCTGCTGCTAAATCAATGATTGGTCTTAAAAGACGCAATGTAACAAATGGCAGGAAGGATAAAGTTGGCAAGATCAGCATCTGTTATCTGTTAGCTAATCTCATGATTTATAAAAACAAACAGCTAGTTAAGTCTTCAATAAAATGTATAAAACCCCTATTAATTAACAGAGACACATTGTGGTTTGAGGCGAATTTCTATCATTGTTAGCATACTGCGTGAGAACCCGATGGAGCAGAGCAGTCTCTCTGTTGGTGGGAAATAGTGTATAAAATCAAAATCAGCCTTAGCAGAGAGCCTTGAACCACAAGAAAATAAGAGTCCTAACATAGGACTAACAGACAGAATGTTATCCAGAGGCTACCAGGGGTATTATACACGATATTGAGCATATTGAGAATTAATGGAAAATGCATTTAGGCTGGCTGAAATACTAATTATTATCTTGTATGTATATTTACGTTTCCTTCCCACTCTGCAGTGATGTGACTCTAAGGTAACTGAGGATGTCAGTGCAGTTCTGAAATAAGCATTTTCTTACTTCACCATAGAGATCTGACTAATAAAGGTAATTTAAACCATGGGCATTGAAAAGGCCAGTGGATTTTCCTGCATAAGCAGAGCTCCATTGCCACAATGCAGGTGGAGGTCATTGACTCTTCCCTCTTCCTTGCTGCACCTTTTTTGAGCTTCGTGAGTCCATACTTGCTGGAGAAATGCTTCTTTGCACACCTGCTGCCCTACGTCTTACAAGTTTCTGAGATCCATGGTGAGAATGTCTCATACCACAAAGCAACAGGTATCTATATTTTATTTCAAAGGTGCTTGCACTTGAGAAGAGGATAAAGGGTTGGAGGTGAAAGTAATCAACTTACTGTGTAAAAATGAAGGTATCCATATTTTAGGAAAATTAGTGATGTGCTAATTACAGGATTTCATTGGTCACAAACTAAACATAGTAAACATCACTACATAGGTTAGCGTCATGTTCCCACTACAGCTTTACTAGTCAGTTCTTTTTAGAATATCTGATAAAATCCTGCATAAAAGCAAGGATAAGTGAAAGCAAAGGCCAAAGAGTTGCATTTGGACTGTGGACTTCGCAGTGCTTAATGGGAAGGATCTGACAGCTTTTTGTTGTCCTTAACTTACTCCATTGGTCTTGACTTTAAATTAATCTTTTTTGAGCTGTGTCAAAAATCTTCAGCCAGTAAAGCAGGAGGCATTTATTGTTTTGCTGTTATTCATATTTTTCCAATTTTTCAAGTCTTCAGGCTTGTGGCAATGATTTAGGAATGCTGAGGTCTGAATTTATTTTTGTGACATCGTACTTACACATTGCTAGTTAACAACTATTACTAATTGTTCTAGTTTGTCCCTAGGAATGAAGCAAGGAGACAAAATATGGGTCTTGTTTTGCTGTCACTGTATTAATTTTTTCCGTTCCTACCTGAGTGCGCAGAAGATACAACTAATTTCTGCTGGAAAAAGAGCTGACCAGAGCCTAAATTCTTCATTGTAAGCCAGAATTGCCTCATGTCTCCCTAGATAAGGTCTTCAGAAAAGAGATTTGTTTCATCCAGGGTTTTTTTGTGCGTGTGGAATTTTGTGCATGGAAAAGATTTTGAGGGCATGAAGACAGATACTTTTCGGCACACATAATTTTTATCAGAATAGTTTTACTAGTTTTTATCCCACTGAAGGATGGGTATACATAGTATGCCTGTTTAATTCTCTCAGTACAAAATGGAGCAGTCCCACAACCCATCCCTCAAAAGCCTCTCTCCAAGGGTCAAAAGCTGATGTGCCAGAAAGGATATAGAACCAGGAGAGACTTAGTGGTACTTCCTCAAAATGCTCTCCTCGCCTCCAGCAATTTGCAGTCCAGGAATTTCTCTGATCACAGATGGTTTTAATTGTATTAATAACCCTCTGTAGATTTTCTTCCTATTTCTGGTCTGTTCTAAACAGATGTAAACTTCTCATTCTCTGAGTAATCTGTAAAAGTTCTGCAGCCAGTCTGGCGTGTGAAGAAGGGTTCCTTCCTCCTCTTTCTTTCAAATCATCCCCATTTAGGCTTACAGTGGAAGAATCAGAGGCCAGTTGTCTCTGGCCATCGTCTCTGTCCCAGCTGTGTTTTTATAGGCTTTGATCCTATGTTTAATCAATTGTCTTTTACAGGTTGATAACAATACATACAGAATAATTTTATAACAGCATCCCTAAAGTTATCTTCTGCAATGTGACAGCTTATGATTGTTGATTGAACTTTCCTTGGTTTCTGTTCATAAGCACAGTTTATCTGGTGCTTAAGCTCACTGAAGTGTCATGTGATGTCCAGTTTTAGTTTGAAACCAGGATTGTGTGCATGTCTTTATGAAAATTACATTGTGTCTGTAAGTGATGTTGTAAATCAGTTTAAAATTAAATATAGCATGAGCTGTGCAATCCATATTAAAATAAACAAGATGTTTCAATAATAAATATCTATTTAGAATAAGATCTGGGCGATTATTTGGGAGATTTTTAATGATAGGGTGGGTTTCAGGGGAAATGGGCAAATATGAAAATGAGGTTTGTTAAGCAAGCCAAGTCCCTAAACAGCTTCTCATTCAACATGGCCACTAATTCATGGGCTGAGTTGTAATTAACAGCCCAAGATTCTTCCTCTCCTGAAAAGTGATGCTCATCTGCTTGAATATATCTTTGAATAACTGTACTCGTAATGATTAACTCTGAAAATGCATGAGTCAGGGAAAAATAATGGTATAAGATTTGGATGGAAGGCAGCTGAAACTAAAAGCCATAATGCAGGTTTGAAAACGAATCTCCAGACTAATTAAAGAATTGGGTTTAGTGGGGATGAGAGTTAAAGCATGTACTCAGATCTCATCATAACCATGTGAAGAATGAAGCTTCCCCAGGGTTCTGTATTATGCTTTAGGACACAGCCTGATGTAAAGACCCAAGGCTTATCAATGCTATGGATTTCTTTGCATTTTTTTACCACTTTTATCAATAGGTTCAATATGGACTTTCCCTTATTTAAAACCTAGTAGCACAGCGTTTCCAAAGGATGCACTGAACCTGAACAGTTCTAAAAACACACCAGGTCCCTGTGTGTGTTTGTGCTACCCATGTCCCTGATTGTGGTCAAATACTCGTGCTGATCATCACAATACATGCCACAATCTAAATTTCCTAAGTTTTAGGGTTATTTTCCATTTTAATATGCGATAGCCCAAGGTTAGAAAAACAGTTCCAGGATGGTGGTGTCCTTAAGCACACCTCTGGAGGTGGCAATAAGCTTTGATATGAGTTTAGTATTCTCTCCCTGCTATGGTGCTGTTGATTATGTTGTAATGTAAGGTTGCCCATGATGCTCTCATGGAGCTGGATTTGTTGCATACAATATGCTTGTCTGCCCCTTGGAAGAAGAAGGAAGTTTGCAGTGAAAATAAGCTGTTACTGTCAGCAAAAAATCAGTGTGTGAGCATTACAGAACATCTAAGGAATGTTTAATGACTTGGCAATTCTAAGCTTTGTGTCATTGTCAAGGAGAATGGGAAAATTAATTTAATTGGGACAATATTTCATTTAGAGTTAAGCTTAATAGGCAATTTCTTGTCACTATGAGTGTATGTTATTTGCTGGACTTGTGTTTTCAGTTTTTATCAGCCTTACATCACCTGACCTTACTGAGAAGAAACTAAATTGAAGTTCTACCTACTTATTTTAGATTTCTCTGCCAAATTTAATAAGAAATAATAATAAAAGACTGAGAAATGGAAAGGCCAATTAAAAGTCAGCACTACTTTTTTTTTTTTTTTTAAATTGGCAAGAAATGTAATTAATACTAGATAGATTTGTTATATTAGTATGTCTTGGTTGTAAAGGTAACAACATGGAAAATCTTGTCTTCTATAAAGAAAGTGAATGAGCAATGTATCCCGTTACAACAGGCTGTAATGACTATCAAAAGCCAGAGGAAGTTTAGTAGGAAATTAAGGAGAAACTGGAATTTTTTAATAGGATTATAAAGGAATAGAAAGAAATAGCTTGGAGACAAAGTCTGGAAAAAAAATATATTTTTTCAGAAAATTAAGGATCTTCCTTTTAGTTTTTAATTTTCATGGATAAGTAGTGCGTCTGGTTTTATCATATCTGAATAAAAATCCTGTGGTGAGAGGGAAATTTTACTTATAATGAGTGCTTTAGTTCTTAAGCCACAGTATCAATTTATGCTTGGTTCTGTTTGCATAATATTTTATGAGTGTCTGATTAAGCCTTTATTAAGCCTATTTCATGAGGCTTAATACATCTGCAGTGTAGGTTCTGCCTCTGAATTGAGGCTATTGTCTCAGCAGCTACCCTCATTTTCATGCAGTTAATTTCATTTGATAAGTAATGTTGGCAGACAAATGCATGTGTGTTTAAATTGCATAAATAAATAGTTCTAAACACTAAAAAAAAATTGTACAAGGCTCAAGTTCTTTGGATGGGAAGAAGCCAGTATTAAAGTATCCCTTTTTCCTCCAAGTCCACGAAAGTGGAATAAAAAATTGCACAGAAAATTCCAAACCTGATTCTTCAACAGAGTTGCTTCACAGCAACTGCTCCACATTTTACACTAAAGTCTCCAGTTTACACCTTTGGGAAAATTGGTTGTTCAGAGAGAAGCTTTTCATTCTGTTCTTGTCTTGTATTGATGGAAAAATAAAAGTAAACTAGACAAAAAAAAAAAAATGGAAGTAGTGGGATGCTGTGTTACAGTGGCTTTGCAGGTACTGGTGCTCACCCTGGTCCTCTTTATTTGATCGTGTAGCCTAAAGGCTGAACAATATCATCTTTAGTAGTATCCTATCAAGGGCAGGATTTGAAACAAGGGAGCTGCTCTTTTGCTGTCAGCTGGGCTCAGAGACGGATTATTCATGATGATTTGTTTTAAGAGATAAAAATAAAATACAGGAAGAAAAACTTGATTTGCTTACCTCTTAAAAAATTCCTCTGCCACAAGGTTTGCTACCTAGATACTTCTAACAGCAACAAAATACATGGGGCTCAGCTGTAGAATAAAGCATCTTCCATACTCACACAGTAATGCCAATTTCTCTGCTATTCAATGCTGCTGGGAAACAACTATTCAAAAGAATAGTTCTATCATAAAACTTGCTGTTAAAACAACAATTTTCGTTACTTTTCCCAAAGGTGGCATTTTGGCAATGGAGCTAGTTATGTATGAAGAAGGGAAACATGCACAGGGAAGCCGTATGGTGGATAAAACAGGTTTTGCTGAAAGCCACTTCATCTCCATGCTTCTTGAGTGCTGGAACAATGTTGTTAATTATCTTGGCTAATTTCCTCCCCTAGTATGTCAGTTTGGTATTTTGTGCATCATAAACCATGCTGAATGTTCCTGTAGTACTTACACACTGTCCAGCTTAATTTCACATTCAGAGTTATACTCCTATGCATTGCCAAGGTCTGGCTCTGAGTAGCTGTCTAATTAAAATATTTGTGTGTCAAACCATCTGCATGTATAACACATATTTTTTGATCCTGACCCTCTACTGGTCTAACTTGTATGAAAAATAAGGAAATGCAGAATTCAGCAGAATACTTAACACAATATTTTGTTGTCAGTTGTGACACTTGAAAATGGGAGAATAGATGATCATAGGAACGTCAGAAGATACCGCTGTCGTGGCTTGATGCACTACACAGTGACACTGCTGTAAAGAAAGGATTCATAAGTCTGAGGAAGAAAACACACTCTTACATGGATTTAACCTAGACATAGAATAAAGTTATTACCCTTATCGGGAAAAAATGATACTGAATAAAATTGCAATTGTGATAAAATTGGAAGTAACGTTTTTCCTAAAGCTGCATTATTTTCATTTAGCCATCATATGAAGAACTGTTGTAAAAATCCAAATTATTTTGGCTCCAGCAAGTATATGCTTAAAAACTCTTATTCATTTTATATAAATGAGATATGGATTTGCAGATGGTTTGTGCAGTTCATTCTGGCTTACTTTACTCATGTATTTTTCCTCTGTTTTTAGAACTGTTTTCCTTAGCATCATTCTTAGGAGAAAAAAGGAATGTTCAATACAAAAAATTTGAAAACCTGAGAATAGTTTGCCCTGTGTTTTTCTTTGCTTCTTATTGCTTTTTTTTTTTAAATGTGAAGCACCAATATTTATTAGGACTGGTGATCTACCTGAAGTCAGACTGAGGAAGGATTTCTTGGCTCTAATGTCACACAGGTGTCAGTGTTTATGTAAATTTGATAAATATTACTATTTACAGAGAGAGTAATTCATTGATTTCATATGACATAGTTAAGATAGAAATTCAGTGAATTGCGTATGGAGATCTCCCTCTATATATATTTAGTAGGCAATACCTTTGCCAATTGAATAGTTTTCAACTTTGATTGTACTCAAAAGCTTTAGACATAGAAAGTTATATTAGTCAAACACATCTTTGCCTTTCTAAGAAATGTGGAATAACTTAGGATGCATGGAATTCATGAAGATATCTGGTCCAGTCTTGCCTAACCCAGGGATTACGAATATGAAATGGAGATATGGCTAAATAAAGAATTTAACTTTTGTTTTCTTCTATCAGTCAGATTCCTAGTCCATCATCAGGTGATAATGGATGAAGAATGAAGTGTTAATCCCTTAACAGTTACATAAATTTATTTCATTCCTAATGAGCCCCATGTCTGTGTTCAGATCTACAGTTTGAAAGGAGATGTAAATGAGGCAGTGGCTTATTGATATTTGAGGAGTTATAAGTCTTTATCTTCCTGTGTATTACTCTCTATTTGCTGTCTCTGTGTCCCTTGTTATTATTGTATCAAATTAGAAAGTTTGGCATGGAATATTCTAATCTCAATATAGTTAAAGCATTTAAAAGTATTTTAAGGTTTCCTTCATCATTTAAAATAATATTATGTTAATTATATTAATAATTATTATATTGACATTTGAATAGTTTATTGTTTGGATAACTGCTGCACAAAATCTACAATTACTAGCAATTAAGAAAATCAACAAAGCTTTGATTTTAAATTTAGTTTTCCATTTTTTTTAAATTAGTTGTGAGCTTGACGCTGGCCAAACGCCAGTGCACGCACAAAAAAAAAAAAAAAAATCATTCACTCATTCTCCTCTGCTATAGCTGAGCAGAGGAGGAGGAAAGAAAAAGAAATTTAAAAGGCTCACGGGGTGAGATAAGGATTAGGAGAAAACATTGTAACGGCAAAATGGGCTCAAAACTTTAAAAGGTATAAAGAAAAAGTATTACTAACTGACTTAAAAGAGGATAACGAGAACTAAAATAAACCTTTAGAACACCTTTTCTCTTCCCCAGCCCTTCTTTCCTTCCCACTGAAAGCACAGGGAGACAAAACATGGGGTTTTTAGTCAGTTTGTCACTTCTAAAAAATCTTTCTTCAGTTCACTTAGGGAGAGCTGTCTCTTTTGCAATGTCATGGGGTCCTTCCCACAGGAGACAGTTCTCTGTGAACTCTTCCAATGTGGTTCTAATTTTCATGAGTAGCAATCCTGCCCGAACTTGCTGCAACGTGAGTCTCTCCCATGGGCAAAGCTGCCTTCCCACAACTGCTTTTTCGTGGGCCATTTGGTTCACAGAGTACAGTCTTTTCAGGATGAGCTGTTCTAGTAAAAAAGCAAGGATCCTCTTCCTCTCTCTCTGGAAGCAAGGGTTCTTTCTCTTTCTCTGTTCAAGTCTCTCACCAGATCACAGCTTCTCAGCATTCACACACTCCAGCATGAGCACCTTTTTCTCACAGGCTGTGAGTGAATTCTGCATCCCTCTATGCACTTCATCGATTACAGGGAAACAGTTTGTTGTGTTATACTCCTTACCACGGCTTGCAGAAGAATTTAAGCTCCCAGGCCCAGAGCATCTCCTCCTCCCCCTCGTTCCTTCGCACTGACCTTAGTGTCGCCACGTTGCTCTCCTCCTGTGTCTTCACTTTTTCCTCTTCTCTGATTCGGGAGAGAATTGGTGTTTTTAAGTTGGTTTGTTCTCAAGTTCTATCAATTGAAAAGTTTTTATAGAGTTCTGCAGCGCTGAAAGATTGAGCACATCCGGGCTCCATATTGGGGAATTGCGCGCCATGCCTCTTGCTTCTGGTCATGTGGACTCCGCTGGCACCGCGCGAGCCGCCGGCCGCCGGCTTTACTCAGTGCCTCTCTTCATGCAGGGCGCCGAAAGGGAGAACTGCTGCTGCCCTTCTTGTGCCCATCTGTCCGCAGCACAGCTGGTTAAAAGCGGCTAAGCAAATAAAGTTCGTTGCGAGCCACGCTGAAATAGCAGCGGCCACGTGGTGCCCCCCCGGCCACACAGCTGCGGCCGTGCGGATCTTGGCTGCTTGGCCACTCCTGGCCGCATGGTCTCGGCCGCATGGTTGCTCGTGGTGTCGGGATGACCCCCACTCCAGCGGCATGGTCCTAGCGGCCGCACCGGAAAGAGCCTGGCTGCCCCCACGGAAAGTTTCCTGGCTCCGCTGGGAAGGGGCCCAATGGCCCACTCACCACCCCTTGGAGGGCAGGAAAAAAAGAGAGCTTCCCGCGGTTTTTTTCCTTTCTTAAATATCTTACGGTAGAGGCGTTACCAGCTGTACTACCTGGCTTAGCAGTGTGTCTGTTCTCAGAGCCAGCCAGCGACTGGTTTTGCCAAGCACAGAGGGAGCTTTTAGCAACTCCTCACAGAAAATCACTTCCGTGGCTGGCTTCTTCCCTCCTCACCAAAAATTAAACCATGCAAGACCAACAAAGTTGTTCTTCTGATTGTTATATAATGAGACATATTGTGGATAATTGTATTTTAAAACACAAAATGGTTAAATAATGAGATCATGTATTAACAACTTGTAGAGTGACTGGGAAATCTCATTGCCTAAGTAATGCATCAGAATATCAGGTCCAAGGGCAATGTGAAGTGACACGTTTTGAAGTTAATATTGTACATAAGAGGTTATTTTATTATCTTTTATAATACATTTGTTATTCCATCCCAAAATACATGTGGACATACATATGTAAAAATAACTTCTATTCCTAACAATTTTATATATTCGTGTACTTGTACTATGTTTACTTCACTAACAAGCAGCTTGTTTTTTCTTCAGTATCAATATCTCTGTGTCTAGGAACAGGTGAAAAATAGAGTGAAAGAAACGAAGGTTGTGATAGAATCTTGTGATAGAAACAATTTCAATTTCAGATTGAAATCAGTTTATACCTGGCCCTGCTTTAGTGAGAAAAAAGAAGCTTCCAGAAGGGAATAATCAGATTATATCTATTGCTTGCTTTCCCTTATTAGTTCATCTACAATATTGTACAGCAGACGTGTGCTCTCCTCTTCCCCCAAAAAACCCCTTGACATACAAACCTAATACAGTGGAAAATAAATAAATATAAGATAAAAAAATAAGTGGAAGATATAGAAATTTGTATGTGAGCGTGCAACTGGTTATTATCTTGTGTTGGCTGAGATATTTCTTTCATGATCGGTACAGTTTTTGAATGTTTAAGTGGTAGTCCAGGAAATTGAGGTTCTTTAAGCATAGGACTAATGCCACTCCTATCAACTGAACTAGTTGTATTAGACCATTAATTTTTTCTGTTTGATGCTGGTTGTGGCCAATATGGCAACAGTGCCCATCTCCCAGCTTACCCTCATAATGTACCTACATTTTGTAAACATCTTCCATTGCAGTATGCAATGCAGTACCAGTGCAACCACAAAGCTTTTAATTTCCGCTGTGTGCCCTAGGAATTCTGAATTTTCTTGAGCGGAAGTGGGTCTCATTTGTCATTGTACATCTTGGATAATTTTCTCACATTGAGGATGCAGAGCAGTGAGTAGAGCAGATGGCCTTATGATAAATAAATAGTAACAACATGATGGATAACAAGTTGCTCTGAGATGGAGACAGTTTCAGATCTACCTAAAATATTGTCTGGGGACCTGGGGCCAGGTAGGTTCAGTTTTATGGTTCTGTTCCTCCCCAGTTGGATTATAAGATTCTGCATGTACTAAAAAAAGAAAAAAAGAAGGGAAAAAAAAAATGGTGTTAAAAACCAGTTAGTGGCTACAAACATTTCCTTAATGCCATAATCTTTGCCTCTTCAGTATTTAGATCGTAGGTGGGAATTTTCAGACTAAACTGTGATGTCCTTTCAAAGATTCTGCTTATGGAGTATTCCTTGTCTACTGCTTTTCTAAAGTAAAAGGGTGTCAAAGGATAGAAGCAATATCAGTTTATTGAGGGTTTTTCTACCAATGCCATTTATAATTAAAATAGTTTGCAATTCCCTAATGGAAGAATTCCTAGTTACCTACTTTAATTCCATCTGTACACTCTCTCCAAAAAATCCAAAAGGCTTCTACATTTGAAAAAAGTCAAATTTCATATGTGTAAATAGTGAAAAAATAACTCTTTTTTCAGTAGGACAAAAAAGGTGGTCAAACAGCTCCTGCTCTGCCTGTTGAGCTCCTACAGGCGGGTCCTTGATTTCACGCTTAGTTGCAATTCCCTTGGCACCTCTTTGGTTTGTTGATGCTCTGTTAGTCCCTTCTGGTTCCTAAGAAGTATGCTTTGTCTCAGAGGCCTGGCAGGCTGCTTCTGCTCCTCAGTGAAGTTTCTCAGTCTTTTCTGGAGCATTCATGACCACTGTTTAACGCTGTTTTTCTCTTGCCCTCTTCGCTTGGTGGTTTGCCATTGAAGAGTGCTCACTTTGAGCATTTCTGCTCCTGAGCCTGCTCGGCTGATCCAGAAGAGATTGGAGTGGTCACCTTCCTCTCTGGAGGTTGCATCTCACCACATCTTGTCAGAGGAGGGTAGGGCACAACCCCAAGAATTCCCTGAGTTGAAGCTGTTATGTTGAAGTGCTTCTGGAGTTGGTTATGTTGAGCCAGGTGGAAAGCAATGAGGTGTTGGATTTGGGGATGGCAAAGCTTGTTCTGGGGACTTCAGACGGTTCAGAGATACAACCATTCTCCTTTTTCTTTCCCTTTTTCTTTCCTATGCCTTCTTGAAGATACTTGCTGTTTGAGCAACCGTATGTTTTTCTTAGCAGTGCAGATCTGATTGTGATTTTAGGTCCAGCAGTGTACATCAAAGGTGTCCAAAGAAGGCTAATCTTTTCAGCAATGCAGAGCCCAAGTAGACAAAGTCTAATTCTTATTTTTAAGTGTACAGGCCAAGACCCATTGATGATACCAAATGGTTTTGCTCTATTGACTTCCATGAATGTCGGAGTCCATAAACTCCTAAGTGAAATCAATGCAGCCATAGCAGGTTATGCACAGGAGAATTCACTCAGCAAGTTTAAATGTACTCAGTGCCCTTTTACTGCTGAATGTTTAAACTTCCTGTGTGAATTTGTTATCAGAAGCCTGCCTCATGCATTTTTCTAAAATGCTTAGTGGTACAGATGAGGATGCAGTGAGGTTATTGCAGAAACGGGTTTTATTTTCTGGTGCATGCTAATTTCTATGTGATTATTGGATACACAGTATTATATTTGTGTAGAAAATGCAGTCATTTTATTGACTGAAATCAGCTCTAGAATAATTAAATTCTATTTATTTCCTTTCCTTATTTCCTGTGGTACTGATTTTGCCCCATATATAAAATTAGTGACTACTGAAAATTACCAGTATATTATTTGAAAACCTTCCTCCTCCTCTCCTTCAGTTTGGTCACTCAGCTTTTAAAACTTTTCCTGGTTTTTAGTCTGCAGTGTTGAATTATATCTATCTATCCATTCAGCCTTCTTGAACTTTTTCTTGTTTCCTCAATACTTCAGTTGTTTATTGCTGAAATTTGGTTCTTGCACTTGTTTGGCCTTGTTCACTTTTGAACTTCCTCCATCATTCACTTTGCTTTTCTTCTCTCTAACAGAAATACTTTTGTCAGTTTGGGGTACAAAGAAGTATAAAATTCTCTCCTTGGTGGCTCATAGTTCTGGTGATATTTTATTGCTATAACAGAAACAGGGAAGGAAGGCGAGAGAAAGGATTGTCATGACTGCATAGTCCCTTTCAAATGTGACCATCTGCACAGCTTAGCTAGAACAACAGCAAAGGACTACCATGCTGAAAAAGAATTTCAGAAAATTATTTTCTTGATGGAGCAAAAAAAGGACATGAGCCTAAGAGTGAGACTATTCACAGAATAATGAACTTTAGCAATTAAAGTAAATATAGTAGAATATATTCTTAGCAGATCATTGACCTTTACAGGTCTTTCAAAAATGTCACTAGCTTCGAGAAAAAAAAAAAGAAGGTATGGTTTATAAGGTATCTCCAATCAGAATATTTATTTATAGTCCTATGTTTGATATTCTTAAACCTTGACAGCTCCTTTAAGAATATTTTGTATGAACACTGTGAAAGTGACTTGGGGCAATTTTTATGGCAGTTTGAAATGGGACATTTGGGGCTAAATGCAGTCAGAATGTTTCAGTAAATCTGTCTGACACTTCTGACGTTGAGGTTGTAGTAAGTGATAACTATGGGATCCTTTTCTGCTACGAATTAGTAAAAGAATTCTTTCAGTGTTTCTATAAAAATAATAGTTAATGCACTTAAAAATTCAAACTCATTTTACACAAGATATATTTCGTTTTGCATTTCTCTCTATTATGTCTGCTTTCATATAGGGACTGTGACTTCCCTATAAGATGAAACCTTTTTTATAACCACTGTAGCAATGAACCCTAAATGCTGTACTAAATTTAGAGTAGAGCATGATACCTGTTCAAAGTTTTTACCATTCAATACAAGAAACAAACATAAGAACATAACAAGTCCATAATGCCATCAATTCCAAAACTTAGGAAACAATGAACACTAACTGTAGGCTGAGGATTACTCTGTTAGAAAGAAGTTTTTTGTTTGAATCCCACTAGAGTGCTTTCACTGACAATGGAGTAAGATAAAGCATTTTTTAAGTGCAACTAAAAGTTGTGTTTAATTTTTTCATATGGAGAAAAGAAGTTATAAGCCATTATTTGAAATATTTCAAATATTTATTTAAAGAGGAGGGATATGCTCAAAAATAAAGCTGCTTTCATAGTACAAACACATATGCAACTCCACTGACATCTGTCATCCTCTGCTGTTTTGCTGTAGCTCTCTGTGACACAATGAATTCCACAATGAAACATCTTACCAAGGAGAAAGACTGAATACGCTAGAGGAGCAAATGGGAATGATGCTAACAAAGTCTGAGAGAAGTCAGCTTTTGATTGCTCAGTATGCCATAAAACGTGATTGATAAGGCAAATACAAAACCTGAAGAAACTCCTGTTCATCTACATGAAATCTGTACGTCAGAATTTTTTGAATTTGGTACATAGTAGTCAGGTTACAAGCAAAGGTTACAGGTTCTGTTGAAAAGTCAAAGCATGACTTATTCAGAGAAATCAGTGAATTAAAGACTAGCTAAATTAATAACGAAAATAATAACAATAAATTAAAATAATCCATAAAGACTTACCCCTATTAAAGGGATATTATCAGAAAGATAGTGTACCTATCTTGCCCTTCACACTTTTTTTTTAAATATTTTGAGTGGAAGAGGTAAATGAATGACCAAAATACTGAGCCTTTAAAGTCACCTATGCATTAGGATGTTGTCAGTTACAAAAAGAAGTGAAAGCATGAATATTTCATATCTCTTTGGCATTCAACCTGTTTTGCATAGATGGCATCTGGAGGTTCAAAACAGAGCGTTATTGCTTCACTACTGTCACCATGGTTTAGCAGGTAAATAATGCATGAGCTAAGAAGAGTTGACAAGGCAGACGGTAATGATATATTGGTTCAAGAGTCTGTCACCTCAAAAAGCACCTAGAAATGATTCACATCAGACTTATTATTTATTTCATATGACTGTTAGCAGAATAGTCATAGATACAGCCTGTAATTAACCTAATTAATTAACAACTGAAGGACATCGAAGGCAAGTAGCCTAGCAAAGTTTCAGAAGAACCTCAGTGTTCCTACATATGCAGCAACAGTTGCAAACTTTCCAGCTTAAAATTGTGGTGTTAATCTGCACCCTTTGGGAGTGTTGTGAAATTTTAGTTTTATCTTTAGGAAAACAAAGTTCCTTCATATCAGCTAGGCAGTGCCTAACTAAGCGGGGAACATCTTGATAACGTGTTATGCAAAAGCAGGGCTGGTAGTCTGTATTATCAGCATTTTTTACTGGCATCTGATTAAAATGCTGACAAAAAATAACACCACTATATTGTATGGCAGTAAGCACAAGAAACTGTTTTCCAGTAAGAATGTCCAGTCCTCATCTACAAAAATGAGAATAATGGCTGCTGTACAGTGGCTGTGGAGCAATTGGGGGTCACAAGTTCTAATGACAGGCTCATGTTCATCCTGTTTGTCAAAAGTAGTAAGATCTTTTTGTTGCTTAATTAAAAAATGCAAGCAACACACGCACATCCTATCCCTGTTCATTGCTCACAGACTGCTTAACCCATAAAGGTTAATTTGTCACACTAGTGCTTTGTTTCCCATTTTGTTTATGAGATCACTCTCTGTAGTGACATCTGCATATATTAACTAGCCCAACACATTTTGTGTTATCTGGCAGCTTCTTTAATTACTGGTCAGGCGTCACTTTTTAATATTGCAGCCAAGCAGAAATGTATTTGTTCCAGTAGCATTTTTAACAGGAGCCTGTAATAGCCGAGCCTCCCTGGAGAGCCCTTCCAGCCAGGGTTCGCCAATAAACCGCAGCCGCTTCGCTGCAGCCCGAGGTATCGACAGATGCTTCCAGCTGGATGCGTAATACGTGGTACCCGCTGTGAATAGAAAATGACTGAGGACTGGTGGGACATTCTTTAGGCACAAATAAGCTGTGCTGATTTCCTTCACATCTTGTAATGGGAGATTTGTGATGTGATTTTCCCCTGTCTACCTCAGTGGTGGTTTTTAACCTTATTTTCCTCGTGATGTGCAACATACAGCAATGGCTTACCGGGATTACTGTACTTAGCACGTTCAGTGCAATTAATTCATTACACTGATAGCGATTTCCAGCTAAATCATGTCCTTAATCCAAAGAAACAGAAAGTGTCAATAGTGTCAGTAGGAATGTGGCAGGGCCAAACAAGATGTGAGCAGCACAACAGAGTGGATTGAACCAGTCATGCTTATAGTAAATACTGTATGCAGTAGTTAGAATAAAAGAAGACAGTAGACTATCATGCAGCCAGTGGATATGTGAAATTGTTCTTTATGATTATAAAGCTCCACTGTTGAATATCCAGGGGACTGGAGGTTCAGCATGTGCAATAAATACAGAACAAACATACCTTTTTGATCTCAAAAGAACTGACATTATAGTAGGAAATGTGGTATCCTGTCCTGATTTCAAGACCTGTTTCCTAGGAAGCAGTGGGATTGTGCTTAAATGTGTGCCTAAGCCACCTCTGGAAACTCAGAAATATATACTTTATTTCTAAATTTTTGCTAAATAGTAGCATATTTAAAAGATAAGTAAAAAATGCACTGTTTGCTAAATAGTGGCATGTTTAAAAGAAAAGTAAAAAAAAAACCAAAACACTTCAGTCGTGAAGAACTTGGCATAGGAACCTCAAACTGCAGAACCAAATGCAGAAGGTATGGAGATGTGTCCTGTCTGTCTCTCTCTTCCTATGTATTTTCCCATCTCTTTTTATTTATTGTCGGAGTTAGAAAGAGACTTAGTTCTGTGAATTTCCCTATTATTGAATAAAGCATCCTTCCTGTCAAAGTTGAGGTGCTTGGGCTGGTCTGGCAGAGGTTGGTCCCCGTCAGTTGTATGAGTTCATATCAGTGTGCATTCTAAATAACTTGTGGCCATGCTGTCAGACTCTGAAAGCCATTTGCAACTGCCTTTTACTGTGGTGAGTACACAATGCCATTGTCACGACACTGATTCCTTACCCAGCCTAATGGCTCTTTCTAGTGGGACTTGCAATTTGCTGCCAAAAGTTATGGAATCAGTACTGTCCAACAGAATAAAAAGTTAGAATTAGGCTCAGATATATATTTAGTTAAAAACTGAGCATGATTCTTCTGAATTTTGTGAAATATACAATAAACAGAACTGGATCAGTGTCTGTAACATGGATTGATTCTGGATTGTATGTAGAAGCTTGTAGAAACTGCTCTGTTTGAGGCACTGTGATAATGATTAATCTTCTGAAATATTTGTTTTATATATCTGCATTGTAAAGAAGATTGAGAATAGGTTAAATGCAGGGTCCAGATAGTACTTGCCAATTCAGTCGGCTGTAGTGATATCATGTTTTATTTGCTGTTTCTAATAAATCAACCTTCAACTTGTGCTTTACTTGTGAAACAGTCCTTTCTTTTCTGACTTCCAAATCAGATGCTTCTAGAGCAGAACTGTTAGATGAGTAAACAATGACAGGATAAGAATAGACTGTGTTAGAGAGCCTGACTCTGTTAAAGCAAAGATTAGTACACAGAAGACACATAAAGGCGTTGTTGTTACATCTGAGGCTTATTTTATGTGCACAACACCCCGCTGTACCAGATGGACTTGAAAATTAAATTTTTCAGTGAAAAAAACTTGAGGAAAGAAAACAGTAAAAAAAAAGCTGTGTGAAATATCATAATTATAATATTGATAAATAACAGCATGTATAGCTATGATAGATACTCTTTGCTTCCAAACAAAGATGAACTCAGCTTCTCTCAGCTGAAATTTGTTGCAGGCACTCTCAAGTGGCAGGTAACTCCATTCTCTTTTTTTTTTCTGCTATTTCTCAGGGAGATTATTCTGTAGTGATTTTTTTTTTTCCTTACAAATAATTACAGCAAATTCCTGCAACTGGGTCTTTTTTGACTGCATTACAATTTAGAATGGAAGCATTTTTTTTTAAGAGGCCAAATCTAGTTTTTTGCAATCTCTTCTGCTTTGATTCCTACTAGGTAGATTTTTAACACAATGAGGATTTGGCAGGAGTCAGATTGACGTGGTGCCTTTTCTGAGGTTCAAAGGAGGAACAGCTTCCTTTACCTGAAGAATGAGTAATTATTAATCAGCAGGATTACTAATCAGCAGGATTACTAATGCAAATAGTAATCTTAGTGCAAGGCTGGGATATTTCTCTTCTACAATGTTTGTGAAGATTTAGAAATGGGAAACTTCTTTTCTGGATGGATTTCAGTGTCAGCTAATTTGCATAATTTGACACTGTCATGAGTGAAGAGGATTGTGAATACAGCAGTTTTCACAGGTGCCAAGAGTCTTCTCCTGGTTTGCTTTGACTTGAGACCTTTCTGTCTTTAAAGGTTGAATTTGGGTGGATGGCAGCTGACAGTGCCACTGAGGCTCTTTTAGAGGAATTAGAAATGGAAAAACTGAATAGGAGCCTTGCACATCTAAATCTGACAGGCTGGTGATTGGGTTACAAGAGTTCTGACCAATGCTTTGGTATTTCCATTTTGCATATTATTACTGTGAATCAAGTGAGGGACAGAGAAGCACAATTAATTAGGACTCTGACTAGCAGCTTCAGCCGCAGTGCTGCCTGTTAGAGCTACATGAAAATAAAACAAAGCAACTAAAGACGATACCAAGCTTTTTGAACAAAACTTGTGACAGAAATAAGATTCCACTGACAGTGTGTGCAAATCTTAAGGGAAAGTCAACATTTAAGTTTCATCAAGGAAAGGAATATTCCTTTGCTATGATGAATTGGGACATTTTTCCTAATATGGGATCTGTAGTGGAGATCTCTGAGTGGCAAACTAAGACATGTCTGAACCATAATGCAGCAGTGGCTAATCTTGGGTGAGGCAATGGTTCTCTGCAGAATCCTATATCTGACTGTGATTGATACCACTTTTTTTCAGAGGAAAGCTCATAGACAGTTACAGGATATTGAGATGATAACGTAATTTTTGTTGCTGACTTGTACCATGAGTGGGAGAATGTTTAAAAAGCTAAATTCTCACAAGACTTGAACATACCTATCAAATCCATTGTAAAATGGACAGATCTCCCTAAAAGCAGACTTTTTTCTGAAGCAATGCCTTTCTTTGGAAGTTACTTTTTATCATGGTTAATGGTTCAAAAGAATCATAGTATACCAGGTTGGAAAGGGATCTCAGGGATCATCATCAGGGTAAAGAAGAAGGAATTGAAATCCACAGAGGGAGAAGATTCAGAGAAATGTCTCTCGTCATGTATTTGAGTGGCGTGGCCTGGCATGAAGAGGCCACTGTGTCAGTTCAGCCTGCAAGCAGCACCCAGAAATGAGGATTTGCCTCCTCAGAGTGACGCCTTTGGCTCCCCACATGCAGATGATGGCTGCTCACTAGCTGAACATCCACACAGTGGAGGTGCCCTGGGTGGCTGTGAGACAATTTCTTCAATCACTTTCCTGTTAAAGTGTCAAATACTTTAACATATTAATAGTTAAGCACTGATTAGAGGCAATGATTGAATGTCCTGGACAGGTAGAAGTCCCAGGGCAAAGTTAAAAAAAAAAAGTTTAACTGTACTGTTGAGGTCAATTATTAGGTAAAACTTACTTCTGAACAGTTTACTGGCATTAAGTGTTTGAAATAACTCCACAGAGTCTGTTTGAAAGGCCACTGCTGCCAGTCAATAGTTGCATGCACAAAGCTGAGAACAGACTGGAAGGGTGAAATAGCCTAATACAGTCAGATAAAGAGGAAAAAGCTGGATTGCCCAGATAAGACAAGCTAGATGAGAAAACTGTCATGTAAAGAAAAGCCTTTACTTTTCTCTCTTTATAGAAGTTGTACAATGTGATACAGATAATTTACATTTTCCTGGAGATGAATACGATGAATATTTTCAGCAACGCTTTTCATGAATATGGAAAACTGGCTGTACTTTTATTGCTATATTCATAAAATATGCATCTAGTGAGTTCCTGTTTTCACAGTATGAAATATGGATTGGAATTTTTAATTTCTTATTTTCTAAAGATTTTTTTCTTTTAATAAGGTGTTTTAGTGTAATGATTTAGAATGTGAATCCTGTCATGGGTAGTTATGTAATAAGTAGCCTTTGGAAGAAGCATAGGCTTTTTTTACTGCCTCACTGCCAGTTCTTTTATGAATTGAGAGTAAAATGCTTGAACTGTCATGCTGGCACGGGAATTGAGCTATTGAATCCCTCTTTCCTCATAGCATGATCATCTCTCAGAAAACATTTTGCAGACTACTAAATTTTCAAAATCCGAGGTAAATGTAAGCCTTGGGACACAGAAGAGAGGATTCTTTGATGAAACAATAGGGGAAAGTTGTTGTCTTTTGAAATGCCACGAAGTTTGGATGCATCAAGAGAGCAGTTTTCCCTCAGCTCTACTCCTGACCAGCGTTTGTTAGGACTTTACAGGAAACCTACCTGTAAGACAAGAACAATTGCATTCATTTTCTTACACAGGAAAAAAATGGAACAGGTAAAAAGATTAGTTAACTATCATTGCCAGTAAGATTTGTCTAAGTTCATACAAAAAACCCAGCCATGTACCTGAAGGGTAATATAAATATTTTTTTATTGCTTAGTATTTTACTAATACATTGATACATATTGATACATCACCAAACTGTATTACATAATGGAACAGTGCTATTAAATCAGAAGAGGTACGTACTCAGAATAACATTTACCAGGAAGATTTCTTCATTCCCTTTTAAAAATCCTTTCTTTGAAAGAAACGAGCTTGTTAAAAGATGTGTATCTTTTTAAATGCTATAGTGCCTCTTTCCCTTCCGTATGTAGCTGGAGCCATACTCAGGTATGCAAACTATATGTGCTTATTCATCGTGACTTTGAAATTCATTGATGAAATTACCTCAAATAAATCACAAATCCAGATTCTACAGAAAATCTAAGGAATTTGTCCATAAAATTTTAATTGGGATAAACAGCTGTCACATGTCTGTTCCTACCATGGAGAGATGGTCACAGACGTACTCTGGAAACCTCTATCTGAAAACTTCAGATTTTTCTTTTGATTATTCAAATTTTCATATATCAAACTTATCCTAGTTTTTTTTTAAGTTTTTAAGAGGAAGATTTTGTCATTATTGAAACTTAGTAGTAAATCTGCATTTGCTCCTTCTACAGTGTTAGGTTTTTGATAGTGTATGTAATTAAACTGTCTCCTTAAAGGGTCCAGAATCAAATAATCTTAGTTCAATAAAATGGGATATTTTGAAAATGAGGGTAAGAAGAAAGTGATCTCCTAAAATGCTGTTGTAGAATGTACATACACACAAAGTGGCAAGCTTGCCTTTCTTGAGGCGTCTTGCTTAATTTGAATTTTGAACAAATTAATGGTGTTTATTGAAATGCAAATTCTTTCATTTTCACTATTCAAAAATTTTCATGGAAAAAGGAAAAGGATCAATGAATAAAATTTCCAGTCAGAGAAGCTGTGGTTAGAAATTGGGGAAAATAATTTTAAGATGAAGGATGATCAACAGGAATAGGTTGCCCAGAAATATTTTCCGATCTCCATTCTGGAGATAAAACAAAAAAACAACTGGGTATAAGGCCAAGACATTCTGATCTAACTCTGACCTGACCCTGCTTTGAGCGAGCACTGTTATTTTGTGATCCCTAGAATCACTCTGAAATTGGCTGAGTGCAATGTGCCTTTCTGCTTACCGAAAAGATTGTTACATTAAAACAAACAAAATAGCACCTTCAGAAGAAATTCTTCTGACTCCTGAAAAGGAACCATTACCCAGAATGTGGGAAAAGATGTCAAAACACACAGACAGGAGCAAGAAAGTAAATAAATGTCATGGTTATCCCAGTAGACATTTGCTTTTCAGAATCAGGCACAATGTAGACTGCCACTTTCTTAGATGGCAGTTGAAGACAAGAATGAGGAAGGATGAGGTCTATAGATTTCATTAACAGGAAAGATACAATGTGTTGACAGTAAATCAATAATTATATTAGACCTTAAAAACAACAAAGGATATGTTCAGAGGATGACTCACTTTAGTGAAAGAAAGTGACAAATGGTCTCAGATTAATGACTAATATCAAACATTGTTAGGGAACGTAAATTCTGAAGGCTCAGGTCAATATTTCCTCTTAGACTCACAAAGCAGAAAATACAGAATCAAAGTTAAACTGTCACAAGAACTCAAATCTCTCAAAATACAGACAACTCACAAAGAAGACAAAAACATTGTAATTCTCCACTAGAGCTATAATCTTAAAAAATCCAAACCAAACCAAACTGAAACCTCCCCACCAGAGTTCATGTTTTTACTCATTGTAACTTCATAGCAGGCATCTTTGTCATCTGACATTCATCCCTTTTCACAACAAAACGAGGGATCTACATATGGAATATAAATGGAATTTAAGTTCTCCATGTGCATTTTGTCAGAGTCCATCCTGGAGTATTTCATAACCATTACCTGTGATCAGGTCACTACATCAGGGTGCCATAAACCAGAAATATCTAGTCTTACATTATCTTTCCCTGGTTGGGGCGAAGTTTAAACCAACTTCCACTACTCTAATCCAGGTTGCTTCATATTTCTCTTGCCCCCCTTGTTAACATCAATGCACATGAAAAAGAGTCCTAGAAAGATGAATGTAATTCAGACATTGTTTGATTTTGAGGGATCCCTTAATATCACTTATTTTGTTGTGGTGGTATATGATGCCAGGAAAAATTATAGTTTATTAATATCTCATCTGAGCGAATTCACTTTTTAATTTTTTTATAATGCTTGTTTTATTTGTCTTCTTTGGAGGTTCTTGTGGTCACAGCATTGATGACGTTTTCCACGTAAAAATGCAAACTTTTGTTTCGTATAAAGACAGGGAATTTTTCACTTGTTTATGCAGCTGTTGCTATTACAAACATGCCTTTTAGAAAAGGATCTTTTAAAATCATCTGCATTAAAATTTCCTTTCTTTTCCTGCAGGAACATTGTACTATATTTCAGTCATATACATTCTTCTTTTGTCTTTTCCTGACTTACATTCCAACCTGCAACTAGTTGTACATATCTGTGCTGGAATGTAAGCTCATCATTCATCAAATGAAATTCAGTTGGACGCGACTGCTTTACTTACATTTCAAAAATATAAATACTTACTAAGTCTTGTAGATCTAACTGAAAAGTAATGAAAAGTATGTTAGTTTTTATATTCCATATGCATTTTTTTTAATATTTATCACTCTGGCATCAATAAAACCAAATATTAAATCTACCACTGCTGTGGAAAATAACATGCTGTCCTTTTTAAAGCAATCTATTCCTCAGTTTCTTGTTCAAATTTTAGTAGTTGCTTATGTGAAACCAATCAACTTCTAATTGACATTTTTGAAAATTCTGGATTATCATTTCTTTTTTTTAATAGAACTTGATGACCAAGCAGAAACAACATAAATGATCAGAGACACTTAAAAATAGTTTGATCAAATACTTTGTCAAGACAGCGAGTGAACTTCAAAATGATACCAAGTTCAAGAGAGTTTAATACAATACTAAAGAAGGGGACTTAATATGTGAAAGTATATTTTTCAGTATTTATTCTGCTTGACTGCCTATATACACATAGTATTTTTTCAAAAATACCTGCTTTTATCGCTGTAAGGAGAAAAATGGTTTAATGGTATTCTCCTGATTTTTAGCACTTGGCTGGGAAACCTAAATATTAATGTTATTCTAGTACTGTTGATCATGAGCAATTAATATTCTGAGCTGGAGTCTGTAAATATGATATGTCTATAGAATAATATTGGCTAAATTAACAAAGAGTAGAGAAAGAGATGGGAAGGGAGACAGTGATGTCTGAGAGTACTTGTAATGTTTTTGAACATGTGATAGGCATGAATTTCACATCTATTGCTAGTCCAGAATCAGCTCACTGAGGCGTGTCCTGGGGATGCAGGATCTCAGCACCAACTTCACTCTACAGATGGAGTTTCTTTCCCTTTCTCACTGTAAAATGCTAGGTGCTAATACAGCTATAATGGTAAAGAACTAGATATCTTGAGAAGTATAAACATTTTCGAGAGGGAGGTTATCCACAAAATAATAGCCCTATAATCTGCACACAAAATGCTGTTCCTTTGTCCTTTCAGTAAAAATATTCAACTGTTCATTATATTCACTCATACTCGAGTTTTAAAACTGCACAATAACTCCACTTTTAAACAATAAGAATTCAATAAGAAAAGTGAAAAGACCAATAACAATTTACTTTTCTGAGAAAGGCAAAGCTTTATTGATTTTTTCAGGATTTCTGGGAACTAGGGTTTTTCAAGTGTGCAGTCAAAGGGGGAAATTTGGAATCCTGAGTTAAGCCCATTGAGAAAAAGATATAAAGGTATGATTTATATAACTGACTTTCTGAACACTGGGCATAATGCTTAATGACTACTGACTACTCAGGATAGGTTAGAGTTCTTATGTCTTAAATTGAGAATTGTGAGTGATTGAAAAGTTGAAAACAATGTGTTTGTGAAAAGGAGCAGGTTGGCTCTGCTACAGGCTGAAATAGGAAGGACTGAAAGATGTGCAGACTGCTGAAAGGGGTCTTTAGGTACAAAGCAGATTGGGGAGGTGGGCTCTGGTATGAGACTGATACACAGGAAAATGTGAAGCCAATTTAGCTGCAGAAGCTACAGTTGGAAGCTGTTTCACCAGCTTTGACTTATACTGAATTTTTGTATTTTAATTTTCAGTAACTTTGAAGACAGGAATAACACACTGTCACACCTACCTGGCTGGATGATCCACTGACTTACACAAGAGCAGGAAAAACAAGGCATTTTGAGCATACAATTCAAGCCTAAACAATACTATTGCTATTGCTATTGCTATTACTATTATTTATTACTGTTACTATTCTTACTATTCTAACACAAGGTAATTTTTTATGTGTACTTTCTTTACCTGTAAATGACCCTACCTGAAGCAATGTATCCAGCTCTGGGGCCCCCAGCATAAGAAGGACACAGACCCACTGGGTGAGTCCAGAGGAGGCCATGGGGATGGTCAGAGGGCTGGGGCATCTCTCCCATGAAGAAAGGCTGACAGTTGGATCTGTTCAGCCTGGAGGAGAGAAGGCTCCAAGGACACCTTAGGGCACCTGCCAATGTCTGAAGGGGCTACAAGAGAGCTGGAGAGGGACTTCTTACAAGGGCATGTAGTGATAGGACAACAGGGAATGGCTTCAAAATGGCGGAAGGTAGGTGTAGATTAGATATTAGAAAAAAATTCTTTACTATGAGGCTGGTGAGGCACTCAAACGGGTTACCCAGAGAAGCTGTGGATGCCCAGTCTCTGGAAGTGTTCAGGGCCAGGCTGTATGGGGCCCTGAGCAAGCTGGGCTAATGGAAGGTGTCCCGGCCCATGGCAGTGGGTTTGGGACTGGATGATTTTTAGAGTTCCCTTCCAATCCAAATCATTCTATCATTCTATGAAATGTGTTATTAATTCCAAAGATTAAGTCAGTGATTTAATACTTAAGTGGAGGAAGTGAGATGACAGGGACAAAACAACAGATGGATCCTGTAAACACTTGTGCATAGTGTTTGCAATGGTTTCTTTATTCCTGTTTTTCTTTGTGGGAAAGAGCAAGCTAGATAGAGAAGATCTTTCTTATTGGACAAAAGCACCTGAAGGGAAGCAGTGCACTGAATGTAGTGTGTAGCAGTAGTAGTGCACTAGTAGTGTGTTACAGTTAGAAGTGGAATAACATTAATTGTCTTCCTATGTGAAGTGACCACTTCTTAATGGAACACCAGGGATCTTGTCACCTTGGTTGAAATGAGAAAAAATTTTCACTTCACTTCACTTCACTTCACTTTCTTTGACAAGTGCTATTTGCTTATTCTTTTTTTGAGAAATAGTTCAGGGTCAATTGTGTTTCTAGATTTATAGGTTTGTGGTAGTAAAACAAGTAATAAAACATATGTAATGTAAATTTGCTTTGATTTAAGATGCTCTTTTTTACTGTAACATAGTTCTCATAAGTATCTTGGGAGTGGAAAAACACAGAAATAAACCACATTGTCACTAGCACAAAGAAAACCCCACACTCGGCCTTATTAATCCACAACTGGAACTTTTACAGGATATTTCTCTTTGAGTTGGAACTGTAGCAGCCACTGTTGAGTGTCCTGGCTCCCAGCATGGATGTGTTCATTAGTTCCAGCATCTTCTCTTTGAGCTGTTAGGAACAAGGAAACAAAAGCCAATCTGTTTGTTTGCTATTTCATATTCATGTACTTTCTCCTTTTTAATGCCCTGACTGGCAGCCTGGATGTACATTGTCCGATGTCTTCACGTCAAGCCCGTGACCTCAATTCACCTATCATTCACTTCCATCATGTCAGCTGAGCCTTTTGTGGATGTCCATTATTCACACACTGTATTGTGTTATGATGAATTACCCTCTTGGGAATTTTAGGACATCTTAATCCCAGTCTGACAGAACTCTCTGTGATAAATAATTGACAAGTCCCTATGCTAAAAGCAAGTACATCAGAGGATGTGGATTTTTAACAGCTTTTGCTGAATAAAAAGAAACGAGAGACCGTGCCTTCAGCAGTGTTGAGCACCTCTCATTTTAATTTTCACTGGATGCTTTTCTACCAAGAGATTGCATGAAGCACGGGAGGGAGATTCATTATGATTTTTAGCCTTAGTTGTTTTCCTGATAAGCAAAATATTTCATTAAAAAACAATTGTGGAGAATTTATTATAATTTAATCTCACATTAAATCTGGCCTCTTTCTCCATTCATGCATGTTAAGAAAAGAGAACTTTGTTTCAGAAAACCCAGTAGCATTTAAACGTGCATTTCCATTGACAGCCACGTGTCCCTCTTTGCTGCCTGGCATTTAAAGCAAGGCAAATTCCTGGTGGTCATCAAGCCATGCAGGGGTGGAGCGTAAAGCAGGTGATGGACTCTTTGCCTTCTTGTGCTGACAGCCTTGGCCTGGCTGGAATTGCAGTGTAGAGGGAGCTGACAACTTGCTGCCAATTATTTTCTTGTGGAAGGGACTGGAATGAGCAGAGTCAAAGCCTTATTCACTGTGTCTGTGCTCTGCCAGGCAGCATTAGAGGGGTGATAAAATGCAGTCTTGGTGATATTTCTGCCTTTTACACTTCACTGGAGTTTGCCAGGTGTTTTTTGCACTTGTTATTGCCCTGAGATGACTATTGAGACTTGACAAGAACCACAGGTCTGTTCCTGTGGGTCTCTGGCTTACAGGGCTGGCAGATACCTCAGAGGATTTGGCTGCAGCATTTTTTCCATTTGTTGTTTCTGGAAAAGAGAACTGTGTGCCTTGTGTTCCTGGAGATCCAGGAGCCATCCCTCAACAGCTGGCAAGCTCAAAGTGAGCACACACTTAGTCTAGAAAATTGCAGAATTCGGAAAACCTAAATAGGTAAAATATCAAAACTGTTTTGAGAGCAGATATAACAGGAGAGCTCCTTTCCTTTTCTTTTTTTTTTCCTTTTCCCCCCCAGTTCTCCATTGTAGCAGGTAGCTGGAGGAGAAAATAAAAGGAATACAATTAATTGTATGTTCTGTAGGATAGCTGCTTCAGATCATCCTTTGAAGTCAATTGGAAGCAGATGTCATTATTGCTGCCTGAGCGTAAGCTTAAGATATTCTTAGCCACACCTGAAAGGACTAAAACTTTAGGCACATCATGTTCTTCCTGTGGAAACTGGTGAAGAATGTCTGTTCTCATTTCATATGAACTGGGGTGAATGGAAGTTCAGATTTATTTCTGTCGCACATGCCAGAAGGAAGAAAGCTCTGATGTAGCTGTGTTACACTGAAGGGTGTAGAAGCATCCATGTGAAATACATCCTATTGCTTAATCTGGCCAACACACAAAACAGCTTGCAGAGGTAGGTGAGTCTTGCTGTCAGATCCATATTTGCTGCTTTTTCCTTTTTCTTGCTATAATGCCTATTTGGGCCAATAATTGTACTGTGGATGTAAGGACCTATTTTTTAACAACATTGTTGCCCTTCTTAATAAAAGTTTTTCATTCAGAAAAACAGCTTGTTGTAAATTAAAACCACAACAGCAAAATGAACAAACAATAAACACCAACCAAAAATCAAAAACACAAACAAAAACTCCCACAAAGAATTGTTGAGAAAACTCTTGAGCCTCTTGGATTATAGTTGATATTTAATTTTGAATGTGTAAAATACATCCAAAGTATGTCTATGGTATATATAGTATTACTATATGAAAATAATTCTTTTGGTGTTTGCTAATAGTTTTAAAGCTCACTGTGGGCGTTCTTTTAAAGTATATTAAAATTTCAATTAAAAGATTCTGGGTATATACACATGCTAAGCAGGCAGTTGTATTTCGGTTACGTAAATCAGTGAAAATAAATGAAAGATAAAATTATTAAAGCTGATTTTTTCTTAAAGCTAGGGGCTAAGGTTTAATGTCATATTCCACTATTTCTTGTGTAAGAGGCAGTATCACATTTTAGCTGAGGATGTTGTCAAACCTTGCAGAAAAAACAAATTCCCATCTTCTGAACTGTCAGACAGTGCTTTAATTAAGCTACAAAGCAGCTCTTCCCCAGACAAAAATATGTTAGGTGGCTCTTCTCTCATTTGAGATCTAAGGCTCCCACTGACAACGTAAAGCAGGGATGTTGCCAGGTTCTGTATGATTTGGCTTTGTAGGTTAGACAATTGCAGGCAACAGTTGCTGTGTGTATGTGTGAGAGAAAGAGTCAGAATAGTTTGAGTAATAAATGAGAATGGTTCAAGAAGACCTTTGTTTTCAGGATGCCCTTAGTTAATTAGGAAGCTAAGTAAGAATAGTGATATTGGAAATAATATAACTGAAGCATTCCTTTATTTATTTGAAAAAAATAAAAGCAATTTATTTTATCAGAAACTGTGACATTTAAAAATGTCGCTCATATTTCAGCAAGAGATTTTCATTGCTGGACTAAGTAATAGATTAATAGATCAATTTTCATTAGTAGATTTGAAAAATTGAAGAGTAGAAATAGAACTGAAAAGTTTTGGACTTGTGTACTATTTGCAGAACTCTATACATGGTGCTGTGCAAGAATGTGAAAATGTGTGTCTTAATGTGCATTTGGAAACTGGTGTTTGGAATGATCAAATACTACTTTAAAAATTACAGGCAAAAGTAAGAAGAAAACAAATTGAGGATTATATGGTTTCAGTCAGAATAACACAAGATTGGAAATCTTTCTGTGGTAACTATTTAAAATTTGAAACTAGATAATAGAAATTAATTGAAAATACTAATTAGGTGTTACTTACATTTATTATATTCTCAGGAAGAGCTTTACCTGAAAATGGTTTAAGACCAAAAAGAGCTTCAGCTCCAAGTTTGTGAATATCCCTTGTAAACCTATTTGGCACAAGAGGGAAGTATACATTGGTGCAACTCATGAATTACAGGAGATGATTTTTAATTTTTAATTATTGCCTCCTACATGTCTGAGGCACACAGATCTGCTCATGGCAAGCACTGCTGCATTAATGTACCCTTTTCTGCTGCCCCCTCCAACCTTCCCTGTGACATCTGAGCAAAGTCTGACCTTACTGTTGTATTGTAAGGTGGCATTTAAGTCTTCATTTCATAATTAAAAGAGAGTGATTAATAATCATAATGAGATTTATTTTAATTTGGAGTTCTGGAAAGTCACGTTGTCTGCTTAGGAATACATAATTTAGGTTTTATTAATTTAATTGCAATTTCAACAGAACTGCAAAAACCACAAACCTTTATTGGTAGCATAAAATCAAAGCAACAGAAACCTAGGGACCTCTTTGTAAGCACTTTCCACTGTAGAAAATAAAAAGCCTTACAAAAACTCATTGTCTCTCCAAAACAAACAAAGAAATGAAAAGGCAGCTTCGAGACAAAAAAAGAAGATGCCTTAAAAAAAGGAGAGGTTTAGAATGTGTTTGGGTTTCAAGTTTTAGCTTTTAATTAGCTTGTATGGTTTTTCACACTAAATCATTTAGAGGTTGTTTTATATTTTGTATCAATTTAAGTGGAGAAGGAATTAAATAGAGCATATATAACGAGATTTAAATAACTGAAGAAAATCAATTCAGCTCAGTTGGTGCTATTAGCTAAGCTACACTTCAAGATGTGCTCTAATATCGTGTTTGAACACTTGTTCTTTAGGGATTCCTATTCTGTTCCGGTATCCAAAGGTTTTGGCTGCATTAAAAGTTTGCTTTGTGTTGCTGCATGCCAATTCTGCAGTGATTGCTGTGGTGCCTGCACAGAAATGGGTCCCCTGACTGATAATGAGGCTGAGCACACATGCTGTAGGAACAAATAATAGGTTTCTTTATAGCACAGAATGGTTTTGTTACCATACACTAATAAGGAGTATTTCTAATATGCATAAAAGTACTTACTTGTTTGCAAGGCAATACTGGATTTCATAAAGCTGTTTAAGTACCGAATCTGGGCACTTTGGAGAGCTGTTAAGCTCTCAAACCCAGCTGTATTAGCATACATATATTGTCTGAGATAGAAATGGCATTGTATACACACAAACGCATGTGGTTTATTAAGAGTCTTTGTGACAGACTTTAAATCCTTGTATGTCGACGGATGATAGAGTTCTAAATGCAGAATATGAAATTATAGTTGACAAGGGAGTAAAACTGAATAATAACAGTGTAAATGAGATGGCACTGAGACCTCCATGTACCTTGTCTTTCACTGTCAGTCGCTAGATGCTGTAGATTTACCCCCAAAACACTAATTCAGTGTTTTGCGTAGAAGATCAGTAAAGTTACGCTATTTGAAAATCTGATCCTTTTTTCCTGGCCATAAATTGGGCTGCTTTGTCTCAGGCAGGAGAGAAGACAGTGTTGCAAGGGGATAATGCAGAGCAATTAATTTTGATCATGATTATAGAGAGGAATAGTTCTGTAGGAGATAAATTTCTGGGGTCTCTTCTGCCACAGACCTCCTTAGGTCAGACTCTTCAATGATGTTTCAGTGAACATTGGATCTGGGCTCATCTCACTTATTTTAAGGTACTAAGAAATGTTTACATCCCTGATTAAAACCATGGAGATTCTGCTCAGGCCAGACTTTTGGGAAGTAGCATGTTTGGACCAGAATTAAGCTGTCTGTAGATGCCATATGGTTCTAATAAATCCCACTGATTTTTGAAAACTGCCTGGATCTCTGGGGCAAGTGTGTAATGACTGTCTTGTGCTGCAGCTTCTCAGATTTGCCTTTCATCCCCCTCACAGATAACCTAGGAATTGCACCAGTAGCACACTTTGCTAGGATTTGTGGTACCTTCTGAGCAGTGCTATTTCCATAAATTAAAGACCAAAACAAAGAAAACAACCAACAAACAACAACAACAGCTAAACCCAAACAAACCTAGATCTGTTTAATAAGCTGCTACTGGCTGAGCAGATTTTGGTACAGTGTTGTGTATTCCACTTAAATCTGACGACTTGATTGTTCAAAAATAAGGAAGAACAGTATTTTTATGACATTGTCAAATGTGCTATACCTAGAAACTGCATATTTGAAAAATAAATATTTCAAGTATTTTTAGGAAACATAACCTCCTATTCCAAACTGGAACATGTTTTCCTTCTGACACTTTTGACTAGGTTTATAGTAAGAGAGGGAGGGTGATACTAAAACATGTATTGGCAATTCAAGTGTATATTGCAGATTCAGCTCTTAGCCCACTGCAAATGTTACAGCTCAAGGAAAGCATAAATAGCTCTTTGTATGTAAAACCAAGCGTATAAATATCTATCCAATACAAATTCCTTTCTGGTTGCACCTGAAATACATGAGATGGTTAGCCAGAAATCCTTCCACTGAAATAAGCTTGATTATTGTGAAACTTTATATCAACCTTGGAAAATGTTTGGTTTAACAAGGCTTTTATTTTATTTACATGCTGTGAAGTAAAATCCTTGTTTGGTATATTTGCTGTTCTGGATTGACTGGAACTGTTAGGAAGCCTTCTGCAAACATTGCAAGGTATTGCCCAAAGTGGGAGGAAAGTGTTTCTTTAACTTCTACTTAAAAAAAACAAGTGAACTAGCTTTGCTCATACTTGACAAAAAAAAATAGGCACAGCTGTGTCTGGGAAACACTGGTGCAAATCATAGCAGAGGCAAGGAGGGCTTTAAGAAGAGATTTTTATTCAACACTAAAACCTCATTTTCTCCGCTTTCTCATAAAATGTCTCATCCTTTATATTTTTCAAAGTGTAAAGGAATTCTAAATTCAGATGTCAGATGGGTGTTGGTTTTGTTTTTTTTTTTTCTTTTTTTCTCTGTAAGTAAGGCATCAAAAAGTTTTCTATAACTAGAATGAGCAGTTGTACCATTTTGACACCCATAGCTGTAATGACTGCAGTCAGCTCACCTTGGAATACTCCATCACCCTATACACAAATGTATATAAACCTATCTGGTAATAGTAGGCTAAAAACAATGCACAGAATTACCTATGCAAGGAAATAACAAAAGATAATGACTACTGAATTAGGGAGTAAAGAGATACTACACTTAGAATATCATGGTCTTTTGAAGGTAGGAATTCAGTAGGATCAATTTAAGCAGTCTTCAAATTTCTTTACTATAGAAAAGGTGGGGGTTTTTCTTGGTTTTTTTGGTTTGTTTTTTTTTAGGGTTTTTTAAAAGTTTTTTTTTTTTAATTTGTCAGTTTTACTTTTAAAGTTTTTATTGACTTTTTTGTCTTTTTCTTTCATGTCTTGTTAAGGCTAAAAGCACAAGAATTAAAAATGGTGCAAATGAATAAACTATTTAATCAGTTGAACAGTTTGACAGCTAAAAAAACTCTAAACACCAAACCCTAATATGCTATGGTAAAAAAGCATAAACTGTCTGGTTTGTACACTCTGGCCCAAAATGATACATCAAACTATTTGTATTGTAAATGGTTTTGTTTTTTGTTTTTTTCATTAGTTAGTGTATATATTTTTGTGTGAAGAAGCCCTTGGAACAAGATATTTGTACTTTACATATACATTTCAGAAAATGGGCATGTTTTACGATACATTTCATACAATATAAGAATGTTTTCTACAAACTCAGCGGAACATATGTAGTATAATTCAGTGGTACATTCTGCAGTTTTTTGAGCATAGAGTACCTGTAAAACTCCAGCACAGAGTGTGCAAGTAAATCTCTCTTCCACACTATTTTAACACTGCACAGAACATCAGTGACTTTGTTTCCAGTTAAATTGCTAATCAAAGCTGTGATCTTCCCAGCAACGGAGTACTTAGGTGAAAAACCTCTTCAGTTTTTGTTGGATAGCAACATACTTCATGGCTTGAGATCCACAGCAGATTTGCATTTAAGTAACTTCTCTTTGAACTGTAGTTATAAAAACAAAAACAAAAGCGAAAACAAACAGGAGCTGGTAGAAGTGGCCACTTTCATATTTTTACCTTTCTGGGCACTCCTGAGGTTGGCTGCCAGCTTTCCCGTGGACAGTTTGTGTCAGAGCACCAGCGGCTTTGCTGCTGCCACCTCGGCTGAGTTAACAAAGATGGGATGGGTGGGAATCCAGAAGCCAGGCAGAGTGTGTGGTGTATTGCCCCGTGGCTTCTTACATGCCATCATCACACATCTGCCTGTGCCTGGTAATATTTCCAGCTCCGAAGAGAATTTTTTTTTTTTTCAATGTAAAAAGCCATATCTGTTAAACTTATCCTCTGATCTTGGTAAGACTGTGATTTTAAAAAAATCTGAAGTTTTGTTGGAATTTTTTTATTTGTCATGTTGGTTTTGGGGATTTTTGGGGGCCTTGGTTTTGGGTTGTTTTTTTTTTTTATATACCCCACACAGAATTACATGGGTTATATATCTGAGGGGTTTTTTTCAGATTTTTTTGTGTTTTTTCTCTTTAGTTTTCTTTTTTTTTTTTTTTGTGGAGTAAGAAGATGAGTAACACAGATAAAAATAAGGCCAAGATCTAAAGTTTGGAGAAAGCTATTGCTAAAGGTGTTACTTGGCAAGTGACTAATGATAGAAACACAGGAAACTTCTTGAAAATGGAATTTGCGGTTTTATTTACTATTTACTATTTCCTTATTTTTCATCTTCTCTTTAACCTGACACAACTGAGCCATGTAACTGTTCAGCTGACAAGGAGTGTCCAGCTGTCTGGTTTTGTAAACTGGAGCTCTGAATAGTGACATTATCATGAGGCAGCATGGTGGAAGCAATTCCTCTGGTCACTTCTCCCCTGGTCTCCAAGTTTCTGCACTGTAACCATTCCTTACACCCCTTGTTCGGCTTTGCTAAAACCACCTGACCACAGCAAACAGGTGAAGAGTTCACTGCATGGTTGAACTTACCTGTAATTTAATTTAATGAGGCTTTGAGGTTGGGGGTTATGTGCTTGAAGCTTCTGTTGTATGTGCAAGGGAATATATTTCGCTGTCATTTATGTCATTTACTATACTGATCGATGATGAGTCAAAAGTCATTGTCTGATGCAACATGAAGCTGCATTTTAGTCTTTACTGGTGAAGTGTACCCATCCAAATCTATAGATTTGAAAGGCATATTGAAATCTATAGTTGTTTTTATGTAGAAGTGTAGGATGGTTCTTTCCTTGGCATTTGGTCACTTTTCAGCTCACATAGGAGAGATTCAGCATTTCAGTGCTGTCAGTGATGTAAATGAGGGCACAAAGCATCTGACTTCTCAAATCCTAGTGTTTCCTGTGACAGGGAAGTGCCCAGAAGAATCAGCCTTTCCACTTAAAAAACTTACCTTTTTTCCAGTATTCCTTGAGTGTATAGCTCAAACACAATTCCATTAAATCCTACATGAACCTCCTGCAGTGTTTAAAAATATTCTAAACCTTTAGCAATCGGCCAGTCTCGTAAGTACCAGCACAAGTGTCTTAATTTAAGATTCAGACATTTCTGAAAATCATCTTTGCTAAACATGCCAGTTTAACAGGACTGTGGAAGAAATTCTTCTTGGGCACAGTTTTTAAGTGCAACTCAGATCAGCTGCAGTCAACTGCATCATAGTGATTTAGGTGCATAAAACATGCAGTCTGGCAAAGTACTGCCAGATTTTGCTTTACTTGTACTGTGACATTCTTGACATGTGTGTTTAGTTTATCTTTTTTTTTATAATTATGACTTAGCTGTTTCTTATTTCTTTCTGCTATCCACAGTTTGATTCTGATGATGATTTTCAGTAAGTAACTATAATTGGAATAAAAGAAAACACACTTTTTGGAGGATGCTAAGTTTGTTGGCATGGTACAGTATATTACCTTTATACGAAAGAAGCATGCAAGACTGAAAAAGAAAATAAAATAACACCAGATGTGAAAGTGACATGAGGAACATGCTTAGACAGTTTTGAGATGGGATAATGCTTCTTGATTGTGTTCTTTGAGCTAGAAGGTGGCAATTAGATTTTCATACAGAGAAAAGTGTGAGACATCCTAATTAAACACCTTTTGGTGGAAGTCATCATACATAAACCCAAACCTCTTGTAGTAGTTCTCAAATGTGTCACCTGTGAGGGTAGTACTAAAAACAATCTTAATTGTTCATTTGTTTTTTGTTTTTTTTTTCTCTTTTTGTAAAAACTGGAAGGAAATTATAGTTTGAATGTTAATTCAAATCTGTACATTAGTCATTAAGACAGCCAATCAAATACATTTCTTAAGCACAGCTATAAGTCATGTACATAATTATAGAAAAAGGAGGAAAATAATTGAAAGGAAAATACAGTGGATTCACCCAGGGGATAAGTCTTATGGACTTTGGTATTGCTAGCACCTAATGCTAATGTTTTGTATGACGTTGGTCACATTATGTCACCCTTCTGCTCTACTGTATGTGTTAAATACAACTAACAATATTTACTTCACAATGGATGTGAAAAGTTATTAAATACATCTGTAGCCATGGCAATATGCATTTGTTTTAAAGCTGAAGGTTTTATGATGAAAAATAGTGTTTTTTTCCATGTAATTCCATTTTAAAGGTCTTACAGTGCAGAAATATGATTAATAGTTAATGGTGTACCTTAAACAGAGGTTGTATTTTCTTTATAATCACAATAATGCCCTGAAAGAGACTGTTCTGTCTAGAACAAAGTGGTCATAAATTGTCCAGTATATGGCATGTACATAGCAAAAGATGCTGAAGAGAAATTATGACCAACAAAATGCATATAAATGTAGAATGTATGATTTTCAGCATTCTCATATTACGTTTTTGTCTATTTTAATTTTAAGGTGTTTTTACATTACAATCTGAAAGAATGTTCTGTTGGAGGGTAAGAACCAGTAAATCCCATGTAGTCCGTTATAGAAAATGTATGACTAACAAAGGACCTGAACAGTTTTTAAAAACTTGACGTGCCTACACTTGAACATTAAAACTTAAGCCTTCCCAGTAGAGTGAGAATGCTGGGAGTGCAACACTTCTTTTAAAATGTATTTGGGAAAGTTTAGAAGCAGCATGTTGTTACAGTCCATGTGATAAGGAAGGAGTGAAGGGGCTTTGGGTGTCCGGTTATCCTGGGTTGAAGGCAGGCACACGGCAGGGATGTGTTCCCAGCCTTGCTGCCCTGGCTGGCACAGGATCTCTGGGAAAATAAAAATCACTCCTACACTTCGCTAGGGGAAGGTCATTTTCCTTTGTACTCAGATTTCTCCAGGACTCACAGTTAAACACTTTCTATTTCTTTTGACTAGAATTACTTCCATTAGGGAAATGTTGCCTGAAAATAGCATGCAGTATTAATGTATCATTTGTTTCTGCTGTTGCCAACAGTAACACGTTTCCTTGGCTCTCACCCCCGACTGCTGATGAGATCAAGTTGATTATTCAGCAACTATAGCCCACCACCTGCTCTGTTTTCTTCCCTGACATGCAAAGCTGTTGAGACACTATTTTGCCATGTTAAAGATACATTTAGTATTCAGCTGTAGTTTTAAACAAATATATATATATATACACATATATATATATTTTTAAGAAGCGGATTCGTTTTTGAGCAGACTTGTAATAAGTAAAATTCATTATTCTCTTTTGTACATTGGAGACCTGAGGCGAACATGCTGATTTTTTTTCCTAAAATTCACAATTTGGTTCTGCTATTCAAGCTCTACATTTTATTATTAATAAAGTTGCATTGTTCATAGGCCCATTTCTGGAAATGCTGCTGCAGACTTCAGTGCTGTCTTGATTTTATTATAAATCATTAACTGCTTGGGAATTTATAATTATAGTTTAGGTTATGAAGGTGTCTTAATGAAATAAAACATTTCTGTCCTATTCTGCAGAAGAATAGATGATAAATGAACTCTGTTCACTCCTATTATTTCTGGAAATTCTTGATTTTGCTCTCCTTTCTATAAATACCCATCCAACTCTGAGAGAGCTTAATGCTGTTTCTGGTGACATGGCCAAAAGGGATATTTGCTTATCAGTTCAGCAGAGATTTTAAATCTCCGGCTTTATGATCTTCTTTTGGGATTACAACAGTATTACATCTAAATGTCTTTTGTAGCACACAAAGTGTGAGTAAATCTAGAACTCACTGCACTTCCCTATATTTAGTGTTTTCTACCTAGCTGAACTCCACTTTTGTGCTTTTAGCAGAGGCTATAATTTTAAACCAAAATACCGCAAAGCGTTTTGAATATTCAATACGTATTTAATATCGTTATTGAATTGTATTGACAGTAAAATGATATTATTTGATATATTGTTACTAAACTCATATGAAACTTTAGCATTCCATGAAATTTGTTGTTCTGTTTGATTATATGATGAGACAAGATGCAACTGCTCATGCATCCCTATTTGATTAAAGGTAACTGACTTCTTTAGTGTTTTTCTTGCATAAGTGATACCAGCGTATATCAATGTTTTCTTCTTGTACTTTGCAAGGAGGTATTTACTTGATTTACTCTTTTTTCCTACTTTTCCCTTTAAAATAAGGCAGTTGCATGTGCAGATTTCAGTTCTGTCTCTTCCTGTTTGGATATTAATCAGATTTCAATGAATCTGCTAACATGTATAAATTGGTGGGCTGTATTTTGTGGTGGATTGTTTGTTTGTTTGTTTGTTTGTTTGTTTGAAGTTAGTACTTACTGCAGAGGTATTAAGGGAGCTGTAAAGCAAGCTGAACTGTGTCAAGTTAATTTTTTTTAAGTCAGAGGAAAATTACCTTTTTGACATTTTAGAACACTTTTTTTGCAGTGAGTTAATTTTGATATTTCTAAAAATAAATTTATGAAGTTCTGATTTCTCCATGAGTTGATAGAAAGTATGTGAAAGAAACAGGGTAACAAGGCACGCCTACTCAATATACATGTCGTTTTCTAATCATGCCTGTGAAGTTACTAGCTCAGCTGTGAAGCTTAAAGGAGTTTCCTAAGGCAGGCAGTGAGCTGAAGCTGGTGGTGTTATGCAATTGGAGATTTGTTGGAGCAGTTGGCAATTCCAGTCTAATGGTTTCAGCATGTGCCCTTCACTTTGAGCCTGTTTAAAAATATAACACTAATATGACTTGCATTTAAGGCATATGAATTATTAGAGTGAAAATGTAATAAGCTCTAAGGGGTTTAAACCTTTGCAAATGAGAAGGATGAATTATGTCTTAAAAGAAGTGGTCTTCCGCTATTTTTATACACCACTCTAGTAAAATTTCACTGCTAGATGTCAAGATGCATTTGACAGACTATCTTACTCTTCTAATAGTTTTTCTTCATGCCTTTATCTACAGTTGTCTCTATCGTACTCCCTTGTCTACTGAAACATTTTTGGCAGTATCAAGCTGTCATAATATTGCCCAGCTTCTCAAATCTCCAGATTGCACAGATCCTAGAAATACACTCTGGCTTGGGAACTGAACTTCCTTCCTCCCTCCCTCCCTCTCCCCATAAATGTGGAAATTCTGCTTCTCTACCTTCTGATGCGAATCTACTACACTCCTTTTTGCTGTTTAATAATGGTTGAATATAATTGATTTGTACACCCCTACTGCACCATATTAAGTGTGTAAGACATTTCACACATAATATTTCATGCCTCATACTGGACTCAGTGCTACAGTCACAGAAGACAATTTTATGCTCGCTACATTCTTCATTGTAGCTGTATTTGATCTGTTCTCTGGTACTCAGGTGCTCCTCCAGCAATGCCTTTGAACCCGTGGTTCGTTTTTCCCTTTGACTGCTCATGTAAGGTTTCTTTTCATCTGGTACCAATGTTCTTGCTAGTTCTCGTTAGGATTATGGACATTAGAGACGAAGCTGAAGTGACACCAGTAAGTTTCCAGACAACTACAAACTAGTACTTGACATCATGCCCCTGCAACTCACCTAAGTGCATATTGAGCTATACCACTTTTCCAGAAGTTTAAATGTATGGGGTTTAGCTTATTTATTTATTTTCTTATTTAGTTATTTATTCTCCAATGGTGACTTTCAGTGGTGTTTATAGCTCCAGTTCTTCCGTGATTTCTTTTCAGGATGGAAACAAGAAGTGTTTGACAATATCTGTATTACTGCTGAAGGATTTTAGATTCTTTCTAGAACTTAACTGAGAATCCTAATATAGTGTAGTATATTTGAAAGACTCTTTCATCTCTCTTTTAGGCCTTGAACTACTGCCACTATGACACTTTATCCTTCTCTTTTTGTTAATTTGCTAGTGTTAGGGAAATTCTTAAATACATGAGATAAAAGGAACAAATAGAAGAAAAGAGCTATTTCTAGTTCATGTTTTAGGGAAGGGCTGTTTTTATGTAATGGAGAAGTGTTACTGTGAAAAATGTTCTTTGGGTTTTATCCTTTTTTACTTTTCTTATATGACACTTTTGTCAGTGACAGGTGACTGCACGTGACACTTCAGCTGTCAAAAGCACATGTGGGATGCATTTATTTAGGGCATCCCAATTTCAGTTTTTCCTGTTAAAATAAATGTGATTAGTTATGTCAGAAAGCATTAACTTCACCTGCAGTGTTCTAATCGCAAGTACTCTAGTTCAGATTTGATTTTCCATTGATTTCTGTTCTTATTTAGACCAATGCCTTGATTTGCTTTGGAACTAGAAGACCATGAGAAGAGTAAAATTTCTCTGTAGAGAATCAGCCTTATTTTTCCATCTTTCATTGAAGTAAACAATAGGAATAAAGGTTGTCTTGAATGACATAGAATGATTTTCACTATAGCTATTAACAGATACTGAAAACCTTTAAAGTTCTGTCTTCTAAATATGTGGAAGATGATAATATTTTTTTTCCATTAGGTTACTTTGTAGCCAACATGAGAGCCTTGCTTTGGATATGAGGTCATCTTGTTAGAGAAACTGATTAAGAAGGTCTGAAATAGAATTACTTTTCATATTAATAAAGCAGAAATGTCTTGAAATACATTAGAAAAGCAGACAAACTGTGGAAAGTAATTTTCTGCTTCCTGTTTAATTAAAATTGAGTTTTGTAATCTACAGCTGAATTAGAAAAAAATAAATGTAGCATTTAAGGTTGCTGTCAGTTGTTTATAAAGTGGAAGACAAGGATCGAGGTGTTACTCTGAACTGTTGTCCAGAGTGTAATAACATTAGGTTTTCGAAAAATTGTGCTAATTCCCAATTGTCTTAAATTATATGTGCATTTAGGCAGTAATTTTATATGAAGACTGCTTTTGTAAGTATCACAATGTCAGCAGACCTCTAGTATACCCTTTTTCCATATGAATATGACTCAACTGCTGCCTTAGATGGCAAAAGTGAAAGTTTCCCCAGAGAGTAGCTGAGGAGTGCAATATACAAATTCTGTATAGAATATAGGAGACCAATTATAAACACAGTCTTTCAGTGACCTTATATGCTTCAGATATCCTCATTGACAGAGCACAGATCACATTACCATCATGTGGCACAGCAGATGTCAGAGTAAAGAGAAGCTGTGACTCTGTGGTGTAAATACTTAAAATATAACCAGGCTGCAGATCAGCAAAAAAAAAACAACCTGTATATGGTACTATATTTTTTAAAAAAAAAAAAAGAAAACCTTAAAAATATGTTTAAAGTTCTAGTTACACTTATGCTGAAGATTGTGACATTTATATAATGGAATACAGCAAAGCTTAGGAAAAGGAGTCCTTATTTTACATGGAGAAATATGAATTTTCATGGAAACTTTTGTGCTTCAGTGTTAGTGATCACAATATTTTTAAACACTAACAAATTTACTTGAAAGAGGAAACATTAAAACTTGTGGTTACAGTTTAAATCAGCAAAATCAGGCATGTCTTTGGTTCAGTCTAAGACATTGTTTTGTGGTTGGGACTGTCTTATCCAAACTGACATGCCTCAGCTTCATCAAATCTAGATCAGCTTTTGTGGTGATAATTATTGCCAGTGCCCACTTGTTAGAAAGATCATATAGGAAATATCTTTACAAATAACACGTAAAAGGATAGTCAATCCCTATTAACTCCTCCTGTGCCCCACTGGATGTATGGAAATAAGACAAAGAAAGTAAATCCAGATGTATTTATATGAGGGGTATGGTCTTGCTATCTTTAGCACATCCATGCTCACTTTTGGGTTAGTGACCTTCCAGTTTACAGTTGCTTGTTGAACTCACACTCTCTGTGTGACAAACTGGGTGGCCTTTTTATAAAACAGGGTACAATTATTGAATAGGGTAATTCAGGGGCATTTGGATAATTCATTACCAAGAATTCCTGTGAAAATATAACACATGCTATGCATGTAAAGACACTGGAATCAAGGTAGAAGAGAATAGTTCTGATTTGGTTTAATATAGAATGTAACAGCTTACTGAGATGACAATGTAATCCTTTAGACTTTGTCAGTCTGTATTAAACCTGTAGTGAAATAACAGTATCAGTCTTGCTTTGACACTTCAGACACCAATATATGAGTCTTACAAAATCTCTTCCTCATCTTGTCATTCATATCCAATTCATAATCAACTATGGAAGAAAACTATTTGTATTTCCATGTACGTATATGAAAGATATGTATTAACCTGCTTTTACACATACTTCTTGTGGCATTTGTGCTGTTCATGCAAGAACAGATTTGAATATTAGGATAATATTTTCCAATTAGGACTTGAAGGTCATTGTGTATTCTATGTTGTTCTTTCTAAGCTTGATATTGATATATTTTCTTTGGGTATTTATTTTATTAAAATAATCTAAAAAATCCATGGATCTTGTATTTTAGAAAGTTTGTGAGGCTGCTCATATCTATTAACTGTTAAGATTATACATTTTATAATAGCTTAATATATCAGGATATATTGAATATTATTTTCAAATAAAACATTAAAGGAGAGTGGGGAGCACAAAAAAAAGGAGATTTATTTCTTTGTACTGATTATAGTTTTAATTGGACCATTTGCTGACAGAAACCTGTGCTGGTAAGGAGGAGATAAAAATATGACATACATAAAAAAAATGAGGGCTGGAAGATGAATAGGCCTTCTAGGGAGTTGATCTTTACAGATCAGATAAAGATTCTTGCAGCCTGTGCTGCATCAAAGGCTGCCTTTCAGAGAGATAGTAGCATGAACTTGCAAACTGGGGACAAGACCTTTGAAAATAGAGGGTTTTGAGATTGACAAGCAGCTGGACTTTGGATCTTTTGTTGTTGTGGTTTTGGTTTTCTATTATTTGCGTGCGTATAATCTTTAATAATCCCTTTAAAAGTTAAAGAAAGATTCATAGGCTCGTGGAGTGAATTAACACTTGCACCTTGCTATCTAGCTTTTCAATAGCTGTTTTCCTTTGAAAGTAACCTTTCTCTTTGAGAGATGTAAGGAAATCTAGTGCAAGGCACCTCTTGACTCCTTTCAAAGTTTGATTGAAAATACATATTTGTGGGCCATCCCTGTTTTTCAAGGGATAATTTTTTTTTATTGATGAGCTAAATATTTTGGAGATTCCTGAAAATAATGCAAGCTGTGCCTTACTTAGGAAAAAAAAAAAAAAAAAAAAAGTTCCTAATAATAAATTAAAAAAAAAAAAAAGGTAAAATTTAAAAAAAAAAGAGAAGTAATTGTTTGATCTGGGAAAACTGATTAAACAAGTTGTATGTTTAATCAAAGTGTTGCAAGCACCTTAAATTTGACATCAGCTACTGTGTCAATCACACTGGCTAAATCTGGCATCTTCTGATCCCTTACTTAAAAAGCACCATCACACAGCTGCCGAGCATCCTCCAGAAGCACATGAATAGATGCTGCAGCATTCTGTTAGCCTTTGCAGCCCTCTCTCCCTGGTCGTGGTTTCTCAATTTATTTACTACTTCAGAGTAAATCCGTGTTCTCCAGCAGACTGCACGGAGTAGGTTCTTTAAATATATTGAAGCCAGAACACTTCCGCTACATGTTAGTTTTGTTTCTTTTCCCCTTTTTAGTGTTGTTCTGTTTTTCATACTCTGTATCCAAAAAGATGTTGTTAGTAGAGCTTCGTTCAAGGCATGAAAACATCTCCGCTTTCATCTACACAGCACACAATACAGAGGCATGGAGGAAGAAATTATTAAAAGCTAATACACAAGAAAATTGTTTTAAACCATTTCTTCTTATTTTCTTACACCTAAAAATTTGAATCTCGGGATTTTAGTATTTGCTGGAGAAATCTGTAGGGAGCTGCAGTGGGTCATGGTGTTAAACAAGCTATTGCCTTATTAAACCCTCATTGTAATGAGAGGGAAAATGGGAAGCGCCAGGTGTCATCTGGCTGTTGTGCAGCTTCTCTGTCAGCATTCTCCAGAGGCTCTTCCATCAAAACAGGGAAGGCCAGACCTGACATTTGCATGCCTCAAAAGGAAGCAGGCGTGATTTCTCTGAGAGATGAAAGATTAGTCTCTCCTTGTGTCACAATAAAAGACCGAGGTAACTTGAGTTTGCTTAACTGCCTGGCTGTTTTTGGCCAAAGAGTGTTGACACAGAGTACCAGGAAGTACATTCTAAATGTACATTCCAGCTAAAGTATTGGATACATTGCAGGTAAAAATTTCAAAAAATGATCAAATAACTGGAACAACAACAACAAAAAAATTGATTTTTGGACAGTAGAGCAAAATGCAGAGATTCTTCAGGTAAGCGGTGATGAAGAAATCAAAAAGGTGTCTCAGCCCATTGCTGGAGTCTGTATGCACGGTCCTGTCTTGTTGTCAAGTGTATTCCCTTTATGGTGTTGGGTTTGGGGTTCTAGGAGTCAAGGAACAGCTGTTTTCTCATTGGTTATTACTGTTTCTAAACAGTTTTCTTGGACTTTCATATGAGCTTGATTACCTTTAACAGAGCTCTGTACCAATGCCCCAAATGCCAGCCTCTCATTTTGGAGGCTGTTTTAAGGTATAAAGCATTGTAAATATTGCATGTAGGGTTATTTTAGAAGGTTGCTTGGGCAGTTAGGATGGTATCTAACTGAAACCTGACAAAAAATTCTAAAGGAGAATAAAATACAATATTTTGTGAGGCTTTTTTTTTTCTCTATTTGAGACAAGAGAAAACAACCCAAAACAACTTTTTTTTTTTTAATTTACTTTAAACAATTTCACTTTGCAGTGCAGATTAGCTGAGAAATCTGCCAGTGGAGCTGAGGAATTTCAAGCATGGCTGCAGTTCTTTCCATGGAAAATTCTTAGTAGTGTAACTGATGAGTATATATTTCTCTCCATAATCCATCCATCATTTTGTGCATTTGGGTTCTGCTGTCTTTTGTGGTTCTTAGAGTACCTTGAGGCAATGGAGCAGAGCGTGAAAGAAATCTGAAGGCAGTGTTAACTGCAGCTATTTACACATGTAGTAAGTGTTATATCTTGCTTTGCTACAATGTGGTGAAATATGCCTTAATCATCTTGAATTTATCGGAAGATATACAAATCTAGATGCAGAATGGGCTAGATTGAGTAAATAAATTAGATGGACAAAGTTGTTCTAGTATGTTACCAAAAATATGAAAATGCTGTAGATGTTTGTCCAGTGCAGTCATGAGAGTGGGACTGTGCTTTTTCCCAATATAATGTATGAAATGATATCACAGTTTTTCTTTGGTTAATGCAGTACTTGGTTACTGTGGATATTCCTGGCAGTGTCTGTAAGGTGCTGGTAGCTTTCTGTTAGCTAAGAATCATTTGAATTGACAATAAAAAAATCGAGTGGGGACACATTTTGTGGCAGTAGAGCACAAAGGTTTGTTGAGGTTTTTTCTGGTTTTAAAAATGTTTTCAAACCTAAAAAAAAGGAAAAGATATGAAGTTCTGATCTGTGAAATATATCAGTCATCCTGGTAGCTGTTAGAGCAGGGAGAGGGGTTGCCCTCAGGGGATGAGGTAGCACAGGCACTTGCAATCTGGGACAGGTCTGAGGTGAGGTTCTGACATTGCCATGTCTGGAACTCCAGCGTTCATGGACTTTCTGCTCATACTCCTTTTGGTGTTAGCACGAGCTGACAAGGTGACTCAACTGGAAGCGTGATTTAGACACCAGTTCATTTTGTGCAGGGATTGCTCTGAATATTAAAAGGGTCATCAGACTTACTGTTACACAGTAAGCATTTTCATCCCTGCTTGTCTGGTGGACATAGTCAGGCTGTGTCTGTTAGAAAGGGACCATGACTCCCTAAGAACAGTTGCTAAAATTTTTATTGGACTGTAAAATAATTGAGTTCTGAAAGTAAGTCACTCAACAATTAGGACATGGCTGAGTCCACATGAACTACATTCACATCAGGTAGCTGCTTCTTCAGAGTGAGCTGGCTTGCTGTAGGGATGGGTGGATCTGTGGGATGGGGGATCTGTGTGCAGCTTAGCTAGAGAACATGCATTACCTTGGCAACTTCTATAGGCAAAATTGTAGTAAACTTCTAAAAATTGTGTCCAAACAGCTTTTTTTCAAAGACTTCAAATGTTGTATGAGGAGGAACACATCATCCAATCTAATGGATGTATCTGTACAAGAGATTGATTTGAGAGAGCAAATTCCTGTACACAGTGCTTTGCTTCCTGTGGGGCTAAGTGAAAAGACTGGATTTTATTCAAAGTATTAAATATGGGGAAAATGCCCCTTAGGAACATGCCTGTTACTCTCCAGCTGCTAATTCAATCCATGAGATCAGACTCCAGCTAGTCCCAAATTACTGACTTTCTATGCATCCCTAATAATCACAGGGCTGTCATTAATTTCTATAATTGAAGCTAAATGATATAATAGAGAAGTAAATGTCCATAATATGGTGTTTTAATATTCTAATATGTACTTGTCATTGTATGGTAGATTAAATTAATGCACATAAGACAAGGTAGTTTATGTAAGGAGAAAGTATTTTCAGCAAGATGTTGATGGATTTTGAACTTAAATAGAACTTTTTTAATTATATTGGAGTGAGGGTTAAATTTTCTAAGGCATTACAGTACTTAAATATCAAATAATACAGAAAATAGCATTTTTTAGATGAGAAGGTTCACCTTTACTCAAATATCCATAATTTTCAAGTAAATGCAAAAAAAGCATAGATATCTAACATTTATAGAGTGAAAATATATATATGAAAAAAGTAAAAGAGAAAGACTTTTCTGTGTAAGGAATCAGTAACGACTAAAATTTATGTGCTCTCTCTCTTTGTTCTTCAGCGCCTTGCTAAGGAAGCAGAGAAGTACCAAGCATCGCATCAGTGGAGGGATGAGTTTGGGGTAAGCTTCAGTTTTTCTTCTTTTAACCTTCTTGGATTTTTCCTCTTTGAAATGTTAACTGTAGTCTTACAAATATGTTGTTTATGTATCTGCTACAAAAGGGTGACTGACTATGAATAGGCATTTTATTTATTTCAGTAAACAGAGTCTCAGTCAGAGTGTCTAAAGAATAAAGTCAACTTTTCCCTTCAGAAGCTCATAGGGAGCTTCACAGACCTGGGGATGTAGCTCTGAGTTGTACACAAGACATCTGTTTGTTTTGACAGACAGGGAATGATTACAGAGAAGACATCTGAGTAATGGTTGCTATCAGTTAAAAGTGTGCTTATTCCAAACACTGAAACAGAATCATAGAAAACATTTTTATGAGTTTTCTTCTTCTTATCTAAAGGGGGAAAAAACCCAAGAGAAAACTTAATACAGAAAGATTTGGTTATCTGCATGACTTGGGAGTCATAGACTATTTTTTAGAATACCTTTCCATATTTTAGTAACTGCATCTCTTCTTTCAGTATTCTAGTACTCCTGAAAGAGACCCTTACCTGGTCAAACATTAAATTATCTTTTATAGTCATTTCAGGCTTTACTGAAAATTAAGTTACATGATTTAAAAATGTACAACATCGATGTTTTATTAGTAATCTGGCCAAATTAATATTGTGCTGCATGATTATAAGCCTCTTAATTTTAGGCTATAGTTCCCAGGTAAGTGTCAAAGTTATTTATTATGCCTTTATTCCATGTTCCTTCAGAAATAAAAGGAGATGGTACTTTTACATGATGCTGCTACAAACCTAGACTGTGTTTGCACATCTTTTTAGTAATTTCAGGTTTTACTGAAAATTAAGTTACAAGATTTAAAAATGTACAACATTGATTTTTTATTACTAATCTGGCCAAATTAATATTGTGCTGCATGATTATAAGCCTCTTAATTTTAGGCTATAGTTCCCAGGTAAGTGTCAAAGTTATTTATTATGCCTTTATTCCATGTTCCTTCAGAAATAAAAGGAGATGGTACTTTTACATGATGCTGCTACAAACCTAGACTGTGTTTGCACATCCACGAGAATCACAGTGGCACACAGTTAAATGCACAGTGGTTTTCTAAGAATGTGGTTGTGGTTTAACCCCAGCTGACAAGTAAGCACTGCACAGGCACCTGCTCCCTCCCACTGAATCGGGATGGGGGAGACAATTGCAAGAGTAAAAATGAGAAAACTCATGGCTTGAGATAAGGACAGTTTCATAAGTAAAGCAAAAGCTGCATGCAGAAGCAAAGCAAAACAAGGAATTCCTTCACCACTTCCCATGGACAGGCAGGTGTTCATCCATCCCAGGAAAGCAGGGCTCCTTTGCCCTTAATGACGACTTGTGAAGACAAACACCATTGCTCCAAAAGTCCACCCCTTTCCTTCTCCTTCCCCGGCATTATGCACTGAGCACAGTTCCATATGGTGTGGAGTATCCCTTGGGTCAGCTGGGGTCAGCTGTGCACCCTCAGCGTCCTCACTGCTGGGGCAGTGTGAAAAGCAGTAAAGGCCTTGGCTGCACAAAGCACTGCTCAGCATTAAAAAAAACCACACCAGAATTATCAACCCTATTCCCAGTAGAAATCCAAAATATAGCCCATGCTAGCTACAATGAAGAAAATTCATTCTAACCCAGCCAAAACCAGCACAAAAGTTCATTGTGGTCCAGTGTTAGTCAGGCACTTGGAGATGTGAAAACAGACAAAGAAGCTGCTAAGGTCGGGCCGTGTAATTCAGACAGGAGTGACCGGCTTCAGGAGTACAGAGAGTCTGGACACAGCTCCAATGCTTTTAAGTGTGCTCTCGGCACAGGCACAGCCTCTAATAAACAGTAAAGTACAGAATGCATATTCCATGGAGATGCTATAACAAGAATGCTGCAGCGACCTTTTCTGCTAATCTGTCTCTCTTGTGACTGGAAAACAAAACCTGCAGGCTTGATGGACTCGGAGCAGAACTGTGTGAATACAGTCTGTATCTCATTCTAATCATTTTGCTTCTGCGGTACATTCTGGCATCATGTCAACACTGCCTCAGCTTTTGTTTTTCTTTTTACCCTTTTTTTCACAGTAGAAGTCAGTCATACCAAAGAGGCTTCGAGTTTTATCTGAGTTCATTGCCAAGGAGACATCTCAAAATAATTTGGAAATGTGATTTTATATTAATGTTGTGGTTCAGGCAAAGACTATGGTCAGTATTGAAAAGAAAAATGTGGTTGGATTTATAATAAAGTAACTTTAAACTGAGATTGTACTTTGCTGTTCTGAATTTGGATCAGAAAAGTGTGCACCATATAATAACCTTGACATTACATTATGCAATTAAATTTCAAATAAATGTAATAAGCCTCTTATAATTTAATTTGTTCCATTTTTGCCAGAAGTAATCTTTCTTCTCTTCTGGCCTACTTTTTAGAAAATGCCTGCTCAAATTAGTTTGCACACAGATCTTTCTGATAAACTTAATTTTCACTGCAAGATTCATTCTCCTAATGCGTGTGATGGAAAATAGAAGGTAGACCGTAAAACTTTCTGCAGTTAAGGGTTCTTAAAGTACTTCTGATAGCATTATGAATGGTCTACATCATGCTATATGAGGTTCATTTCTCATCCAAGATTTGTTTTTGGGTGATGAAAGCATTGCACATGAGTCACTGTAGAAAGAAACTCATGGGACAAGCTATTTCTGCTTCTAATGAGCTTGTGATCAGCAGTGCCCTTGACAGTCAGATTGCAGCCAAATAATAGACTATGGGGTTTTAAGGAGAAAATATAACAAGCATTCCTTCTGGGGAAGTGCATATGGGCTGAATTGAGTGGAAGATATGAAAAAAGTAAGGGCAGAGAACACTGACTGTGAGACCAAGGTCTGTCCAGAGCTGCAAGGGATGTGTCAGTCAAAAGACCACCAGGGTGCCTGTTCTAACACCTTATTCTAAATATGAGGTTTTTTTGCACAGTTCACAGCAAAACAAACGTGCAAGCATTAAAAATTTTATTTTCAGGTTAATGTCACAATATAATAAAAATTCAGCATCTTAGATACAGTCTTTTGCAATAAGCTAGTACAGAAAAAAAACAGATTTACTCCTACAGACTCTTTTTTTTAATTTCACCTAATGATTTAGTGTAAAGACTATCCAAATTGTCTAAAGAACAAAATTTGCTTGTCCTTTAGAAAAGTAGTTAGGAGACTAAACTATTTACAGACATACAAACCCACAGCTACTAAAATCCCTTTTCTGTACTATTTCTAATTGAATGAGAGTATCATTTCTTCAAGTATGTTAAATTCCAACCACTTCAAGCAGACAAAACAATGAAAAACAAAACAAAACAACTTAAATTTTGGGTCTTTTATAAATCACAGAATCACAGCATAATTTGGATTGGAAGGGACCTTCAAGCTCATCTTGTTCTGACCCCCCTGCCATGGGCTGTGACATCTTCCACTAGACCACATTACTCACACCCTCATCCAGCTTGGCCTTGAACACATCCAGGGAACTTCTCTGGGAAACCCGTGGCAGTGCCTTACCACATTCACAGGGAAGAATTTCTTCCTAATGCCTAATCTTAACCTACCTTCTTCCAGTTTCATAGAATCATAGACTATGCTGAGTTTGAAGGGACCCATCAGGATCATCAAGTCCAACTGGCCCTGCACGGGACACCCCAAGAATCACACCCCTGTGCCTGAGAGCATTGTCCAAACACTTCTTGAACTCTCTCAGGCTTGGAGCTGTGACCGCTTCCCTGGGGAGCCTGTTCCAGTGCCCAACCACCCTCTGGGGGAAAAGTCTGTTCCTAATATCCAACCTAAACCTCCTCCGACTCTGCTTCAGGCTGTTTCCTTGGGTCCTGCCACTGGTTATGAGAGTGAAGATCTCAGTGCCTGCCTTTCTGCTGCCCCTTTGTGAGGTTGTTGAAGACAACACTGAGGTCTCCCCTCAGTCTCCTTTTCTCCCGGCTGAACAAACCAAATGGCCTCAGCTGCTCCTCATAAGGATTCCGCTGGCCTTTCTTTGGACACTCTCTAATAGCCGAATGTCTTTTTTATATTGTGACACCCAAAACTGGCCCCAGCACTCGAGGTGCGGCTGCCCCAGTGCAGAGCAGAGCAGGACAATCCCCTCCCTTGCCAGGCTGGCAATGCTGGGCTGATGCCCCCAGGACAGGTTTGGCGGTCCCGGCTGCCAGGGCACTGCTGGATCGTGTTCAGCTTGCCACTGACCAGGATCCCCAGGGCCCTTTCTGCCGCTGCTCTCCAGCCTCTCGTTCCCCAGTCTATAACACGTCTAGGGCTGCACCATCCCAGGTGCAGAATATGGCACTTGCCCTTGTTAAACTGGATGAGGTTGAGGATCGCCCATCTCTCCAATGCCAAGGTCTCTCTGCAGGGCCTCTCTGCCTTTGGGGGAGTTGACAGTTGCTTCCCGTTTTCATGTCATCAGCAAACTACCTTAGTATTCCTTTGAGTCCTGTGTCCAAGCCGTTAATGAAGGTGTTGAAGAGAACTGAGCTGAGGATGGAGCCCTGTGGAGCCCCACCAGTGACAGTCACCAGCCTGGTGTCCCCCCATTCACTATAACCTTTGTGCCTGACCTGTGCGCCCGTTGCTCATCCACCATGTAACTCAGTTATCCAGCTGAGAGCTGGACATTTTGAAAATCTAAAATTAGTTAAGAGCATGTATCTTACATATTTACCATTAGTTTTAGCTAAGTGACAGAATGGATATGGGTAATTTTCACTGATAATTAAATATCAAAATAATTTTGGAAATTACTAATTAATTTACTAAAGGTACAATGTTATTCAAAGCAATATTAATTAACAATAATAATTAAGAATACTAGATGTCTTCTAAGTAAAAAAGGGAAAAAAAGAAATGTTGGATTGTGATGTGTTACTTCCTGATGAAGCACAAAGTTGGCTAAAATAGTTAAAATGCAGTTTACTTGTATGGTCTGAAAATAATACTTACCTGTTAGAAAACTGTTAGGTCTTAAGAGAATATTTGTGAAGTTTATGAAGGCAAATCAAAAGTGCTTAGCTTCAGGCAAATAAAGAAATCCTCCTCTTTGTTTCCTACTCCGTTGGTACTGCCCAATTCCCCAGCTGCCTGTACAGCTGGAGGAATTAAGCCTGCTTGAATGTTTTAGATTAAAGCAGTTACAACTCAGACGTACAAACCAATATATCTAAATGAAACAGCCTTGTCAGTTTGAAATTTCTTGTACACAACAGATTGAAAGGGGGATGGTTTTGACACTTGTGATGGTCCAATTATTTTTTCTGGCATAGAGACGCATGAAAAAATGTATGCAAACTGAAAGAAGGAAGGGAGAATTCTGTATGAAGTAATTGCTGTTATTCCCCAAATGAATCTTCTACAATTACATTTGATACCACACTTGATTGCCTTGCAATGGTTGGTTAACTAAAGCAATTTTGTTTCCAGTTGGGTTGCTGTATTAATTGTACTTACACATGTATAAACATAAGGGATATCTCATTGCTATTTTAAAACGGGAGTCTGTATGGATGGCCTATTAACATCCACTTACTTATACAGAGACTGAAACTCAGGCATTTAAGAATTAATTATCACTTAAAAATGCCACATGAAAAATTCTTTCAATGTGCTTTAACTTTTAACCAGTACTGTCATTTTATAGTCTTCTGTATATATGATGTTTTTCTACGTCTTGGTAATTTTGAGACAGCATTTGCTCCGACGATAATATGTCGGCTGGTGTTCATGTACCAACTGAGCTTAAAAATAATGACAAAAGTTCATGGGAATATTACATTGGATTTATGGTTTGTTTATCTTTTTCTAGTAGAAATATTGGCTGCATAAATCTGTAGTGAAAAGTTGCTCAGCAAAGAAACAGAAGATGAAAAGGAGAACTGAGATAAAACAGGTCTCCTATCACCAGAGTTGATCCAAGCAGTGACCTGCAAGAGCAGAGCAGTAGTAGGTGTCTCTGTTGTATCTTGCAGTTTGAAGATTTTCAGGACTGTCTGTAATTTTTTGTGAATGTTAACTTAAAAACCTCAGCTGGAAAACAAACAAATGAACAAACCATGAAAGTTTCAGCTTTGGCACAGTTTCATTATAAAGAAGCAGTTTACTAACCATATTTTGTCTCTTGAAAGAAGAAAAACTGTGAAGAAAACAAACTAGAATCCTTTTTCTCTCATCTCTTCAGAGAGAGGATACAGTTCTCTCATGGCTTGTACCTCTGGTAATCCTCTTTTGTGCAAAGAACTTCTGTGAGAAATGATACAGCTGAGATTTGGCGCCAGACCTGCGGCACAGGGAACTGGTCCTCACAGCTGGAAAGTATGTGTGGGGTCCTTTCCTAGTAAGTCATATATGCTTTATGATTTTGTGAAAGTTGCAACACTAAACACAGGCAAAGTGTCAAAGCTGTCTGTATCTCCACACAATGCTTTGATCCAAAACTCAGTGAAATAAATCTTCCATTAATTTTGATTCATTTTGGATAACGCATCACGCTTCTAAAGCCTCTGTGACTTGAAAAAAGCATCCAAATGATCGATTTAAATTGACAGATGGTCATGGTTTTAGGGAGGATAATATTTTATTCTGTTAAGGGCTGTGTGCCACCTCTTCTGTGACCTGTAGCCTTCATTTGTGTATAATTTAAATTAAATGTGCCCTATCTCACTGAAAGGAATGAAATAACACTTTTTCTGCCAATGATTGTGCTTGGGCATCTTTCTACTCAGGAGTTGAAGCTCTGTGTGCACTGGGGGTTTAAGGGTTGTTCTGATGTTTATTTGATGTTTATCAAATCATTTATATCTTTTTGAGTCATGCAATTTCACATTGAATGTGGCAGGAACAAGCATTTCTGCAGAGTTCTCTATCATGTTTGTCAGAGTGAGACAGGAGGCACCATAGTTACAGCCTTTGGAACACACCTCACCTTCCCAAGATCTCCATAATTAGTAAGGCAAGTTTCATCTTAGTGTAGAAATCCACTGTGAACGTCCATGCTGAAGCCTGTTTGGAGGTATGGCATAAGCCTCACCAGATTTGTGCAGAGTTTGTCTGCTGTTCCTTCCTGGGAACACGATCCCACTGTTTACCTGTCTGTCCCTATCATCCTGCCCCTGAAGTTTGTATTCTTATCTCAGAAAGTCTCAGTGTGCCTTCTGGTTTACAAATATCTAGGAGGCACTAGTTAGATATAACAAAAACATCTCAAAGGCAATTAAAAAAAAATCCGTTTCATTAGAAATCTTCTTAAGAATACTGCTTCTTGCTACCATGCTTGGAATTTTATAACTTCCTAGCTCAGGTAAGTCTTTCAGTCTAGAAATCATTGATTTTCCTCTAAAATATGGGCTGCCATAGGAGAGCTCTTCCATGCTTTTTTCCCATTATATATCTGATACGATCCTGTATGAGAATTACACCAATATGAGTGTTAGTGTGATTAATCATACTGATAATCCTTGGCTGGTTTTTATTTTTCCCACACTTAAAGAATTTTAAACCGATCAGGAAGTTGATGAGAAAGACAGTGGTAGCAGTACAATCAGAGCTAAGATTATGTGTAAGCAGGGATTTTAAATGTGTAGCTATAGAGGAGCTAGCTTTTGGTCTTTAGATATTGGTTATTTACCATCTCTTAATATGCTTAGCTTCAGTAAAGGAGTGTAACTTTATAATATAAATCATTGCAAGGATCTCATCTGTGCAGTGAAGTGCTTCACTGATTGGAAACTTGCCAAAAAAGCTTTTAGAGTAAAGCAAAGAAACACCTTCAATCATTGTTGAGGGCTTTCAAGCATTCCATTTTATCTGAAAAATCAAATATGTTAAAGACATCTAATACGCTTTTTAGTTATTGACCAGACAACTCATTTAAAAATGTGCAGCTTCTGAAAAAGAGGTGGAGGGAAGGATCTAGGTAAGAAGAAAGAAAGAAAGGTGTGATTTCTATTATTAAGCTGCCATACATTTGCATTATCACCTTCATTCTGAATGAGGCTTTAATGTGCTTCCAGAACAAACATCTTATTAAAAGCAAGATATACTATTGTACTCAATTTATTAACACCCTGTAGGTTCTTCAGTTTAAAACTGAGAAGTACAATATGCTAAGAAAAGCTTTTGCAGGCTGCTATTGTGCACATTTTCTAAGAGTTCATTGAATATGTGGCACAGACGAAGCTAACTGGTTTTTTGATGTTACCTTTCACCCTCAAATTCAGTTGCTCATATAAATCTGAGATAAGCAATTTGTAGCACTGCTTTACTACCTTAGGTGAATCAGTAACATCAATTAGAAATGGACTTCAAGGATTTTATTTTGTCTGGTTTTTGTCATATAGTTTCATTTCAAAACTAACAATATCTTTTTCTGTGATTTATCCTTGCTGGTATAACTAGGATCTGACTAGTTTCCTCAGTTTCCCAGGAAAACTCATTTTCCTATTGCTCACCACATATTATTCTGACCCTTTTTTACACTGAATTTAGGAAATGTGCCAATGTTTTGGAAAAAGGAGTATTAACCAACTTAACTTTGCTGTCAGTATTTACTAATTGGAACAGAGATATTTTTTTTTTAAATTAAAACTAAAAGAACGTGATATGTTTGAATATGCACAAAAAGTTAATCAATGATATAAGACTCAAATATAACTTTTCATAATGGAGGCAGACTTCTAAGTTTGAGAAATTCAGAAAATATTACGGAGGTTTGGTTCTTACTTCGACAAAGGAATGCCATTCATAATAGCAAACTTTAGAGATTTTTTTTAAAGGAATTAGACCCAAATATTTTTAAAATATTTCCTGCCAGAAAGAGCAAGTACTGTGAATATACAGATATGGACTTCTACATGTATTGCTTCATCTTAAAAACAGAGCTTTTCTCAAAGTCTGAGGTGAATGGGTTGGATTTTTGGAGGTAGAGATATTTGTGGGTGTCTTCATTCCGTTTACTTCTATTTTTTTCAAATGAGAAAACCACAGGCATCATGCAGGCCTGGTATCTTACCTTTTTCTTTTGTCCCAGGATTCCTGTAAGATACTAGATGAAAACTGAACTTATCGTGGTCAAAATTCATTGCCTTTAGAAAAGGGCCTAACAGGGGAGTTGAAAGCTTCCCTATTTAAAAGTTTGTAGACCTCCACACTCGCAAGAAGCCCTGCTCCTAGAAAAGAAGCTCGTGCAATAGATGAGAACACAAAATGATTGACATCTGCACTCTTTTGCAATTGCAATACCATAGAAATTTTAATAGGTGTTTCATTTTGCATAAACTTTCAAATGCGCTGGGAGTGCAAGACAATCCTATTATTAAGAGCTGTGTTTCGCTCAAGGGATTTGGGAATTCTTAGCTTTCTATCTCCTGAGTATAGTTTAATTCTCATTAGAATTCAAACAAAAGGTGAAAGTGTGTCTCTTTTATGTCCTGCAAATGATGATATGTGATTGAAGTAGTGTCACATATTTCTGTAGACTTGGCCACAAAGCAAGAGATGTGCGTAACACACAGCAGAGAAATTCTTCAAAACTAGCAATATCCTAACATGTCCTAATGTCATGCAAAGAAATGTTTAAAAATTCTACCTGATTTGACCAGAAATATAGCTGTTAAGCATTTGCTTTCCCAGTTAGTTCTTGCTATCAGCTATGAGCAAATAAGAACTCTAAATAAATACACAAAAAAAATCTAGGTCTCATAGAAAGGATATTAGGATTTAGCAAGTCTTGAGCGCTCTGTGCCAGCTCTATGACTGTGAGCCATGTGGTTATAGAACACACTATCATTTTGTTTTAATTTTCCCATTTGTTAGTCACAAATTATATTGCACTGAAATATTGTGAATTGTAACTTTCTTGAAAATGTGAGAATAAATATAAAAATGACCAGACCAGATCCCTGCTTTTAGAAATGGGTGAATAATCCCTGATGAATTATTAATTCAGGTAGGATTGTCTTAGTCCTTTGGGCACTCCCACTTCTCAGGAGGGTAACTTCAGTTTTGCATTTCTTAAGAGTTCCACATGAGTACAGTAAAACTAAGAAGGTTTGCTCTATTGATATTTTTCTGTGCTTGCACAAAATTCTGCTGTTTTCACCTCATAAAAAGTATTGTGCTTTGTCTGTGAGGTTTTTCCTGCATAAAAAATTAATGAAAACTTCCCGCAAAAGTTTTCTACCAGACTGAATGTTCTCCATATAGGAAAGTTTAATTTAATCTAATTTTCTATAGGCATCATAGTTTAAATGACATCTAGATTTACAGTATTTTAAAATACTCGTAGAGGAAGTCTTGCCATAGCATTTCCCCACCTTTCAGATAGAACATTTCAATTTCATTTTACCAATATTTGAAGATATTTTGTGCAAAAGCTGTGTTGCTAAGAAAAAAGGGTGGATTGGTTTTTTTGCACTTTTGTTGAGAGATACCAGCAAAAAAACCCAAAACCTGGATTAAGACTGAAATTTTTTCAAAAACATATTATTAATTTATTTATTAATCCCAAGTGTTGGTTGCCATTTCTTCTGCTGACAGTTGACTTATTTTCCTTTTTGTAGGGATCACACCAAATGGGTGATTTAATTCCAAATAGTTCCAGTCTCCCTTGATCTCTAATGTTTTGGGTCTACATTAATTTCATCAGGGCATGTAGGAGTATGTGAGCATATAAAACCTGTTGAGATGACCGTGGAGGCATGCAGAAAGCCAGACAGGGTGTTACCTCCTAGAGACCTGAACTGAGAATGGTTCTTGGTGCATGCTGTGCCACAGAATGTCTCTGGACATTGCTTAGGTGTCTTGGGGGCAGCTGTAACAAGCACAACATGGATGAAAGCAGAGTGTGTTCAGGATCGAGCTATGGTTTATTTTGTAACCCAGACATCATACTCTCTGTGAAGAATAAAGCATGCTCTGTCCTTAAAAATTCCTTGGTTACACAGAAGTAAGCATCCTGTGTCAAGAATAAGCACCAAGAGGAAAGATTGTTCAAGAGAAAACAGGTTTTATTTATAGCAATAAATACATAGCAGTTACAGATAAATTAACCTTGAAAATTGGAAGGAAAAATCCATCAGTTTCCTAAGTTCCTTAGATACTCAACCAGCAGCATTAGGGCAAATATCCCACTATTTCTGTGAAAATATTTACAATATTGTGAACTATGCCATGATTGTGAACTATGAATGCTGCTTTTATGAAAAATAACTATGACATGGATAAGACAGGACTTCCTTTACAGATTGGCATCAGCAGGTTTTACTGGTGCAATAACAGTTTGCTGGTTACATGTACTAATAAGAGTAGCGCGGTGCAAATCCATATATCTAACTGAACTTGTGTATGTTTATCAGGAATAGGATGCACTTCATTCAGCTCCTCATGTCATCTTTATATTGCTAAGAAAATATTAAGATAAACACAACTGAATTCATCAAATCCTTTTATCTCTGCATGAGCTCTGCAATACTATATTTTCAAGAGCTTTAAATGTTTTAATATGAAACAGAGCATATAGTCTTCTTTATCGCTTCAAGATAATGAATTAAAGCTTACAGATTTCTGAGATATGCTCTTCCCTATTGCTCAGTGTTCATAAATAACATTTAGGTGATATTTTGAGAATCAGACAAATTTTGAGATTGTCTTGGTCCTACTTAAATGAGTGGGAGTTATTTATATGCATATATCAATTGTATAAATTTTCATCTGTGTTTATGCTTACACATGTATTTATATATGTATCTACTTGCATATAGGCTGAAAGAGATCATAATAGTGTTTGTCTATTTATGTCTATGAACAGGAACACACTTTTAGCTGAGTCTTGTTTTGGAGGTCTACAAAGGACGAGAGCTTGTGGGTTCAGATACTTTGAGAACACAAGTGGTTAAACTAGTATGTGCCCATACTTTTGAAATTTTACCTCTTTCATATTTTTTTAAACCCCAGGAATATTTCGTGTTCACTGTGAACAGCATCTTCGTGGCTTACTGCAGAAAGAAGTCCTGGCCCTTGGGGTCAATTTGTGCAGTTGGCTAATGCTCACTGTGCAGGAAGCCTATGCCTGTGATTTTCAGCTCACTGTGTCCAAATAACACCAGACTGTGCTGCTGTCATCAGGATACTGGGGTTTAGCACAATGCTGACAAAGTGTTAGATCATTGGGCAAGTGTTTAGAGGTATTTGTAGTACATTACCTGCTGAAATAGTTTTAGAGGACTTTTCTAGGCAAAGAGTGGCTGATTTAGGATGGTTTCTGCTCATATAGTTTTCTGGAGCTGTAAGAGTTGTCAGCCCATCACGTTCAGTAAACTTCTTAAAGTGAAACCAAAAAAAAAAAGAAAACAATTTTTATCAAGGTGGATTGCACAGTTTGTAACATAAACTGTGTAAAATGAGAAGGGGAAATTGGAGGGAAGGGAGGAGAAAGAGGCCCAGGAAGTTTTGGCTGTTGCCAGAAAGGTCATTGATGGGAAAAGAATGTCTGCTTTGCTGCAATAGTCTCTTGCCTTTCTCCCCAGTTTTAATTGCTATGTCTTCTCTGGGAGTGAACACGGCATCATCCTTGACAAGACACTTCACCCTTTTTTGCAGCATTTCTTCTTCTTTCCTCTTCAGCCTAAGTTTCCCATCTTCCATTATCTCTTCTTAAACACTTGTAGTTTCTCCCTCTTGTGCTTTCTGCAATCTCAGTTCACGCTTCTGTAGTACTGTGTAATGGTGCTGTGGAGAACTGAGCTGAAATAGTCTCAAGCAACACAGCATAAATTTCAGGGGAAAAAAATGATGCATTTCTTCAAACTAAAATCCATTTAATACATACTTTTCAATTTACTTCATACTCTCTTCTTCACTGTGATCTTCCAGTGCTGCAAAGCTCTTTTTTCAGTAGCCTTCTTGGTTAGATTTGCAGAAGCCTTTCTGACTGTCTTTTTTAACAAATACCTACCTTAATGTAATTTTTTTTACAAGTGAGAGCTATTTTGCTTGTTCAAAATTTCTCACATTGGCTCTTTCTTCACATCTTCACACTTCTGTGATGTATCTGTCTGTCCACCCTGAATTTTAAAAAAGAGATGAATTTCAAAGTGCTGATTTGTACAAGACTTTGAAAGTGAATAATACAGTGTAAGGGCCCAAACTTACATGTGTTACCATAGATTCTGATGGGAATGCTAAAATGCTGTGAACTTCAATAAGTCTCTGCCTAGAATAAGATTCATCTATATAAAACTTAAAGTATTTTTTTAATTGTGTGCAGTTTTTGAACTAGAAGAATGTGCAAATCCATAACTAGATGATTCCTTTTCTGAGTTGTTAAAGCCCAGGACTGTTCCCAAGGAAAGATTGCTGTTCTTTCCATCCCACTGACAGCCAGCAGTCATCATTCTGGCTTTCAAAGCTTTCTCTGTATTTCTTTGCAGTTTGCGGCATAAGCATCAAATACCTGAAGAGTGAAAAATCCCTGTTGTGATCCATATGAGGAAACACAAATCCCTTTTTATTTAGTGCAGCTGGTAAAATGGAGAATGAGAAACATAATAGCAAGATGTTGATACAACCCTTAATCCTATTCCTCTTCTGCATGAATTCCAGCATACCAGTGTAACATCAATAATTAAGAAGAAAAGTAATTTTGTTCTAATTATTTTTGTTGTGAACATTTTGCTTGTAGTGATTAACTGGAAAAGTCTTCATCATTTTATATTAAATAGTAAAAGGAATATTTTGCAGCTGCTGGCTTGTCTCATGCTACTGAACTACTTCTGAAATAAGGTGGGCTCCTGAAGCCTTGCTTTATTGCAGTGATTGAGTGCAAGACGTGTGCAAAACAGCTGCCAAAGCTGAATAATTAAATTATGATTCCTTCTGTTCTTTATTAATTAGGTGAGACTGGGACAATTCTTAGAGCCTGGTAACTGCTGTCCAGAGCTGCTTTCTTTCTAAAACATCAGAGATAGAGAAAAATACTTTAAATTAAAGTCTTAAGAAGGATTTGTTTTTATAAGAGGCCCATTAAAACAACTAATTGTCAATATGCCAGACATTTGTTACATGGGTAAGCCAAAGCAGTCTGAAAACAAAACATGGTCTGACATGTTTTGAACTTTATTACCTTTTGTAAAGGTACTTTTCACATTTAGGAGGAAATTGAGAGATTTGGTTGAGTTTTTTCCTAATTTTCATGCAAATTGTGTAAGATAAGTTATAGCAATTGTTTTGGGGATTTTTTTTGGTCTGTTATAGCTCTCTGGGGTTTAAGGACACATTTTAAGTGATTGAATAAACTTAATGAAGAATTGATCCAGACAGGGAAAGAAATCAGTTCTTTTAAAAATATTTAAAGAAAACTGCAAAATGTTGGCATTTTTCTATTCCAGTGAGGTTCTTAGAAGACATTAAAGTTATTTAGGTACTTTTGCATAGAATTTAGTTACAGTGACTTCATGTGATATATTTCTTGTGATGCATTTTTTTGTTTTGTTTTGTTTTGTGAAGTTAAGCCTTGAAATATACATACTTCAGCCACTCTTAGGGATCAACAAGAAGCTACCCTCTTGAGTTTTTACTCCGTTGTAGTATCATATGCCTAAGATTTTATTCATTTTTGTAACAACTGATTGCATCATTGCTAAACATAGTCTTATTTGTTGGCTGTAATGGATAGAACACAGAAGCAATGTAACAAATGCACACACATTTTTTTGTGGATAAATTCGACTAAATGTTTGCCTCTTTCTTTGTAGAAAATAATTGTCTCAAAGGCTTTTGAAGATCTGTTGGAGTTGGAGGACTGGCATATTTTCTATATTCGGTTATGATAGTGCAAGAGGTTCATTACATCCCAGCACCTACATAAGTATGAGTTCAGAATGCCAATTTCTTGTGAATCCAAAGGAAACTTATGTATAAGTTGTTTGGCTAGGATCCTGTACTCCGCTGGTTGCAGTGTTTACAGTCTAGATAATATGCAATCAGTTTAGGCAGTTTTTTAAAAATTATTTATTTTATTTCTATATTCTTTCATCAATTAAAGAAAGCAATGCTGAATAAATTATAATAAACATACTTTGCTGCTTTAATTAAACTGATCAGATAGTGTGATATAGAGGTTAATTAGCTGCTAACAAATTAATTTCATTTTCCCACCTGGAAATCTGCTTTGTAATCACTTGCATTTTGCCTTATAAAAAGAAGCCGTTCACAGTTGCTTGTACTTTGAGGAAGTTATTGTGATGAGAAAATTAGCAGTTTCCTGGACCTTTTGGAAGAATTTATTTACCAAAATTAAAATGGATTTAAAATATTTTTGTTTCTCAGGGTTGTCTTTGTCTTCCTTGCTTTTGGCTTAGAGGACTTGGGGAGGAATAGAGAGGATGGTTATTTCTGTCTTTACATATGTAGCTGGTTCTTTTAAATTTGGTAACTCCAGAAGAGTCCTCGTATGATTTTCTTTCCTGGTCATTTGTCACACATGCAAGTACATAAAATCCTAGGTTTTATTGTGGATCAAAATGTCATTCTTGAGGATAATTTTTCAGCTTGACTAACTAAAACAACAGTCAGTCTGTGATATAGGCAACTATACCAGAGAATAATATCAATGTAATTTTGCATCTTTAAATTTTTAGTCACTAATATTTCATTCCTGCATGAAATATTTGGCCTTTCATGCTTTGCAACCAAAAAAACACTCAATTGTTTGCTGCATTTGATTTGCTTAGTTCACCAGTTGCATTAAAAAAATAAAGTAAATTTTAAAAAGTCCCCAAAATCAAAAACAATTCATAAAAAAAATATACTGTCCTTACCAGTAGGCAAATTGCCAAAATTCCATTGTTATATTAACAATTATCTGCACGTCCAGCAGAGATTGCTGTTTGACTGCAGGCCATTGAGCCAGAGGATGTCTTCATGCAGAAGTTGTTCATGGAGTATGTTGTATTCTTTCAGAAGAACAGACAGCTCTGTAGATGTTGATTTGGGTGTGTGTTTGTCTGACTTGTATTTCTCATCATCTTTTGGCCTCTTATTACGTTTAACCTCACACATTCTACTACTTTTCACATTTAATTCTACAGTCAAAATGCAATTAGTACTTGAAATGGATTCTTAACATTTTTCATGAAGTATCGTCCCGGCAGCTTAAACAGTCCAATGGCAGTTTCTGTCATTTATTCTTACAGTGAAATATACCTCAAAATTGCAGTTTTGTTTCATGTGAAGAAGTTTTTGCCTATTCTTTAGAGTTTCTGTGATGAATTCTAGAGATCTGAAGACAGAAATACTCTTTCTAGTGTTTTTTAGCCTTCTTTCTGAGGTTATGCAGTAACCTTAATACTCTTCGCTACTTCCCTTTTTTCTAAGTAAATGTGTAATGTAGCATAATATGGGCACTGAGGCAAAAGAAAAAGAAACCTACTTATTGCACTCTGTGAAAAATAGCAGAGTTTCCTCCTGAGATTTGAATGTGATTTAAAAAACGCCTTACTCAGCTTTACTAATTATAATTTCCACAAGACAGATCAAGCCAAGCATGGTTAAATTCAGCACGTACTCAGACGCTGTCCCTGAGAGCAGAGGGGCACGAGCAGACGTGTCTCTGGGAAGGGCAGGCCATGGCCTGGACCAAGCGCTGGGTGGGTGCGTGGCAGCGCCGCCTTTGCGCCGAGTCCCTGCGCACAAAGCGCCGACCCGCCCTGCTCACAGCGCTGGAGAGCTGGCAGAGCCCAGCCTGGCGTATGTGGGACGTGAGATACCTAGACAATATTTATGTTGGAATCTCAGATATTCCCAAAGTTTTCGCCTCTTCCAAGTTTAGGCTTCAGTGAGCTCTTTCAAGATCTCAGTTTTTTACTCAGATGCCTAAAATCTGACCACCATCAGCACTGCAATCTGTGGATCTGATCTTAAATAAAAATTCCTCAGAATCAGTGTCAAGGGCTTGAAAGTATATCTTTCATATAGTGTATTTTTATCTGCATTCTGTATGTGTGCATTACACTTACCTAATAAATTATCTTTTTATATGAGGGTTGTATGTTTTAGTCTCGCTGTCAAGCATGCAGATGATTAATAAATTACTCATTTTATTTATCCCTCTGATGCATCTGTGAATGGTCAAGTGATCACCTCATGAAAACTGTCTATACATTTTGAAAGTTTCCAGATTGATAATTTCAGTGAAGGCATAACCTGTAAATGAATGCCGAAAAAGTTGATCTTTTTCACCATTTAAAAGAAAATATTCTATGACAAAGAGTGTGCAGCACCTTTAATGCTCCTTTGTGTTATTTCCAGTAATCTTCACCTTCATCTTTTCAGTTCAATTATTAGTCTCAGTGGAATCTTGAGAAAAGCCCTTTACACAAATCTGATGAAGAAGGCTTATCATAAATTATAGTGCAGACCTGGAAGGTTTTAATTAGTGTATGAAATTTAATATTCTGACAAAGCAGTTATTTAATTGAATGTTTGGGGGAAAAAAGTCTAACCCAAGTGACTCATTTGTCCGTATTATGGGTAATATAGTGACATATTTCTTGATCGAATGTTATTTCATTGTGTGATCTTTTATTTTAATAATTTGATTTTTAAAATATCTTGTTTCTATGTCCCGTTTCAAGATCATGTATTAAATGCACTTTCTAACGGATTTCTTACAGCCCGTGTTCAGGCACTGTAATTGCATGCATACACTGTAATTATAATTGCAACTGATTTACTATATTGCCTGGCATTTTGTTCACTTTAAAGACAAGGGGTAAATCAGTATTTTCACACATGGATACTGAAGGGAAAAAAAAAAGTTGTTAGCTGCTAAGCCCCTTATTTTATACATGTCATTTCACTTATATAAAATCACAAATCTATAACAAAGAAGATGGTAGTAGGTGACAGTCTTTCCTTTTTTTCCCGTTTGCAGGCTTTTATTCCTTAACGTTATTCTCCTTAAAAATAGACGTAATTTTTTATGTGTGGTAGGCCATATTTAGCTTTCTTTTCTGAGGAGTCTAATTGTGCCTTAAACTGCATGTCAGATCGTATAAAGGATTAACCTAAAACTCCCTGGATTATATGTCATAGGATTTATTAGGATGAGTTTAAACCTTAAGTACCCCAAAGGTGTTAGAGTGAACTTTTTTGAATACACTTCTTTATCCAAGGGGATACAAGGAATTTTTTTTTTTTTTTCTTAATTGAAGTGGGTATTTTGCCAACACTTAATGAAATGCTTTTTTAGCATGTGTAGGCATTTACACTCATTTCCTTTGGTCTTCCTAAGGAGCGAAATGGACCAGTATTACTAATGTTTTTATTGCTTCATGCGAAGCAAAAGGACTCTCAGGTTTTTTAACTAATGTGAATGTCTTTCCCAAGTGTGTGAGATTAATATAATTTTAAAATATTCTCCAAATTTGTATCTGTAGTTCTAAGAACTTATTTTTAAACTGAAGAGTCAAGATCAGATTAATATTTGCAGTACAGTTTGGTTTCTCCCTGATTTTGATTTCTTTCTCTACCTCTTACCTGCAAACTAAAAGAACCCTCACTACTTGCAGATTACCTGCAATATAGAGCAGCTTTTATACATTGCCTCACGTTGGGTGCTTTAGCGCTTCCTGGGTAAAATATTTAGAAATTATGGGAAATACCCTGTTTTAAAAGAAAATCCAAGTAACATATTTGGCTGTAATTTCAGATTTTAAAAGATGCACTAATAATTATGCAGTAGTATATATTTGAAGTATAATCTACTACAACAGTTTTAAGTTTGCCTCCACTGGTTTACTGAAGAAAATCTTTGAGTTGTGGAGACCTTTAACACTCTTCTGTTTTGTTTTCTGGGGAAGTTATTTTCTAGCATCTCTGTGATAGCTAAAAGTGTAATTTTTTTACTTTAACATTTTACCTACAATTATTGTAGAAATGCAGGTGTAAGGGAAAAAAGGATAATTGTGATATCTGTCAAAATGGATATATTAATTTCTTATGATATCAAAAGCTGCAGAAAACGCTTTTTATTCTCCTCTTTTCTTAGTTTTATTTTTTAAAATAATCTATTTATTTTCTTGTAGTTCATAATAGAGTCTCATAAAGTTCTAGCATTCATTTCAAGCCAATCTCCCCAATAGGCCTAACACCATTTTAGGCTGCATCACAGGGTCTGGGTTCTGTAGAGTCTCTTGGAAGCCCATGGGTAGACCTGAGGTTTATGTAATTTTAACCACAGCTTCAGTGAAAGCAGCATCTCTGAATAGACTGCATTGGATGTCTGTTGAAAAAGACTTCAAAAAGAATCTTTGGACTAGTTGGTGAGGCATGAAAATTTCTTGGAATTCTAGCATAAGGTTTAGAGAGGAGGTTTTCCTGCAGACAGCTCTGTATGGCAGCAGTGCCCAGGAGCTTTCATTCTGGCACTTGGTAAAGGAGGATGTATATTTCTTACCAGCAAAATGACATAGATACACTATAGGATTTTTGCTATACATAATTATCTGTAGTGTCCAATATGTCTTGTTGCAGTGTAATCCCTTCTTGTTGTTCTTGAAAGAACTTGATTGAAACAAGTCTTGTTTCCTGAGATGGAAAGCCAGCTTGTAATCCTGAGCTGAGTTTAGGCATTTACGTGTTGAATCAACAGACTGTGTCTGTAAACTTGCTCTGTAGAGAAGCAAAATATGAGTGTAAGTTAGTGTTGGTGTGAGCTCAAATTTCATCTGCAGATATTCTGAAAGCTGATGTTTTCCCATGCTTTTCTTCTCTAGACACAGAGATTATAGAGACCATCAACTTCGGATTTTGTGTGGTGAAATTTAAGAACTTACTAATAGTACCCAATATTTAATGTTTCCCATTGGAATTGTTTTATACCCTGAGCTAGAAAACAGAAAACTATTGAAATTAAAAGCAATGTAAAGACAGTGGAATAATGTTACTTCAGCAGATAATACTATCAATGAAAATGTGGAAGAAAAATTAAGATTAGTATAGAGAAGAAAAAAAAAGTCAAAGAAGAAAAGTCAAGAAGAAATGTCAAAAATAAAACATTTATAACCTGGTCCTTAATGTAATTTTTATATGGCTTGCCTGATGTCTTTCTCAGATACTAAAACTTTTTGCTTTGAAAGGGGAATTAAAGCTGGTGAAAACCATAAAATTATGTACTGATGTTGCACTAAAGTTTTTGCTTGATGCATATGGTCTCACAAAATCATTCTTTTACAAGTTCAGCTTCAGGACTGTCTTACCAAATCCCTTCATTAACATGAGTCTTCACCCCCTCTCTCTCACAGCATTACTGGATAAAGAACAAAAATAAATATCTAAGATATTTACACTGTACCTTAGGTTTGCAGACCAAGTTTGCAGTATTACTTGGTGGCAAAAGTATACAACTGGGAAGATTCAAATTCTTTGTGTCAAGAAGTTAATAAATAAATAAACTACTCACTTGAGAGCCAGCAACAAAGCAATTTGTTCTTGTCAGCTAGAAGTGGTTAAATTATGAAAAATTGTCCTCTAAAGATCTGAGTGATCCATGAATCTAATTTGTGAACTGTATGGCATTCAGTGTGTTGTTCAACTGGGTATCTCATATTTTCTGTATTAAGAGTAGTGAGATATGTCCAATGTCAGTGTCAGTTTATGCATTATATAGGTAATATCTCCAGGCAGGGTAATGGACTACAGGATCTGAATAACCTAACAAAAAAATATCTAAGTCATTTGGGCAGGGAGTGTTTATTTTCATTAACTTGTAAATAGATCATGTTCCTGAAACATAATTCTAATAGGTGATTTAAAAAATATTGTTCAGTCCACTAGAGATACATAGTAAAGCTATGCCACCTTTGAGAAATTTAAATAAATAAATATAAATATAAAAGACAAGGAAAATATAATTGTGAAAATGAGTAATTCTGTTTAAGTAGCTAAGCAAGAGTCGTGTCTGTTGATGACAGTGTTAAAAATCCTATACAATAATGATTTGATAGCAGGATAAACAAAAGCAGTGGAGAGGGGCTCAGGAAATGAACTCATATCTAGATGAGAGTCAAAACAAGAGAGGGCCTAATAGAAATTGTATTTTATTAAAATGTTTCTTTTAAAAACGAAAGCAGTAAACAAACCAATATAGCCAGTTAATTATGTCTGTATTGCTTTTCCTGGTCTCATTTTTCCTGAACAAAACCTTCTAGGGATGAGATTGCAAGGGAACTGCTCTAATACAACCTGACATGGTGAATAAAATGTACAAATTTTTTTTTATTTTTTTTTTTTTAAACTAAACAAATCACCTTTTGGTGAAAATACTTGTGTTAACATTTCTGGCTAGTACCACTCAGAGCTGGATCCTTTGCAGTTTCAATTGTTGCCTGCTAATGAATCAGAGGGGCTTTTGAATCGATCACATTATTTACAGAACAGTTATTTCGTACATAGCTATTTACAAAGTGAAGAGGAACCAAAGAAAATAGAATCTTTGCCTCTTCTGACTTACTCAAAGCCTTCCACATGCATATATATAAAGTCTTTTCTTTGAAACAATGAAGTGAATAAGAAATTAGCTTCAGTCTTTAATGATGAGAAGAATTTCTTCCTGTGTCTGTAATGCCTTGAGGTCTGGCTTTGTTATCTGGATACAGATACACAACCAACTGACCTATGGATAGAAGAGTGTTTTGATGGAAAATTGGAAAACGCATTTTGAGGGAAAAGGATGAGTTCATGCTAATAGCATTTACCTCAAAATGGCATTTAGCTCACCTGTAATATATTTCATGTTTGACTCTCAAAAAGGTCAAAAAGGAGAATAAATGATGTCATTATTTATGGAGTGAGTAAAATGACGGTTTGTCAAGATGAACTGCATTACCTTGTAATACATGTCATACATTTTTAGTGAAAGTGAAAATTGTCATTGGCTTATCCACTTGAAAAATGATTACTGAAAGCAGTCTTTCCTGTTGGCATTTATAAAAGAAAACACTTTGTTGTGTTCAACTCTTTATTTAGATACATAAAAGGTATTACCATAAACAGAACTGAAGAAATTAATTGAGATAATTTTTGGAGGTCAACAGCAATTACCTATTTTAAGCACACTGCTAGATATGAAGAAATGTAACTTCTCCTTTTCATTATTTATTCAAAATCAGTAAAGGTACTTAAAATACTGTGTTCATACATGTCTCCATTTCATACAGAAATGCACATAAAATTGATTTCATCCAAAAAGCTTTGGGCACATTGCAGCAATTTATTTGGTGGAAAGCTACTCCAGTGAACTGAAATCTTCAAGGCTTTTAAACGGTTCAGTAATATTTAAACAGAAAGAAAAAAAAAACCCCTGTATTCCATAGGATATACCCCAGTTTTCAAAAAGCTATAGAATTTAACACTGAATGGAATTTCTGACTGGTTTTGGAATGGGAAAGAGCAATCTTCTCCTTCTTTGCTTTGCTTGAATTACATGGTACAGTGTTTCCACAGAGCTGCCACGATCTGCTCTGCCCTCCAACAGCCAGACTCTCCTGTGCGGTATTTTCACAGATTTTATTTTCGCAGTGGGAGGAGAATAAAACAATAAACACGTGTGCAGCAAATACTTACCCCACTCAGCAAAGCCCGTGCCTCGCTGTATCTGCTGCCTGCTGGATGTCATGGTGCATAAATCCCCTAATTGCACAGTGAAAGTCACATGTCTGTGTCAGAAACAGCTTAGGGAAGCCTTTTATGAGCTCTGGAGTTTGTCCAATGTTATCTGTACTTTTCTAGCTGTGTTTTGAGTGACTTATGCAGCCTTTCACGGAAAAAGCATTAAATGAATGAAGTTAAGCACGAGCATGGGAAATTGTGCATGCAACAGGGAGCAAGCAAAGATCAGAGTCTGTCATGTTTCAAAGAGAATACATAAAGAACTGTGGGTTCATTTCAAAATGTATTTTACAATAGTAGAGATTATTGCTACATAAATTTATTCTCTACTTTCAAACTAACAGAATTCCTTTTCTTTCTCTTACAGAATAATGATATAATCTATTACAATGCTAAAGACGATCAGAATGATGTAAGTACTATGTTTCATTTAATTTCATTGCCTGTAATCTCAGAAAATTAGGGGATTGAAAATATTAATGAAACTCTATCGTTTAAAGATTTGGCAGAAGCAAAAAAGCAAGAAACTTAAAAATGTCTTCAAAAGTTTCCTCAAGAGCCAGACAATATTTTATGTTTGAATTCTTAAAGTCCATCTCCTCTCATACAGTTTGAATTACTGGTCAGGCAGAAAATGTGCTGGGAGAATGAAGATCCTGAGAGCAGTATAATTCACTTTTGGAAATTTAATGAAATCATAGTTATAGGATTGGAGAATCAAAATGATAAATGTAAATAATTCAGTTCACTCTGAAGGAACCATTTTCTGGCCTTATTTTCCAAGATCATATTATGTTGTTCTGTATTCTTTGTAATATTTTTTTTTACTTGAGGAGAAGGAAGATGTGAAATGTTACTGAATAATTATTTTCATTCACTTTTTGATCATTTATGCGACTGTAATAAGATTTGGGAAAATTGAAAATCCAATCACAAGATTTAGATGAAATGTATGATACTTCAACTACTGGTTTACTAAAGCTTTTACTTTAAAAGGTTTGAAGCCCCCAAACTGCCATTAACTGTTAAAAATCCTAGTATGTTCTGGAGACTGTACAAGCTATCCTCACCTTCACTGGAGATAATACAACTGCTTTTCTTCATTATAGATTTAATTTATAAAACCATAGAAAAATGTTGTAGATGTATTAACCAGAATTGCCAGCATGCTTCATTTGCACTTTTTAATCAAGTGTACTTTAGAGATTGATGGCATCACTATTGTAATTGATGCTTCTGCTGTAAGGCAATTAAAGAGGGTACATAGATCATGTCAAGCAGAACTATTTTATATGGTTATATAGAGTTACGAGTACTTGGTTTCAGATACCACAAACTACTGTCCTGAGTTTTAAAGTTTGCATGATTTAAGTAGAATTCACTAAAAGTGACCTAAATTTGAAATATATTACTCTTTTCTCATTAAATTCACTGGATGGCAGGTGCTAATCTTCTCTGGAAACAGAATTACAAAGTTTAAATATTGTATTTTTAATCTAAGTAACGTTAGATTGTGGTGTGAAGTAAAAACTGTGATGTATCTGTTATGATTAAGTAGTACTGGGAAACGTTTTGAGATTACTACTTCTACAACCAAAATCCAAATCTATTAGGCAAGTCAGGAAAGGAAATGCTACTTCAGAGTTTAGTCTTTGTTTTTTTTATTTTCTTCAGGACATTCTTTTCCCTTCAAGAAAAAAGTACACACACACTCCCTAAAGCAAACAAGTTTTGTTAGACCAGATATTCTGTTTTATTTCTGTTTCAATTTTATTTATTTTTATATCTTTTTGAACTATTAGAATGAAGTTTATAATAATGTTTATTGCTGAGAAGTGATAAGGATATAAAGGTCAGTGATCTGACAGTGATTTTTTTTGAGAAGACCTTCATCTAGATCTCAACTATGTATGTAAACACCACAGACTGTTCCCTGTTCCTGCCTGAAAAAAAATGCTTGAGACAGCTCTTTTCTTTCAGTTTTGAGAAATTTTAATAGAATAATCTCTGAAGCACTGGTTAGTAAAACTGCGTTTGCAATCCATTTCTTTCTGTCTCTAAGAAGTCCACATTTTATTTCCTCTTCCATGCTGTGAGCCTTCATTTATTCAGAGGAAATGATATTATATTTATCTTGGAGTACAATCAAGAATAATTAGTAGCAGAAATTAATTTATTAAAATTAGACATCTAAACTAATCACTGTGGGTATCTCTAGAGAGCTGTTCAGTTTGTTTTGAGGCAGATGTCTAAGGTCATCTGAATCAGTTCTAGGTGTGTGTTCCTTTGTGTTGACCAGGTCCCTATAACATAACCTTTCAGATCTTAACTTTTGGATGCTGAAGAATTAGAAGACATTAATTTCACAGGTTCTGCCTGCGAGTTTTTATTTGTCTCCACTCCTCCTTTGAATATTACAGCTTTTTCAGAAGAGCAATCCTCTTAAATTCTGTGTATTTTTCTAGTGCATGTTTCTATGCTGCAGTACAATTTCTTTCCTTCTTCCCGTTTCCATACCACATTCAGGAGATCCTTCTCTCATTTTTCATCTGCTGTCTTGATGGGCCTTTTCGAATCTAATGACTGGATTTGCTTGTACTTAAAAAAATACAAAAGCACGTGAAGGCCAATCATTCCCTGGCCTTTGGATTTCTCAGTCTCTAAGATAAAACGATCAATTTGTATCCCCGTAGTCCATCAATCAGTAATAGACCTTTTGTACTCTGTCTCCTACAAGAGCAATTATATTCTGCTTGCTTATTTCCCCCTCCCTCCCAGCGCTCTATGTAATGTGTGAGCACTTGATGATAATTAATGAGTTTTATCCTCACAACAAGGTAGGAGGTATTATATTTCCATTTTTTATATCTCATAGGAAGATAATGGCCAAACTTGTAATTTAATACAGGTCTCTCAGGTTTTTACTCACTGTCCTTTTCCCAAGAACCCTTTCAGGTTGATATATTGCAGCCTGTTTGTGCACTTTAATTTGCAGGTGTCAACAGCTTGTTGTATCTGGACAAATGCTGCAGTGCTTTTATTGGACAGCTGAGTAGTCCCACATTAAGCTGCTCTTTCCCATTAGTTTTCCTATTGTTTTGCCTGTTTTCTCATCTTGTCCTTTGTACCACCACCTTATTTAAAGTAATTTTGCTTCACTGCTCAGTTCTTTCCTCTTCTTGATGTTGGTCTCCATTTAATTTCCAGTGAGTCCACATCTAGTTTATAGATTCTTCCTAAATCTATTTTTTTTCTGTTTCCTTGTATTCAAGTAATCCACAACTCGACTGTGCACTGAATTGCTCAATTGCTTAATTTTCATTTATCCTGAATTCCTTCCTTAATGTTTCTCTCATCTCCTCTTCGCATCTTGCTCCTTTTCCAATTTTTTTTAGTGTAATTTCTTGGTTTTTAAGTTTTATAAACTTTTTCCTGCACAAGGTACAACAGCCTAAGGAAATGAAGATAGAAATTTTTCAATGATTTGATGGAAAGAACTAAGTATTACAAATAAAGAAATGTGTCTAACATGAAACCAGCCACACATCACTGCAGTTTCACTGTAATCCTTAGGCTTTAATTGGGAGCAGCCAGTTGTATCTCCTGGCAAGAGTTGTGTCCCTAGTTAGCACAAGTGATTTATTAGACATTTCCCTCATGCAGTCTCCTACTGGTTTGCAGTCATGACTAACAGAGCTGTGCTCCTTGTGCAATTATTGATCACGTAGTAAGTGATAGTAGCACTTTTTATTTTATTTTACTGAATTAATGTGGAGGCTGTAAAATTATGGGTCCCTTTGGGCAGTAAGTATCTGTACAAAATGTGAATTCACAATGTGAATAGGAGTCAACGTGTGGGTTCCACTAGAGGCGAAAATCTGGAGTGTGCCTATGGTGTATGTTAAAACAAATATGGTTTTTATTACTTTATAACAAAGAAGGAAGAAATCTTTTTAAAACCAATAAGCTGTCTGTGACATATGGTTTAGGAATTTTTCCTCATTCACTGATTACTTGTTATTTTGGAATAATTTGTGAAACATTAGCTCTCTTTGAGTTTAAACTGCAACATAAATGCAGCTATCAATTGGGGATTCTTATAAGTACTAATGAAAAATCTATATCTACATCAAATTAAAAACTCCTTTAAAAATAAGAAAGGATAATTAGTTTTAAATGTAAATCCTTCAGAAAAATTGTGGTGTGTTTTAACAAACATTTTAGAAAACAAAATAATTTCCACTCCTCAAACTTTTTTTTTTTTTTTTAAATATAAAGACATGAATAGATATTCTGCAGAAGTAAGCAGAGACCAGAATGGTTATCTGAGAGTCATGCTGTATGTGGGTCTGCTTCTTCCCAAGAAGAGACTTGGAGATTCAGAGGCACTGACAGTGCTTTGGAAGTTTATTTAGTCTCTGCTTAGAGCCTTACACATCTTGCCTTTTCTACTATTTTATGGTATCGAGGTTGCAAAATCTGCTTTTATGTGCACCTATGATTAATTTAGTAAAAAGAAGTCTGTTAATGAATTATCCTAGGTTTACTTCTAAACAAGTCTGAACCTACTCTAGATTTGATCAAAGAAATGCTGGTTTGTGTTTTGTTTCACTCCAGCCACAAAAATTCAGGACCTTCCTGGCTTTTCTCCTTATAATATACATTGAAAATGGCAGAATAATTTAATTTATACAAGTGTAAATTATTTATATTTAATAATTTAATTTATTCAAGTATAAATTTTATGTGTTTTATAGCTGGACATCAGGAAAGAGAAGCTTCCTCTCTAAGCCAGTGTTCCAGGAGCTGTGTGTTGGGTCAGCTAGAGCCCTTGAGGGGGAGATGGCAGCTGAATGTGGTCAGTTTGGGGGAGGATCAGGAGCTGAGGCAGGGCAGGTGGGGGACTCCAGTGATGGAGTCTCATTGGTGACAGATGTAAAGACTTCTCGAGACTGAAAGGGTGATGCCAGATTTCTGCAGGTCCAGCAGCTGCCAGCCTCTGGATTGAACAGTGAGGCCAAGTGTAATGACTGGCCCTGACACTACACAGAACTGGGACAGGGACTGCTTTTGCATCTCATCCAACAGATACAGATTTCCTCTGGCTTTTCAAGGTTTTTAAACCTGATTCTGATAAGACAAAACCTTTGGAAAGCTCCCTTTTATCTGCATATAGATCAGTAGTTTTATCTCAGTGCTTTCACCGTGCCTGGATGCCAGCATGCAAATAACCAAATCAATATCCTACCATCTGGGTTTAGCTAACGGTGGACTTCAAACATCAGGTTTTTTTCTGAGCTAGAGATACTAACTTTTCAGTATTTCATAGACAGTGAAGGATAGGCATTTCCAATACGAAATTTGTCTCAAATAAGTTAGGATGAGTTTAAGTGCTAAGCCATAGAGGATGTAGTCTTCTTTCAGTAAGGCAGCCTAGCAAGAGTGACCAGCTTACTTCCTTAGCTCACTTGAGTCTCTTATTCTATCTGCTTTCATTGTATGACAACCAGTATGGTTTGACATTGCAGTCACAGCTATGATGTGTTGTGTTTCTTTTCATCTTCTCTTTGTCCTTTGCTGCTTTGATACTGAAGAAATTTTTAAAATGAGTCGTAAAGAATTTGCTCCAGCTATTCTCATTTATGATGGGTTAATGGGAAAAGTCCATGTCATAGAGATTGGAAAATCAAGTTAGGTAACTCCACAATAACTGTGATTTGCACACACCTCCAAGAAGGTGCCAACAAGTAGGTGTTGTACGTACAGCATTTCTATTTAAAGCTTATTTTTATGATTGCTATTCTTCATGTGTGTAAGTTGCAGCTATTTTTAGATTTACTTTCTTCTCTGTCTGAACCTACCAAGATTTTTAACCAGGCCAAGATATTGCATATATCAGATTAAGAAATATTTACATGTATTTACATACCTAGTTCTCATATTTTTTGTTTGTCACATCTCTTGATGCTATGTGGTAGAATCAGGCATGTGAAAATTTCACTGGAAAACTATTTACCACTTGTTCTAGACAAAATTTTATACATTCTTGGAGAATGATGATACCAAAAAAGGCTAAGGACTAAATTTGTAAATAGATTGAAATATTACTTGATGGTGTTTGATGGAGGTGTTTTGAATTTGAACTCTTTGAGAACCTGAGCTGCATCTTTGCCAGTTACTCTTATTCTTGGCAATATGGCATGAATTCTGTTGAGGTTTTGTTTGTTTTGGTTTCTCACTGTAATGGGTATTAGCTGCACAGACAAATGCCTTGTTCTAGCCTTTTTTTTTGATACAGGTAGAGGAGACGTTTTGACAGGGTACGTTGCTCTTAGACGGACCTAGACCATAAGAGGGAAAGAAATTTGTGCTATTATAAATTATATCTTTCATTATGAAAGACTGTCAGAGTAGGACTGTTTATAGACCCATGTAGGGAATGTTTTGATAACCTTAGGGAAGTTTCATTAGCACACAAATTTCTAATCTCTAGTAAATGTCATATTTTTTAACTATCTTTTCATTTTTGTTAAATATGTATCTTGAAAATGAACCTATATCTTTTGGTGCTGGAATGTATTGCTTGGAATTAATACTCAAACTCTATAATAAACCTAACATTAGATGAAATGAGGACAGAAAATTTGATAGATTCACATAGATTCCCTAACACATTCTATTTTCAGAAAGAACTTCCTAGTTGTTGTACTTTTTAGTTCCTGGGAGTATTACAAGCCTCTTTCCTGTGCTTCTCAATTATGCAATATATTCATAGATGTTCCTCTTACAAGTTACTATATGGCATAGAACATACTTTAGTATATATGTAAAAATACTTTAATTTGAATTAACATGTTTTAAAATTAACTGCCATAAAAAGGTAGATCCAAATTTTATCTCTTTTTTTAATGCAGCAATTTTCTTGTACTTTAGAGAGTTGTTTCTTGTGCATTGCAGTAAGTAATAAAAATAGTATTTATGGCCAAAATACACACTTCTTTCTGTAGTGAAGGTTCTGTTATAGAAGTGAATTCTGATGCAAGACAAAACACAGAGATTTATCTTTCATATATGGGAAGGAGTGAGTAAGCAGGAAAACCGTATTTTTATGTTTTTATCTTTTATCTATTGTTCATCATTCTTTACATACAAGAGGAATTACTAATTTTAGCAATTTCATAGTGTTTTGACCTCCAGATTTTTTAGGAAAATTTGAGTGTTCTTGCTGAACTCATTTCTCTCTGACATCAGGAATCCTGTGTTATCTGACAGAGTGATTTGGCTGCCATTCTTTGGAAATCCTTGGAACTGATAGTGAGGGCATGATTGACTTTGTCTGCTTTAGTACCAAGGCTTTTTTGCATTGTTTAAAAGGGAATGTGTTCCTTTTACCAAGTATCACTGGGAAACATGTCAGGTCTTTCCATTTCAAGGTCTTCCAGGTAAGCTGGAGTACAGCTCACAGGGCAAAAAGGCATTCCTTTGAGCTTCCTATTGCAATTATAATGATCTATTGCCACAGCAAGCAGGGATTCTTACCCTTTTTTTTTCCCCCCCCCTAGTATTATGATTTTAAAAGTAGGTGTCAGGTTTATATTCCTTTATTCAAATTTGTGCAAGTCTTCCCTTCTCCCAAATGAATATATGTTCGAGCTTGAAATGAAAAATACATGATAATGAAATAAATGACTGGCCCAAAGCTATCTCCTACCTGTGAAACAGAGTTATGAAATAATAATGGCAAGAGTGATAACTGTAGTTGCCAGTGTCCTAAAAAAGATGAGACTGTTCTTAATGCGGAGAATCCTACCTTGAAGGCAAATTTGCACAAAAGAGCAGTGCTTGAAGTCTCCCCATGGAGGCTGAGTTTATGCCACATCAAAGATCAGAATTCAGCCCTAAAGCTAGTGATTCATCAGTTTAATGGAAGATTTCTTGCTTCAGGATGTTTCCTACTAATATCAGATGCTTGAGTGATAACAATTGCAGTGAATGCAGTGTAATTGTTTATTGGTAAATAAAAGCAGCAGCAAAAGCTGAACTTGTCATAGGATGTTTATAGCATTTGAAGCAGTGATTTTTAACGAGCACTTTGTTGCCCGATTACAGATACCGATGTTGTACGAGTGTTCTGATGTGTCTCTTTGAAATGTGTGGGTCACATTGAGACTTTTAACTTGTACAAAACAAAACAAATGACTCAATCTGATGTTTTCATATGACTGCTCGAAGGTGGAGATAGGCTTTGAAAATTCCAAGCCAGATCAAGAATCCTGGAAAGGGCCACTTACAATATTTTAATATTTAGAGGGAGTTCTCTGTGGTGATGTGGTGTGTAGTGTAGTGTAGGTGATGAAACGCAAGTCCTGTTCCTGGCCTGCCCCCGACTGCAAATAGGAGCATTTCTGAACCAGCTGATACAATCTCTAAAGGGTCAGATCATATTCCCTGGACTTTCCACATAGCCATTCTCAACATGTTCTGCCGGTGGGTTTTTTTGGAGAATAGGTGGGGAAAAAAACAGATTGAAGAAGACAATCATATCTGTTATCATCAACAGAGCTGAAATCTTCCCGAGTTTTGAGTTTTTGAGTGCTGGTGTGTAAAACAGTATGTGAAAGGTATTCTTCAAGCTCTCTTTATGGTATGTATTGAAAAGAAATTTTAATCCAGTGGGAAACCACATTGTCCAGATCTAAAAACTTTTGAACTCAAACTTCAGCTGACCTTTTACATAAGTATTTTAATTTGCTGACTTTTTAAAAACTCTTTGAAAATCTACAGGTTGACCTATTTCTTCTTCCTTTTGGTCGTACTTTCTTTTTCTTTGTGTGTTTGTTTGCTTTCTTCTGACATGCTTCTTTACTTGGTCAGATTATCCTTCTCAAACTTCCCTTAGTTCCTGTGAATGATATTCTTTTACATTATTGCATTGTTAGGATTTCACCCTACTAGCAGTTTTAAAAGTTATATAAATAGTCTTACACAGTGTTATGGCAGTTTACTTAAATTGTTCTATGGTGTTCAGTCTGCAGGGAAAGTCTGTGCTCCATAGGTCAGTGCATGGTTTGGTGTTACCTACAGCCTTTATCTACCTAGATACAGCTGCCATTTAATTAGTGAAAAGCTGCATTAAATTTATGTGACCATGAATTAGCATGTGATGTTTATGTAGTGTTTTAAGCCCCATTAGTGGGGGCAAAATAGATTAGGAGGCCTTGTGGAGGTCATGGGGTCCAACCTTCTTCTCAGAGCAGGTTTGTATTGTTATTAATGTTGTTATTGACACAGAAGATGGTACAAATTAAGAAGAAGGAGCAATAACAAATTAGTATGCTGCAAGATGTACAAAATCTATGCCTAACCAGTATGACCGAAGATAAGAATGCACTGTGAAACAGGATCAGTTGATGGCTTAGCAAAGCATGGCAAAGACAACTGCATCAGATGAAAAAGATCAAATTAATTAAATGTTCACATTCAGTTGGTATTATAACTAATTCCCAATGAAGCATTAAGATGATTTAACAGTTCTTGTTCTCCAGGGATATGATCTTTAATCAGATGTGGGGATGGTAAAAGGTAGACAGGGTAATTTATTCCAATAACAGAAGAACAGTTCCTAGTTTGAAATTTAATTGGGTGATGTATGAAAAATCTAAATTCTCTGGAGTGCATTTTGGTCTTGAAATTTAGATGACTAAGTATTTTATGTGACTTTTGTCAACAATGGATATTTTTATTTTATTTTATTACATATGTTTGAGTACTCTCATGGGATGCAGTGAAGGAGGCGATGAAATTTAAAGGATTTTTTTGTTTGTTTGTTTAATAATTAACTGGGTTTTTTGAACTCCTAGTAGCATTTCAATCAGTTAAAGGGAGATTTGTTTTTCTTCTAATATAACCCTGTATTCCCACTGTTGTCTAATGATATTATCTTATCCAGGCAAGCCACTGTTACAGTCAGTGCTGAAGTAGGCGGTTCTGTGCGACACCTGAGGATTTAAGGGCAGGCAGGAAAATCACTCTTAGTGAACACCTTGGCCATAAACCCCTGAGTTTTCCCAGACCATCACCCCATTTAGAAGAGCACCAGGGTGGGACATTCAGATGGGATTACACATCATGATTCCTGATCTCATGACCAGGGTATATAACCCACGAGAGATATGGAGATGTTGCCTGACCCTTCAGGAATGGAAGGGATGGAATTAGGGACCACTGAGGCTAGTCAGACATATCCGTGTCCATGGGACCGGGTGAGATGGATGCAGGGGTGCTGGTGCCATTATGAGGCAGCTCTCCATCATCCCTGAAACACTGTGGGGATTGGAGAGGTTTTTGATGACCTCGGGGTGGGCAAGTCACATTTATCTTTAGGAAGATAAATAAGTCTTATATTTCTTACGTGCTTAAATATTTAAATACACATTTCATTTGAACTGTCATTGTAGTTCAAGAGAAAGTAGGACAGGACAGAAATGAATTTTTGCATACTAATATTACTGCAGCAGACTCTGTGCAGATTTGTAGTGAAGGTCATATATAATCTGTAATAATTAAAAAGAGAAATTTTCACTAATTCCTTTATTACTGTCTTTTAAGGGGTTTTTTTTTTAGCTTATTGAAAAACTGTATCTTAAGAATGTTCCTTTTTGTCAGAAATTAAGAAAATTATAGAAATGTATAATTACTTGAATTATGGTATTTAAGGCACCCTCATAGCTGTAATGTCAACTCTTAAACAGAAGAGGACTTCCAGAAGCTTGGATTTCTGTTTTGAAAAACTTTCTACCTGAAGAAATTGGGAAAACTCAGATGTTTTCATCTGCTTCTCTTGAATATAATTCACTGAAATGCTACAATATTTTCACAGGATCGTGGAACAGTTTTGATTGGAAGGAACTTTTAACGTTAATCTACTCCAAGCCCATGCAGTAAGCAGGGACATCTTCAACTAGGTCAGGTTGCTCAGAGCCCAAACCAACCTGACCTTGAATGTTTCCAGGGATAGAGGCATCTACCACTTCTCTGGACAACCTGTCCCAGTGTTTCACAGCCCTCATCTCTAAACACTTCTTCGTTATATCTAGTCTGAATCTACCCTCTTTTAGTTGTCAACCATTACCCTTTGTCTTCTCTCAAGGCCCTGCTAAAAAGTCTGTCGCCAGATTTCCAGGTTATTACATTTGATAAATAAATTACATCAAGGATTCATTTATTCATGAAACCAAAGTCATGATGCATTGAATTGTGCGAATAGGTCAAAATACAAAAGAAAGAAAACACTACTATGTTTGAGATATAGAATAATTTTGTGCATATCTAAAAGTTCTCATCAGAAGCTGTGAACCATAAAGGTCAGATAAATCATTGCATAACCTCCCCACATGGTTTTGCACCATCCATAAAATATTATATAGTCTTGTATACAGTAGAAAGGGACAAGCCTGTAAGTAGACGGAGAGAAATTATCATAGCCAAAAGATAGCTGCATTCATAAAAATAGCCTGAGTGGCAAATAAATACTTTTAAATTATTTTGACTCTGTATTTGGCACATACTGACATTACTCAAGTTGGCAGAACACTGGAAATAAAATTACTTCTATAGGAGATTTTTTTTTTTTCAAGTATCAGTACTCAATCCAGAGTTCCATTTGTTTTATCATTGACTTACTGTAACCAATTGATGCATTAGAAGCATATGCAAACATTAAAAGCACTGAAAGCAACTCTTATGTATATTAAATATAAAGACCCTTGAGAATGATACACTGACAGATGCAAATATACAGTATTTCCTTACTAAGTTCCCTCCTAGTTCCCTTTCTGAAGCTGCCCGGACCCTATTTATATTTTTTAAAATACATTTGTATTTTCCTGTGGTTATATATGTGAATATGCATATGTATGTATTCTTATGTTTAACACCTCGCTGTTGTGTAGCAGAAAAATAAGAATATTTTGGTTCTGAGCCAATTGTTTTCTTCTTTTATTTGTAACCCTTTTAATTGTTTTGTCCTTAAGAGTAGTCAGAAGGATGTCACTTAAAATCATCATGTTGCAAAATGAAGACCACAGTCCCACACTGACACAGAGTGAAAACAAAATACACTCTTCACAGTTCTGTCACAACCACATGAGCACACTCGGCAGTCTTCCTGCAGCCAGAAAATCACAGCTAGTGAAAGGGAAATAAAAAATGTTATCAGAAGGCAATGCACTCATTACATTATCAAAAATGTAGTGAAAGTGCTGTGGGTATTAGAAAGGCATTCTAGCTGCTCTTCAAAATTAACTCCTCATCCTTAGAAGAGCTGTTACCAGCCCTTGCTTGCTGTAGGCATTTGCTGAGCTGTGTGCTTCAAGCAACATCCCATTTTACTCTCCCTGTTAGGTCCAGCTATAATTTTTAATGGGGCCACAAGCATTTTCAGAGGGGCTGTGTATGTAGTTCTACTAGATTATTTTCCTCAGGGAGGAAAAAACCCAGTAAAACAGCTAAACTGACTAAAACAGAAAAAGAAAAAAGAGTACAGAACTGAACATAGGGGAAGTTCTGTGCTTATTTTGTATGTGACAGTGTTCATTTATACAGAGTAGATCTGGGAGAGAATTAAAAGAAGTGAGCTTCAATTGTTTAAAAATTTACATTTAGAAATTTCAGCAGCCATTCAGAAATAAAAACAGGGCTGAAACCTAGGGATGAAAATATAAAACTTTCGGAACTCTGCTAGGTGAGACAGGAAGGAATCACAGAGCAAGGATTTGGATGTCCATAAAACCACAGCGATTATAATTCCATCTCTACATTAATTCTCTAAAATGGCATTGGTAGGGACAGCAAGGTTTTATGCAGGACACAGTCCCTGGATATGAAGGCAATGGAAAATACTAGCAACCAATTCCTCTCTGTTTTACTTTAAGTATGAAAGCAGGCAGGTGTCGTTGTTTCTGGCTGGATATCAGTTCAGGAATTGAAAGAAATCTACTTTTATTCTTTCATCATGATGCTAAATCTGTTATAATGCTTTGAGCAACTTCTACATTGTTCCTGAAAAGAATCTGCTTTCAGAAAACAAGTGAAGAATGTTTCACTTTGGTGGTGGGTTTTTTGTGTTTCATGGATGATTTTTAAAGAAAAAATAGTATCAGCTTTATGGTTTTGTGTTTTCAACATCTGCAAAAAGCAAAAATAAAATTTATATTAATGGAAAAACCTTTTCATTTCCACAATAACCAATATTTTTTAACTAAATGAAAATTTATTACTAGAGACAGAAAATCCACTTACCTTCTTACAGCTGTGATGATGGAAAGTAACTGAATGCCATGGAAAGGAATCAGGGTAAGTTTGGCTGCAGTGAACTGGGCAGCTAAACTATGTCACAATTTCTTGAAATGATCTTTATCAATTTTGTTTTAATGAACATTTTCTTTTCTAGATATATCTTTCAGTGATACTTCTTGGCATAAAGCTTCCGGTTACCTCATGTAAATACATTAATTTATGTTCAGAAAGCCCTCTAGAGAGAAGTTGCAATATTTCTGCTATGTATTTGGCTTATAAAAAAGATGCAGAAGGTACCCGCCTGTTTATTGGAGATCATGCCAAAAGTCATTTAGAAATGATCATAAAGAACACCTGCAAAAAACCTATTTTCTTGAGTTTTAGCTGCTATATCAATTTCCTTTTATCCTGATGGTGAATGGCAGACAAATGAAAAAAATCCAACTTTATTTATTAACAAAAACAAAAACAAACAATCCAAAAAAACCCCACCAAAAATAAAGCCTTAAAATGGCACAAATGTGAACTGAAAAGAGAAATTAATTTTGTCTGTCTCTCAAGGGAGGAAGAAATTGGTCTGGAAATTCATTGCAGCGAAATGAGTGAGTTATTTTGCTGACTGTCAGTGGTTGGTAACAATGTAATGCAATAAGTGAAGGCCAGGTTTGAATAGATAGAAAATTAATCTTCAGCCACTGTCTCCTGTGGGATTTTTCTGTGCCAGTATTGATTGCATTTCAGCTCCTGACTTGAGAGAGAAATTGGTTGGAGTTGGATTCTAATTATATTCACAGGCTGGATCACTTTCCGTCAAAATATGTGTTTTGCTACTTTTCTGAAAACAAAGTTTAACTGGCTATAAAACTGTACCAACTGACACCACAATCTGTCAGGCTTTTCATAGAAATGCCAGATTAAAATAATTAATAACGTTGAGGTTTTCCTTTTTAATAATTCCTTTTTATTTTTTTTTAACATGTAAGGTACTTGAAATTCATAAATTCGCAAATGAAAACCAAATAGAATTATTTTCTATAGAAGAATCCACTATATATTTGGATGTGTAAGGCCTGATACAGCATTCATTGGTCTTGCTACTCAGGAGGTAGTTACCCAAATGAGTTCAGCACTAATTTGCCAAGAATGGTTCTGATACTTACCTGTGTGTACAGAACCAGTTCAGACACCTTTAGATTTACAGAACAAATTGCTCCTGTGTGAGGGCAACTTTGAAATTTTTAAAGGATTTTGTCATTTGTTGTGTTTGGTTTTTGGGCACATTCATGTGTTGTTTCAGTATCACAGCTGTACATCACAAACTACTCCCAGGAAGGTCAACAAGAGCAGTGTGAAAGCATCTACATTACTTTGTGTAGTTTTAGATCCACTGCCTTGCATTAATGAAGTTGAGAAGAGTTCTAAGATTAATGTTTTCTGCTGGGTATCATGGAATATCAGTAGGAATAACAACAGACTCAGTCAGAGTCTTTTTCAGGGGGACCTGTGTGTGTGCTATTAGAAATGTGAGAAATAGATTTTATGTTGAAATTTGAAGGCATTCAGGTCTTAATTAATTAAACGTTTTCAATTCCAACAAAGTTTAATCAGATTTTGGCAGTAGACATGAAGCTTCTTTCATAGCATATGAGTGAATGGAAAGACTGAAAGGTTGTATTTATTAATTGGAATGAAATTGAAATATCAAGGAGAAGAAACATGATCATTTTATGTTCTGATGCTTCAGAGGTTTCAAGCAAAAATCTAAATATATTGTAATACGAAAACTTCTGTGGAAGACCTGCTAGGATGGATGGTTTGGAACATTGTGTGATTCTCGGGATTGTTTTTTGTAGAGCCAGAAGTTGAACTTTGATGAACTTTGACTAGTCAGTCCCTTCCAACTAGGATATTCTATGATTCTATGTTAACGGCCTTTTTCTTTTACCATACACACTCCCTCCCAAATACTTCATGTAGAAATTTAGTTGAAAGGACTCTTTTGACAGTCACTCATGCTGGTATTTTAGTGTGGTGATGTGGCCTGATGATCCCCAATTCTTTTCTGAAGTGTACTGTGAAAGCATTGATGGTTTGTAGTCGTTGCTACTAATTTCAGAAAAAAGAGTGTTAGAATTTTTTTTTTTTCATCAAATGATTGTCCTACAGAAGGGAGATTTTGTCACACTAATGACTGATTGTTGAGATGGCATTTGCATAATTAGACAAACTCATTACTTTGAGCAACATGAAGCTAAAAGATAACTTGTGAAAAGAACTTCAGAATTTGCGTAATGTTTAGCATTTCACTTTTGGGGGATGAAAAAATATCCTGTGGGATAATATAGAAGTAAAAAAAAAAAAAACAAGCAAACACAGCAAAAAAATATGAAAAATTGAACCAAATTACATTGTCTGTCATAATGCTGTGTCATTTCAAATCATACAATGCACAAACTATTACTGATCCTGGCTCTAGTCTGCACCCTTCAAAGTAAGTTACAATAGTTGTGGGGGGTTGACCTTGTCTGGCTGCCAGTTGCCCACAAAGCTGTCTATCACATTTCCCTCTAGCACCATCCCCCCCTCCAGCAGCGGAGGCATGAGAAAATAAGACCATAAAAGACTCATGGACTGAGATAAAGACAGTTTAATGAAGAAAAGCAAAGTCCAAACATTGAAGCAATGGAAATCAAAAAGATTTATTCTTTACTTCCCATCAGCAGGCGATGTCCAAACACTTTCTGGGAAGTAGGATCTTAGGACACACAGAAATCACTCCACAAATGCTCCACCTTAAAGACAAATGCCCCCCCTCTCCTCATGTCTCTGAGTTTGTAATTCTGAGCAGAACATCATTAGAAACGAGTATCTCTTTGATCAGCTCGGGTCAGCTATCCTGACTATGTCCTCTCCCAAACTGATGCCCACCCCCAGAACTTAAATACTAAGTAACAAGTTAAACTCTTAGCATAAGATGTAGTAGCTATGCTGCATAAAATAATCAAAATGAGTCCTCACCTTCTTTTCTTCCGGAAGTTCAGTAGCCTTGTGAGATTCATCTCATCTAATTCTAGACAGCTGTATTGCTGACTTCTACATCTAGGTGATTTGCCCTAGAGCTACTTTTACAATCAATCAAAAGTAGGAGGCACTTCTAAAGCATGATTCATGTCATGGGAAAATAGGTGCCTAATTAAGATAAGATGAATTGCACTCTAAACATGCTCATTTCTCTTCATTGGCTATGAAGGCAGCCTGCAGTGATGAGCACAACACTGCTGGGTTCTTGAAATTGGTGGCTGCCACTGGTTAGATGAGTTCTGCCCTTTGTGTTTCCAAAGGAAAGCAGTTCTTTTAAACCTACCCACGATCGCTGCTTACTTCAGACAACATTTGAACCTATACTTATTATAGTGTTTATCTGTAACCTTGCGATGAAGCAGATGAGGAAGCATAGGCAGTTTGATTACATGACATTGTGGATAAGCTAAAATTTATCTGTCTATCCTTTGACCGAGGATAATGAACAGAATGGCCTCAGCACACACATGCCCGACTGACCGGCAGGTGCTTCATTGTCAGCACTATTTATCAAGCATAGCACATTTTCAAAAACTAATGACTCTATAGTATTAAAAATATCCTTATAATTGCCTAAAATTGCTGGCCTAAGTAATCATTCCGTATCGTAGTTGCTGTATTATTGCTTTAAGTGGCAGTCGATCCATGCCATGGGGCCTCCTGTTCCAGCTGCAGCTGAGACAGGTGAAGACATTCCCACCTCCTCTTTGGCCTTCACTGCCTCCTTGCTTCCACACTTCATGCAGTTTTTGTGGCTGAGTTAGAAAAATTCTCTGCTTTTCAAAATGTTTAAGAACTGGTGCAAATTGACTGAGTGAATTTGAAGGAATCAAGAAATGTGTATCAAGGTGCAGATAGATGAGAGAGGATGGGAACCCAAGGCAGAGAGGTGGTGATGAGCACCTGAGTGTTTGGGGACCTTTCCCTTTGGGAAGATGTAGCCAGTAGATGAGATTTCATGAGACATGCTTAAAATAAACCAGTGAAAAAAACCTGATTGAATCAGAAGTTCTAAGAAGGCTTAATTGCCTTCCTTTGTCTGGATGTACACCACAGTTTCTGAAAAATCAGTTTATGCAATGTATATAGGTGGTACCTTTTTTAGAGTTGTGATTTGCTATATAATCTGCAGAAGGGAAAAAAATGTTTATTTAAGATTTGGTACAAATTATTACACGTAATAAAAGGTAATTAATTTGCCTTGTGTTATGGGTATAAAAATTCCATGCAGTTATGAAATTTAAGTGTGTAAGGAGTTAGGCTCTTACTTTTCTTTTCCAGGTCTTCATTTCACTGAATTGCATTGGGTAAATCAAAATTAAAAGCAAATTATACGCAAATATTCCTTGACCAGGAGCAACTAATTATACACAAATGCAAAATGTTAGCAATGAAAGAAAAGCTGTGATTTTTTTACATAAAAAGAGCAAATGTGTGGCATTGTTTTTAGCACACTTTTTAATATTTTACCCTTTACTTGTTTTTCTTTAAAAAGCCTGAAAAGAATGAAACTGAATCTGGCAGCCAGAGAATCAGACCAGTATTTGAAGATGATCCTGTTTTCCGACGGCAAACATCTTACCAACATGCAGCAGTCCACATACCAACAGATATTTATGAAGGCTGTAAGTAGCATGTGAACAAAGTGACTTTATATTTTAATACTAAGCTCATTATTTGTGTCCCATTCTTAAAACAATATTTGTCTCCATTTTTAGTACAGGTTTGCTGTTATTGTCACTTTTACTTCATTCAGTGTTACGTCAGAGATGTGTTGTATTAGGGGTATGATTCATTTTATGAATTGGTAGGTGCTGCAGTTAAAGAGATCCATTAGGATTGGATCTGGGTTTCACAACTGTAACTGGAGGTGAAACAAAACTCTTACATATTCTGATTTTCAGATCCATTCTTTCTCCGTGCTCTTCACATTTAATGCAAACAGTTCTTGACAGCTCTTCTTTACACGCTGTTTGGCCTCAGGCAGAGATGAGTTCTGAAAACATTTTTAAGTATCCCAAAAGCTGGTACAGTTTAGGGAAATAACATGCTGTGTGAGCTGGTAGTACCAATATTGCACCCAGTGCATTTCTATAATTGCACTAACAGATTTTAACAGAGAATTTACATAAAGTCTTTATAAACTATGCAAAAAATAATATATATATGCATATACTGATGCGGATTCTTTAATTGTATTTCAAAATTAAATGTTTATCTTTCAAGATGGAAGTAAGTCCCTGTGCTCATCATCAAGCAAAAATCTATATACAAAAAAAAGATGTTTCAGCATTCAAAGGAGCTGCACATATTTTAAAAGGCTGGAAGAAAAATTAAATAGGATTTGTATTTTTAAGTTTTGATTTTTTTATTTAAGGTCCTAATTTCAAGTATGCAGTCTTTCTCCTCTTTTAAAGTCTCATCAAGAGGAAAATGACCCTAGTGTGACCTGAGCTTTTTGAAATTCATGGCCACGGTTGCATGCAGCTTCCACAAATGGCACAGGGATGAAAATGGAAATGTCAGTATGATGGGGGAAAGAATCATAGTAGCTCATATTCTTATATGGTGAGCTTGACTGACAGACCTAGAGGATCATTCTGGGATTGTGGCTTTAATAAGTGCTAAAGTGCACCTTAATTTCAGGATTACAGAGAAATGACAGACTTGTTCCTTTGCTATTTTTGAAGAGAATTGATACTTCACTGTTAAAATGTTGAAAAAACTCGTCTCCAATTATTAGGGTATTTGTAAACGCCGTGTGAACTTTGGTATAAGATGTCATCATAACAGTACATAAAATGTTTTCTTGTTATGTTGAATTTAACATTTTAAATGGAATTCCTGAGGGGACATAGCCCTTAAAAATGTATACTGTGTAATGTTTCTGTACAGCCCATAAACCTGAAAAGGAAGACAGATTATGATTTCCATAGGAAAGGTACAACATCATTATGTAATAAAATCATAATAACAGACAGAAATGTACATTTCTGGACAGAGATAATTGTATGTGCAACATACATGGTTCGTGATTCTTTGGGTCTGGTTTTTATATTAATTACCAGAGAAGTGGAAGCCTAGAAGATTACCAAGGAGTCTGTAATTCTGTGTCAGAAAAATCATGTTGTTGTGTATCTAGGTAACTTTTGGTTACAGATGGAATTTTCAGAGATAACAGCTTGAGAATACCTAAAAGTGACAGATTTCGTATCAATAAACACAAAATGTTTACCAGGTTTTATTTTAGAGTTCTAAAGTTCATGTGTCATCTGAAACAGAGTGAGCAATTGTGAGGTAGTCATTCACCAACAGATTTCCCAAAGTAGAATTTAGGGTTGTTCTTTTCACATTATGATCTACAAGCAATTTTTATAACCCTAGAAAGACTGATAATGTATCTTGAACACCGTTGTCATTTTTCTGCCTGTTCACGGGAGCTAACCTGTCATTTCTTGGTAGAGGTTTCAGTGTCCACTATAACAGGGAGCAGCTGTATATTTGAAAATAGTATCTGCAATTCCTTGTCTAAATCCCAGTCTGCTCCAAAGCATTCGCAACACAGGTATTACAACAAATCCTTCTGAGAAACAGTGGATGAGACACAGTTTACAAGTTTTACAGCTTGGAAGCCAATTTTTTTGACTGAGTTATGACTTGGCAAGCAGATATCATTTTTTCACCTTTATTGTATATGCTTTGCAGGATGCCAAGAGAAACAAAGAATTGCTCTTTGGATCTCACAGAACAGTTTTCAATGACTAGATATTTGACTTGCCTATTCCTCCTTGAGATTGGTTTTCACTTCTCTTGCCTCTTACAGCAGCAGGTTGTTGTCTCTAGGGGAGAGGGACAATTACTGTTAGAGCCACATGTGATCTGATTTTCACTTGGGCTGTCGATCACGCTTTTTCATGTTAATTAATTATTTTCTGTATGAAACTGAGAATTTGACTCTTAACCATAGAATCATAGCATCATTAAGGTTGGAAGAGACCTTTAAGATAATCAATATGTTATCCATTAAAATGTTTTCTATTTATTTTTCATTTTTATTGTAGTTATTATTTATGATTATTTATGATTTTTAAAACTGAATCTAATAATGAATTTCTGCCAACTTAGATTTTTGAAAATAGAAAACTGTTTTGTCTACTAATTCTGTAATGGTGCACAACCTACTTAAAATCTAGTGTTGACTATAAAATAATACCCTTTGTCTTCCTACATGTATAGTGATTTGCTTTGTTTGAAATACAGTGATGAGCTTCTTGTGAAGTAGTTCCTTGTATTTCACTATAAAAATACATGATACATCATTACAAAATACCCATTTACTACATCCAGGCTATTACTTTGTGACTCATTTGATTGTAGAAAGAAATATTATGGAAGTTGGTTGGGTTTTTTTTATTTTTTTATTTCCCTATTTTGTGCCAAAACCCGTGCAGAGACAGGAGAAAGTCTAGGGAGTTAATTTACTTGTTTCTGAGGATTGCAGAGAGAGGGCAATCTCAGTAAAATAGAACCAAATCAGACTTTTAATTCATTATTTTTCAAGAGGCCCATTTAGGTTTTGAAATAAAATCAATCTGCAGCTGAAAGCAGAACAGACCCTCAGGTCCTCTTTCTACCACTTGCACTGGGAATTAGTCATGCATCTCCTATTAGTAATAGTTGAAGTCTTATTTCTAAATCCTCATTAAAACTGTACCCTGCTTATCCCTGAGCAGAATATAGGAACTGCAGACCAGAAGTAAGAGGAAATCCCTGACATGAGGAAAGCAAGGTTAATCTTCCCAGTGGGTGCCACCACATGCCCTCGCAGTCTGACATCCACTCTCCATCTGCTGCAGGGATTCCTCTAGGTGTTTGTCTGTACGGGTGTTTTGGTTTGAGGTGAGGTGTTAGGCAAAGCACACACAAACCAGGTTCGCTTTTTTCTGTGTGGTTATTCCTCCTCTACTCCCTTTAATTCAGAAATGGAAATACTGCTTCCACACGTCACTACTTGATTGCATGGAATTGCTGATTGACGTGTCAGGTGGAAAGTAATGGGTCATGAACGTGATAACATAACTTTGAATATATTTGGACAGCAGCCAGCAAGAAAAAAACGGGCTTCCCTGCTTCAAAGCCATCAAGCCGGGCATAAATATTGAGTTACAAGCAATTGATGGTTCATACACCTTTCTTTTAATAAAATATAAATACTCTTGCTTCATACTCCCCTTTCAGGGCAGTCAAAATTTTTCTGCTGTCTGAAGTCTTGTGTTTATTATATATTATTTGACAGTAAGTTTGGCAGTAGACATAAATTTTGCCTTTCTGGTGGTGCATCATATATTTAAATAATCAGTTATTGATAAAGTATTTTGATGTTCTAGTACTCCAGTCTATCACTCAAGGGCAATAAAAACTTTTAGAAATAATTTAAAAAATTCCAGTTAGATGCTATAGTGATTTTTATCTTGACCAGAATATTATCTCCTTGATGAATTTTTAAAATGTTTTACAGTTTCTGCTTATCTTGTGTATCTCAGGCTGAGAGCTTGTATCTCAGGCTAAGAGCTCTTCCCATTGGGAACAGAAGTCTAGTGGAAGGTGTCCCTGCACATGGCAGGAGTGTTGGAACTAGGTGATCTCTAAGGTCCCGTCCAACCCAGTGCATTCTATCGTTCTGTAAATAAAAACCTTAGAAATACTGGGAAATTAAACAACGAGAGTTACAGTATTCCTCCTCCTCCTCTAGAAAAAAAAAAACAAAAAAGCCCCAATTCAAATAAAAAAATAAACTAGGAAGAAGTGTATTATCATTTTTTCATTGAAGGTCTCGTGTGGATAATAAATAAGATTTATTAAGGAATACAGATATTGATAAAGTGTGTAAATATTTTGGCACGCTACATCCACATTCTTTAAATATCTAAAGACACAATAAAACATTTGTTTGCTTTTTTTTTAAATTTAGTTTAAATTGCAGTTACAGACAGGCAAGACACTTTTATTACTTAAATTAATTGGTTCAGCATATTTTAAGATTAATTATCTTGATGCATTTTTTGTGATAGCTGAGAAACTGAAGCTATTCAGAACTATTTTTCTCCTGGTTTATTGTAAGGGATAAATGAATAGTGACGGTTTACTACATCAGAGACTGAAAAATGATTGTTTCAAGTCTCTGATTTTGTGTGTTCACACCTTTAAATTTGGAAATAGATATTATGTATGTCTCATGCAGATGGCATGTGAGATTACTGTAGCTTCTGACTTTCTTGTTTTTGTATTCTCCATTATTTTAATCAGTGAGTTATTTGTGAAAACATGTAATGAGTGAAGTAGACCTTTAAATGAATTTCAGTGTCAGCCTGTTTTAAATACCAAAGACTATGGCTTGGGGTAACTATAAAGCAAATGTTAGTTGCAGCTAAGTCCCTAAGTACTGCCTGGTTGGTTCAATATTAGACCTGGAAGGAAAATACTGATGCAGAAGCTTAAGTAAAGAACTCTAGGGTCAGTATTGCTTTTTATGCTCTGACAATTACAGTTGTTTTTTTCTTCCCCCCAAGTAGCTTGCTAAAGCTCCTTGAATTAAATTCTTATTTAAATAAGTAGCAAAAAGAAACAGCTTTTCTAGCTTGATGAAAAAGTTTGTTTCTGTCACAATCCAGAAGGCCAAACAGCTTGAACAGTATCCTCCATCACAAGGAGGTACTTGCATTTTGGTACTGGTATTAGTACCATTTGTTTAATTGGATGGATGGCCTAGCATAATTACTTGACATCAAGCTGACCATGACTCCTGTTTAAAGTTATCAAAATCTAAGATAATAGGGTAGAATAAGCAAAAACTTCTTTGTAGCCAAGGGTAATTTTTTCCTCCTTGAAAGACTAAATTGATTAGGTGCGTGCTATTTTGAAAATACAGATGTGGTAAGGAATTATCCATGTAGATTTAAAGCAATCTGCATAATAATGATGCATCACAAAAATTATACAATGGCATACTCTCAAGCTGAATATTTGAGAATCCACTTTGGCCTAGAAAGTTTATCCAAGACTAACTGATTCTTAAATGTGATAAAAGTTCTTAATGGGAAAAGAAATAGTGGCACATCTGAAAAAAAACACACTTCCAATATAATGCCAGGTACTTTTTTAGACTTGCATTGTTTTACCTTAAGATATTTGAATAGAATTTTCAGATGTTTCTGCAAAATGAAACCAGAATTTTAATTTTCAGAAGAAAATTTAGAACCTAAATGCCATAGGCTTTCATAGAGACACAATTGTCTAAACACAAATTTCCACTGAACGTGAGTATTCTGAAATATTCTACCTCTGAACTGAAAAATCTTTATTTGAAATGAATCAAGGGTTAGCTATTTACAATCAATATGATTGATTTTATTTATTTGTATATGTTAGTATGAGAAATGATGAAAGATAGCATCATGAGATTCTTGGTACTTAACATTCAGAAACTTTACTGGAATATTAATTATTTTTAAAATCTTTTTGAAAAATAAGTTTTTATTTAGAAACATTTGAAGAAGGTTATGTAACGTAATAAATTATGCACAAAATATTTGGGCTAGTGTTTGAACTGTACTAGGCTTTGTCTCAAGTTGGAAACAGATACGAATTTCTACATTTCTATCTCTTATTTTGTGTTGAAGAGTTTTCTCAGCTGTCAGTTTAAGTACTTTCACAGCTTAGAGCTATATTTTAAATATTTTACATCTATTCTAGTCATTTAACCTGGAGAAAATAAATACTAAACTTAAACAGTCACAACTCACTAGGAATTCTTGATGGGAATTTTCTCCTTATCTTGGCGAAGCCTTTTATCCTATACAGTAATTTGTTACAGGGATGAAAAGAAGTTACAGGGTTTGCTTTATGATCCTTTAGAAATAAATTTTCTTCATATTCTTGTGGTCTTCTTCTCTTACCAGGTGCTATTTTTACTTCCACGTAGTTTTTTTTTGCTATAGATCTAATTTTGGTAGAAACAATATTTCCATTTCCACTGCCAACTTTCTTTTATGAGTAAGCATATTAACACAGCATATGTGTACCCATGCAGACACTCTAGTTTTCAGTGTTTCAGTTTTAATCATGCTTCCAGAGAATCCCAAACTTCGTGGTTACCATCTGTACTTCATTACAGAAATGCACTCAATGGTTATCTCCTGACCTACTAGATTTGTATTTGTCAGATACAGAAATTTACCTTCTAAATGATATCTTTTTAAAAATCTCTTTTCCAGCCTACTTTACCTTTACTGAATAAATATTTAAAGATATATTTAATTACAAAAGAACCCCTGTATTGCTAAAACATAACTATGTCAGGGTGTTGTACTGGCACAGAATTTCCCATGAAAACCACATTCTACAAAACCAAGTCACATTTTAGTATGCTAACCATTATTTCTTTTTAAATGGAATAAAATATATCGAGGTTTTTTTTTTTCTATTTGATTAAGTCCAGGAAATGGTTAATATATTTCAATTTTGCTGTTGTTGTTCATGCTCTTTTTAAAAAAGAATCTAACCTAAAAAATACGGAGTTTGGGTTTTCAATAAAACAATACAGGCCTTAGGCATGGCCCTAACCCATGGCTGTGGGCTTTTTTCACAGTGACCCCTCTGGGCCCCATCAACTGTCAAACTTTCTATATCTTTCCTGTTCTTTTAAGCAGAAGCTCATCTGCATGGATCTGCCATGATACGGTCTTCTGAAGTACTCAAATGATATGATCTCCCACGTGTTTAGAATTTTTAATATCACAGTGAGGTGTGAAAAGCCATACCAGAAGCCAAAGTTGTGTTACCTGGTTAAACTGGTCTTTGTGGTGTGGCTTCAACAAAATAGAATACCATAAAATGAAGAGATTTTCCTTCCCTTTGATTTTGAAAACTCTGGAGTTTAAACAGAAAGATGCCAAAACACCTTTGTATTCCTATTTACTTCCTTTTCCCAAACTGTATAACATTAATTTGCATAGTTTGTAAAAAAACAAAAGTGTGAAAAATACTTTTCTAATAATGGAATGCTGATCATCAGTAGCATTCAGCATAGCTGCCTCTCTCTGCAGATTTCTTGACCAGCGATCTGGTGTGCATCCAGAATTATCTTGGACTTTATAGCAGGTCCTGAGGTTCCAATGTCTGTTAGGCTACTTGACTGATTAATAAATGTTTAAGCTGTACACACTGCCAAAATCTATTTTGGAGAACAGATGATTGCTGCTGCTCCTCAGATCCCTTTCCATTTCTTTTGCTGTATTTTCTCTCTTATGCACAGCTTGGAATAGCAATTAGTATTGAACCCTCTTGTACCAAGAGGGAAAAGTTGGCTCTACAGTAAGATTGGCAATGTTCTTATGGTAAAAATAGCTAATGGTGGCCTTTGTATTTTTGCAATACAGACTGCTAAGCAGAACACCGAATATCAGTAGATCTTCATTATTCAACATATTAAAAATACAAAGCAATTTTAACATCCACCAATGAATGTTTCAGTTTGTTAAACAAGTAGAAATGATGATTGAAGGTAACTGCTGGAAAAAAAAATGCAAAATTGCTTGAAGTAATTTATATCTAGCAAGAAAATACGAATTTGTGTGAATCGTGTGAAAACAATTCAAGATGTTCTGTCTAAAGGACCTTAAAACCTACTTTAAATGGAAGTGTGAGAGGTTTGGAACATTCCTTGGTTGCCCTGAGAGTCTGTCAATTCTTTTTTCTCTTCTCCTCAAACAAGTTTGCCTTATTTTGTTCTCAGTTGTCCTTTTCAGTTCGGTGTGTTTCGATCTAGAGCGAGGAAGGAGGAAGGAGAGGAGAAGGGAAGGGAAGCTGTGGCCTGCTCCCCTTTGCCTCTCTCTCTGGTCTGACACAAGCTGCCAGCTCTGCTCTGAGCTGCGCGGGTGCCACCCTCTGTGACCCTGTGCAGGGCTGCAGGGGAGCAACTGGAACTGTGCAGGCCACTTCTGCCTCCACCCCTGTGCCCCTGTGGCACCTGGTGGTGTTGTCTGGGCTGAAGGTGGATGTGCAGGGCACAGACTTGTGCAAATCCTTCAAGATGAGGATGAGGGGATTTAAAGCCAGTAGTATAATATAAACTGGAGAAAACAGCTAACATGTATTGCCAGGAGCAAGTGCCTGATGCCTACAGAGGTATCTTCTATGACAAAAAAATAATGTATTACAATAATAAGACTTTGTTTATTCTTTACTCAACCCACACAAATTATGAGGAATTGAAATAAAATATCTGCCGACTGCCAGTTTTTTCACTTGGGCAGTGTGAAATATTTTGTATGGAGCCATCCCTCTACTCATTAAATTTTTAAAACTGTCTTGTTGTTTTGTCTTGGTTTTAATAGCTAAGAAGTTTAATATGTTTATTATCAACAGAGTTCTGAAAGACTCCCCCCTGGGAAGAAATCTAGTTTTCAGCTTTGCAATATTGCAAAAGAAATTTATTTTTTGTAAAACTAATTATTTAATAATTGGTACTCATATTTCAGAATGTCCTGCATTTCCAGCCTGTAAGATCCACAGCTGTGAATTTTGCTGTGTTTGTGGTAGCTTAGCTCTGACTGACAATTTTTTTTAACATCTCCTGGTTAAAAGTTATATCCCTGTGTTATTGCACTTTACAAGACTTACATGATGGATACTTACAAATCTATACTCTAAAAATACTTCATTGATTTGATTCTTTCTGAAGAGAGTGAACTCAAGGTGTTAAATTTTAGGTGGACAGGACATAAAAATTAAGATTCAAAGTATTTTATTCTGAAAAATACTAACCATGATAGATGATATACTAAAAAGAAAGGTAATAAATCTGGATACTATTGGAAATATCCATATTGATAAGTTTATCTTGGTTGATTACCAAGAAACAGCATGTAAAATCATGAGTATATTAATGGGTTGAAATATATCTTCTATACTATAATTTAAGCATGTGCATTATCATATTATCCAGCACTGTAGTTATTAATATTTTGAAAGTATTATCACCTTCACAAATGGTACATTCAGTTTTAGTTTTGAGGTGAGGAAGACAGATAATGAAAAGGAAAGGCTAGAAAAAATATTATGTACTCGTATGTGGATTTGAATATACTTAGTGGCTTTTTGTGGATGTGTCCAAAATTTGGAGTCTTGAAAGGTCATAACAACATACAGAACATAATTTAAGGATATAATTACTATTTATTTGTTACTACAGACTCACTTTATCGCATGCTGGATTTTTCTATTTTCTCAAATTGCATCTCTAGCAATTTTTTATATCCCAGTTGGATAATAAAGAACTTTTTCCATACTTCTGCTTAAGATAATAGACGTCTTGCAGCCTTGGCATCCTGTCATCTTCAGTGTCCTTTCCCCCTGGAGTGCCATCTTGCTTCATGTTGTCTCTCATCTGTCTTTAGTGGTTGGTTATTTTACATAATATAGAAATTTGAAAATAAAAATCAACAATTTTTAAAGAATATTAATTTTGGCCTTTTTCTATACAAATATTGATCATTTTTATCTTATTAGGATAATTTGCAATGGAAAAAATATACTGGGACAAAACCCTGAGCATTACCCAGTGGATGTATTTACATGGATTTGCACTGAATTCTGGATTAATTGGATGAGCTATGTATGTGTTAAAGTACATTTGTGCTTGAAGTACCTATTTCTTAGCAGGACTTCCAAGTTCACACAGGACATTTCATTGAGACCATTACCTGCCCTTGCCATTGGAGCCTGTCAGGCCTCCTTCAATAAATGTTCAATTCTTCAAAAAAAATATCTTGCTTAAGCATCTGTTGTAAAATTAGACCGGGACTTTTCCATTCATCATCATGATAAGATTATTTACTTCTGAAAGGGTCACACATCTCATTGCAAGTCAGCTTTCAGCTTACAAGTTATTTATTTAAATTATTTTGGGTTTTGCAGTTAGACATACCACTCTTCAAAACAATTATCTCTATAACTGTTCAGTCTATAGAAGTATTTCATGGGATGCTATTTACATTTTTTAACCTTTTGGTCTGTTCCTGTGAAAGGCTCTATGTCCTTGGTATCCATTTATTTTCAGTAGTATTTGAAGTCACTCAGACCCATTTAGGTCAGCACCTTACTTTCTGTTGTTGAAAACCATTAAATAGTTTTTGACTAGGAAAAGAGTAGGAAAGAGGGAAAAAACAAATCTAGACCTGGGCCTTCTCAGCTGGCAGCTGAAAATCAAAAGCACACTTGGGTAGCTCAGCATGATGGGAATGGCAAGTGACAGATTGTTCAGAGCTGAAGGAAGGATGGTAACGAGATCTTACATTAGAAAATCTTCCACAATAAGCTGACAACACAGCTCAAAACAAATGAAAAAAAAAAAAACAAAACCAAAAAAAAACCACATAGGGCTTGGCAAAGACAAAGAAGAAACAGAGATTGGGAATGCCAAAAGGTGATTACATCTTTAGAGCCTTTCAGTTCAAGCGCTCATAGTTTACCACGTGAACGCTTTTCCAGAGAAGCCTGAGGTTTTGCTGGTTAGCTCTGGAGGTCCAAAGAGATGGTAAATGCCAGTAGGTGTGTTCTCTTTCGCATATACACAGCAGGATGGAAGGTTTTGGTAGATGTTTGCAGATAAAGTGTCCCTGCCCATGGCATGGGGGTTGGAACTGAATAGTCTGTAATGTCCCTTCTAACCCATTCTGTGATACTGCTGTATTCCTGTGGTTCTTCATGGAAGAACAGTACTTACATTCCTTGTTAGGAATGACCAAATGGGATTATATGAACCTCATTCACAGTTAAAAAGCCTTCTTGAGACAGTAGAAACTAAATTATGTAAGAAGAGTGTAACACTGGGGCAACTGAGCTGGGAGGGTGGTGCTGGGAGATGTTTTATTTAGTATTTCCTAGTAATTTTTCTTCTGGGGATGAGAGGAGGCTTAGTTGTTTTGGCTGTCGTTTTGCTTTTTTTGACATAAAAATCTCAGGAATCTGCATTTTACTATAAATCTGACTGAAATTTCAGCACAGTCAGCCTAGACATACCAAATACATACTTTGAACGTTGCTTCAGTGTCACTTAATTGAATCAAAATAGAAGTGCTCAGCTCCTTGGACAACATCCTAAATATCAAATACCTTTGGTTTTGTTCCTAATTTGCAGAGGCTCACTAAATCTCTCAGATTGTTGCATATCTGGCAACATACCTAGCATATCTTCACTAATTTTTCAGCTTTCTAGTCAAGTGACATGTTGCTTTGCCTTCATATCTGGCTTGATTTGAGTTTGTATTTTGACAGGATTTTGTTCAGCAGTAATTGCAGGTTAAGGTTATAGCGATCTTAGCATGTTCTCAACCTGGATATAACACTAAATCTGATTTTTTAAGGAAACCTAAAGATGTAGATACAGTGAGATTACTAATTACCTCAAGTTCCCTTTAGCTTTTTGGAATCAATGTACTGATGTTATTTGGACTAGTATTTCACCTGAAGCATCTAAACAATAAAAAAAAATGGTAATTTTTTTATACTGTTTATACATATTATCTACTTTTTCTATGAATATATAGAAATATCAATATTTTGACAACTTTAAGATAGATTATTAGGTAAAATTATAGGAAAAACAAAATTAAGCATCCTAAATTAGTGTTAAAATTGCACATCGCATTAAGTTTTGGATGCCCTGTGATAGTAAAATAATAGGGAAAACCAGGTGATGTCCTGTTCTCAATTTATATGTGAGAAGGAATTGTGTCCAGGAGATTCCATTGGTTCTAGTTTGAATGTAATAGCATGGACAGTGAATAAATGAGTTTTCATGCCTTCTCTATATCTAGAACACATCAGCCCAGAGATAGTGTCCCTGCTTAATTAATTCTTTGTTGACCTTAAATTTCATTTCCTGCAGTTCTCACCAGCATGAGAAACGTATATTACTTAACCAGGAAAATCTTCCTACTTTTCAAATCTTAATGCAATGTGAAAACCATGTTTTGACATATAGTCTAGATACTTGCAACATGTATTGTTAGGTCGATGAATGTAGATGGTTGTTGAAATGTTTTTAATCATAGGGTTGGTATCTAAAATGATAAAATATTTTTTGCTCACATGCAGAGAAAATGGTGTGATGTTTGAGAATGAAATTGAGTTTGCCCAGATACTTGAGCAAATGCGTTTTCCAGTGAACAAAGATGTGGTATATATCACTTTGTTTTTCCAGTGTTGTCAGGTTTAATGAATGGCAGCTCTTGCTGGGATCTGTATGCTTTTGTTCTTTAGATAATAACTTCCAAAAAAATTACTGTAATTCTTAACTTAAAGACAAGGCATGTGATTAAGTTGTATGTAAGAGTGTGTATTTGTGGCATATTTATAATTTCATCATCTATAAGGTATATTTTCCTCATATCCACTCTCTGTATGTACTTTTGCTGATTTTAGCTTGTTCTCTATGTTCTGAAAAATAGTTTTGAAAGAAGGAAAAAAAAGAAAAATGAATGGTTGATTTCCAACATGGGAAAGTTTTTCACAGTCATTGAGTTGTTCCTCTGTTTTTTTTTAAGCTTTACTGTTTCTAGTAGTCCTTGAGAAATGTGAGTCTCAATTACATCTGCCCTCAACAAGCTCCATGATGTTGAGGAGTCACTGCCCATCTTCTGTTTATCTTTAAAATAATAGTGATTTGTCCTTTACCTTGTGGTTGTCCCTTATCTTGTGAAAACCCGCCATGAAATCGGAAAGTTATCTGACATTAGGTAGCATCTTTTCTTAGATTAAATATTTGTACTACAGGAATTAATTGCTTGGTTAAGAATTTTGGTAACGCAGAAGGCATCCAGATTGTCTCCAACAAATTGGGTATTGAGTTACCTGGGGAGTACCAGGCTGACAGGTTGCAAGACTGACTGTAGTAAAAATCTCGGTCACCAGTGAAAAAACCTCTGTGCACTGTTTTTCGGATGTTGGTTTGGGGTTTTGTGTTGGTTTCTTTCTTTCTTTTCTGTTCTGTTTTCTTGGGGTTTTTTTGAGGACAAGCTTAGCAAACAGTGTCTAGTCTTTTAGACAGTGTTTGCTGTACATGGGTGTCTGAGATCGTGCCGGTCTAATAGAAAGTCACAGGATAATAGCCTCTTGCCACTAGCTTAAGTGAAAGGTGAAATGGAAACGTTTATTTTCCAGATGAGACATTGATTTAGTAACAGCTTTCTATTACTGCAAATTACTGATATAGAAGTTAGCATTTCCCTCTCTTTGAAGCAGCCTGGTGTGTTCAGAATGAGTTACACGCTCCAGCAGCTAAAAGCTGTTTGACTCCACTAACAGTTTTTTTTTTTTTATCCAAAATATGGACCATTCTTACAGGGAATATAAAATCCCAGTTATTATTGTAGAGGAGTGTGCTTCTTTCTTCCCCCACACTTCCCCTCCCCCTCTTTTTCTTTTCTTTGATATGCAGGGAACATGCACACTCTGGAAATGGTAAGAAAACAGATCTGTTTCCTTATGATTTTCCAGTATTTCCTCTCTTGTTATTATTCCTTGCTTTATCAAGAGTTTTATTGCAAATTTAGCAAGACTTTGTTCCTTCATTTTAGATATGATAAAATAATTTGTATTCTTTTCACAATGTTTATTTTAAGGTGTTTTCAACTATTCTTTCCCTGTGAAGTGATCTTATTCTGTAGAAGCTGAGAAAGGGGCAGAGCAATGTCAAAATGGGACTATTCCTCAGAGACTGGTGACTTCCTGGAGTTTCTTGGATTGTCTGAAACAGTATTGAAGTGTGGTAAAATACACAGTGCATAAATATGCATAAATATATAATAAATGGATCTGAAATTTTAAAGAATATATGAAAAATAATCCAGTATATGTTGCCTGCATTTAATAATATAACATAATTCATATAATGTATATTTATTTTGTATAATCCAGCAAATAACTTCTTTAGTTCAATCTCTGACAACTTCTTTGCACATTTTGGAAGCAGAGATAAAATAAATCAGAGTAAATAAAGGCATATTCTACACTGTATAAAGCTTAACTTCTGTGTGCTGGTAATCAGCCTTTGTCAGATCCAGCTCAAAATTAAAGAATTCTTACATAAAATAAGAAAATGGGGGGGGAAGCTGGAATTGGACAGATGAGTTGTGGGTGGTTTGTTTTTTTACCTAATTCCTAAACAAATGTAGATTCTTGATGGAGAAGATAACATGTTTTAGTTAACTTTTAGATTTCTCTAGTCATGAAAACCAGGAAACACCTTTTTTTTATCTACTCAAAGTGATACATGTAGTCGTCCATGTAGATCCCTTTCGGGTAACAAAGCTCTGAAAGGCTGAGGATTCACCTACTCCTTATAGCAATGACAGAGACTTTCTGTGGTGCAAAATGCTTTATGAGAGAGTCTCCAAATACATATTTATATATCTTCTATAGAGAAAATATTTTCTAAACAAAACCTTCTGGAGCATTTACCTTCTATGCTGGCTTTTAGATTTTTATGTCACGGCTAGTCAGCTTAGAAATATTTAACTTTTAGAATTTTCTATTCTAATCATTCCCTGATACCATTCCTTGAATACATTTTCATAATGCATTTTGCTGAAACACCATGAACTTCTGTAGAACTACATAAATTAATGATAATCAGAGAATTAAAATTCTATACAGTACACAAGTCAAACTTCTTGGTTCTCTTTTTAAATAGCTAGTTTATATAAATTTATTCAGTTTTCTAGAAAGTGCAGTTGTGTGCATTTTTATATGTTAGTTACTTTATATTTTTGTGTAGCATTTAAAAGAAAAAGACAAATATAAGACCTTGGGTTTTTTAGTCTGACTGAGTCCTTTATGTGGAAACAAAGCATGCCTTTTCTGTTTTTAAAGAAGTGTTTGTGGCTAACACTATCAGAATTTTTATGCATCCCCAAAAATGGGTGGAGAAATTGCATCCTTCAAAATAAGAAGCACACAGTAATCTATCAGACCCTTAGCAATGCATCAGAAAGCATTCCTCAAGTGCACTTCAGGAGTATGGATTTGTCTCCTCTTTGTAAATTAGTAATGGGATTTGAAGTATCAGAACTCTGTTTTCATTATGCGGCAGGTTTTGAGGGACTTCTCCCCTAGTGTGGGGTTTTTTTTGAGACTTGGTCTGACAAAACCTCTTTTGATCTCAGATAGGTCTTTCTAAGAAGGACAGGAGAAGAGCCAGAATCTGGTTTTAGCTAATATATAAAATCCATTGAAAGATGATTCATTCCTGCATTAGCTACTTCTATGCTGTCACTTCTCAGTACCTCCAAATGCAGTCCTAGATTATATCTAGGATGATTTTTTTTACATAATAATAAACAGATAATAATAGGAAGATTCCTCTCAGAGAAAGAAAAGAATCAAGTACTAGTTTCTTTTTTCACAGTATAAGGGTTCTTGAAAAGTATCATGAACCTTTTGCTTCGATGAATGAAAAAAATGTACTAAAATCCGATTTTAAAAGAGAAAAGAAAAAAAACCTCCTTGATTTGCAAGAACATGTTTGTAAAGTTAATGATAAATGCATTAGTTGAGTTGTCTCAGAAGCCCTGAATAACTGTTAATTTAACTATCCATATCCCTTTCATGTCACCCATAAAAGAGTACTTCTGTAATGGTCTCTTTCTAGTAATTCTTTTGAAATATCATAGAGAACTCATTAAATATTGAAACAAAACTTGAACAATCTTTCTAAGGCAGCATAGAGTTAGAAGTTCCCTCTAGCAATATTCATATTTTAGAAAAAGTTACACCCTGATCCAGGGCAGCTTTAAATCTGACATTATGCAGCAGTGCTTTAAGAAGATTTATCCCTTTACTTGTACCTTACCCTCATATGGTAATACTCTATGAATGATTTTATATAACAATTAAGGAATATTGTAGGTCAGGAAGAGAAGATACAGGTTTCTGCTGATATTTATGTCCCTAAATCCCTCAAAGGAGCACTTCCTGTATATTGGGGGTAGACAGAAACACCACATCTAAAAATCTCTGTGTTTATATATTTGAGAGAAAATTCAGTTTTCCAGTTCCAGAGGCTGTTTCATTCCTGATGATTACACAGCACCCATTAGTTCACTTGCAGTCTGTTATTGATTACTGGACATTAGCATCATGTTTTTAAAAGAAACAATTTATAATGAGTGCTCCTTTCTCAAAAGGAAGAAAGAGGTTACTTTTAAATTATGCCATTTCAGCATATTCAAAAAAATCTTAATTTTGATCAAAACAAGTGGTATCACATTGCCGGGAACTGAATGTGAATTTAGATGTCATTGAGAGGATGGTTGGTCTCAGTGATTTCATATTCAGGCCTCTGGAAATGATGCTTGGGGTGACTTAACCAAGAGTCCTAAAACAGCTGACAAAATCCAACACCTGTTCATGATACAAATAGGGATAAACATAAGGATAATTCTCTGCCACAATGAAGAAGAGTTCTAAAAAATTTGTGAGTTATAATGCCTTACATATTGTTGCAACAAAACTTTCCAAAATCAAATGAAAAATTAAAAAAATAAATAAAAAATTCAGACTACCATTTTACAATTTTGTTAATCCCAGTAAAAAAACAAAAAAAAACCAAAAAAACCCAAACCCAACCAAACCAAAAAAAAAAAAAAAACCACCCAAAAACCCACCACCCAGCAACTTTAACAGATCTCTTTTTCCTGCCCCAAGCCCCTTAATGTGGGTGGGTTTAGTAGTAGAAACATTATTTTTAAACATTATTTTTACATCTTCTGAAGTTTAGGAAACTGGAATGGATTTCAGGATATTTGGGGTGTTTATCAATTTGTTCAGTGCAGATGCTTTGGTCAAGATGAGCTGTTTGACTGCTGAGTTTCCAGTTGATCAGGCTGGATCAGGGAAATGATCCTGTGCAGGATGAGCTGCAGTGAGCTGCAGTTGCCCAGTGCTGCATCTCAGCTAATGGGGTCAGGCCCTGCCTGCTTCCATCCCACTTGTGTTCCTGACTGTTTGATTGCCTGCTGCTGCTATGATGTATGTTGAACTCCTGCTTCCTCTCTCTTTGCTTGCTTGTTTGGGGTTTTTTGTAGAATCCCTGTAGATGTAGTCACCAGCTCTGTTTTTGGTTACAATCATCGTCTTTCAACATCCGTAATTGTGCAGTGACACTAAGACTGAAGTACATCTGGCCCTTTCTGCTTCTGATTTTTAAGCTGTCAGAAGGTGCACCTTCTAAGAGAATATTCAGTTAAATATAATCCCATTTCTACTACTCATGTCTTTGATGTTATTTTCTCCACCGGTCTTTCAGACCATGACTTCATTGAGAAGGCTTTTTAGATTTTATAGCATTAATATAAACTACTACAGATACTGAAATCATGCTTAAAACTGATGGTTTACAAGCTTCAGTTGTAATGTCTTCCTAACCTCATATCCACTTTACCAGTGTAGTTTCCCTATCAGTCATTATGCAGTCTACATTTATTGAATCCATCTTCTCATTTCACTTTAACTGATGATTGTTCTATGTACATAACTTCGAATGTTTTGCTGACAACCTGGTAGATTATTTGAATTGCCTTCTTCCTCCCCATCCCCCAAACATCAAATAAATGTATATTTAGAATTAATAGATCTTCCCTTCGTCTTTCTGTTTTTCCTCTTTCACTGTTCCTTCTAACAGCATTCATTATAGGTCTCTTGATATATGTCACTACCTCCTCCTGTTTCTTCCTAAGTGTATGTCCGATATTTGTGAAGCACTATGGTACTATTGTTAGAAATCCTTCCTGTAAATTCACAATCCCGTTCTTTCAGAATTTAATGATAAAGATTAACCGTTCCCTTGGTTGTTACGCAGTACATTTCTACTCAGTGTTGTGTTTTCTGTTTCTGCATCCTCATTTACAGTAGTGGAGAATCTGTATCCATGTGTTTCTGAAAAAGAAAAAACAAAAAAAAGAAGTTGCTGTAGGAAATAGAGCTACTAGTAGAAAGGAAAACTTCAGTCGTAATGCATTTGCCAGCTTTTATTTTTATCTTGACTGCATAGCCTTTGGCACAATGATCACACCCAAATCTTTTCTTCTCTATGCCAAGCAACTGCATTGCTTGATCTCCCTTTAGGGAGTCCTGAGAGGGCTTGCAAATAAGGATTACACCTTTGAAACACATTTGAAAGAAGGCGAGCTCTGGTCAGAATATCAAATCCATTTATTGAATGGAGTTGTCTGAATGCATACTCTACACTATAAAAATAAAGTAATCCATCTACTGAATGGAGCTGTCTGAACACATGCTCTCCACTCTAAAAATAAGGTAATCTACCTTTTGCAGGGAGCACTAAACACCACGGCATTCACCGTAGGGAAAAATATATGTAGGCTATTTAGTTAGGTATATATGGAGAGTTACTTTCAGATAGCTTGTCTCTGCCAAAGTGCTAAGCAAGCATTGTGTTAAAGCACCCATTTTTCCATGGACAGGCAATTTAGCAGTGTGCATTTCTCATGCCGTGCATTATTTAATATCATATCAAGCTTCATGTTTACTTACCCTATCGATGGCTTTGTTCTTTCTCCTTTCTGTGCTTTAGTACCCAGTAGGGCACTCCAAAAAAAAAAACTCTGGGTTGTTTTTTTTGTTGTTTTGTTTGGGTTTTTTTTCTTTCTTTTGTTTAATTATCTCCCTTGATTTTTGTTTCTTTTTGGCTTGGGTTTTTGCTTAGTTGGTTGGCTGGTTTTTGGTTTTGTTTAAAAACAAGCAGAAAACCAGCAGTGTTTGAGATGGCACTGACAAGAGGACATATATGATAGTAGGTTTCACAGAATAAGGCAATACATCATCCTGATGTAGATTTCTGGAATAGCTTTCTGGAAGATGTTAATGAAAAGACTGATGGCCATTAAAGGACAACTGTAGTTCCCTTCAGGAGGTAGAATACATTCTCTTTCTCAGTAAGCAGAGGTGAGTTGTCTTTCATTACTGGACTATTGAAAACACCTAGTTCTTACTCTGGGATGTAGTTTTGATCAGGCACAGTAGTGCTGTACCAAATACCACTGCATAAAAGCAGTGTTTGGTATTACAAAGTTTAACAAGAGCATATTTACTATTTTGTGTATTCTACTTGGAGAAAGTGCATTTTCCTACAATTTAAAAATGATAAAAACTGCTTGAATTTTCCTGAAGGCAAAGTGTTTCAATGGCTACTAAAAATAATTGTTACTGGGATGGTTCATAAAACACTTAACTACATTGTAAAGTGTCCTCATCTGAAGGTACCGTTTAAACAGCTTTACACATCAAACACTTTATGCTGATAGATATTTTCCTACTATTTCTACGTCACAGTCAAATTAGTATTTTCATTGCTACTAGATCAATAATTATTGATCGCTTGGTCATTCAGCATAGTTCTTTATTGTTACTATGAATGAAGGTACAAATTGATAATGGAGGATAATTCCATCTTATTTTAATAATTTTTCTAGGAAGGTAGAAGCAAATATACAATCATTTCTGAAGGTTAAGGGATTTTGATACTTAAAATATGATACTTTATTATAGCTGTGAGGTGACAGCTTAGATTTCTTGTTTCAAAAACCACATACTTGAAGCTTCTGTTAAAAAATGATTGATACATGTAGAAGTAATTCATGTGTTTTGCTGGAAGGCACGGAATGCACAATCAAGGCCAGTTCCCTGCAGCCATAGCTCTGTGTCAGTCACCCATGCTGATGTCAGCAAGAGGAGCTGTTGTCCAGTTCAAACATCCACATCCTAAAAATCATCTACACTTTTGACACTGTGAAATACAGGTCACAAACTACATTCCAATTGCCTTCCTCTTGTAGTAAACTTAAGAATTAAGTAGAAAATCAATGCCACCATTAAAGTCTGTCATAGGAAAAAATGCAGGAGAGATTAAGAGCATTTTATTCCCATACTAGCAGTATGTTTCCTAAGTCAAAATGTGAAATCGAAAATATCACCCATTTATTTAAAAAAATGTTTAATAACAGTAGCTACTGAAAGACTTCCAGAAAAAAGTTCAGAGCAAGGCAAGCATATACCCTTAATATACTTCCAGTTTGCTGACATTTGTGGTGCTTTCTGATGGGGGTTAATGTCTTTATATTTCATATTCCTTGTTTTATTTGTGTGTCAGTAGGTTTTTGAAGTCATATTAGCTCTGTCTCTTCAGAAAAGGATTAGTATTGCAAAAATTAATAAACATTTTAATTTTTTGTCACTTAAGATGCAATGCTGCTATATTATAACTTTATATTATTTTCCTCTAATGTTATTTATGTTGCATGTTCTCCATATTCAGTTACTTATCCTCTACTGAGAGCTCTACTTCTTCTAGGATTTGTTCAAAATACTGTAATTATGGCACACACTTTTACATTTTCTTTCCTGTAGCCAAAGCAAAGTTCCTGTGGATATGACATAGCAGATGAGTTGACTGTAATACTGTTCTGTTTGATACTCCCAGATGTTTCTTTTTAAAATTGCTTCATTTATATAGTTCCTTTTCTGTGTTTTTGCAAGAAGTGTGGTGCACAAGTGTGTCACACCTCTTCCCTTTTAGCTGAAAAATTGCATGAACTTTGACCCTACTTTCCTCACTGAATTTTTTGGAAACTCTTGAGAGTTTTGCTCACCCACATAGTTTTTGTGCTTATTGTGGTCAGACATCACCAAACTGTGATGACTCCATTTTCTGGGCCGTTGTGTTTTCCTTTGTGGACAAGATTTCTTTCTTAGGATTTCTTGAGCCTACACATCTTTGAACATCTTTTGTCACCTGTGACACTTGCTTCAGATCAATGCGAAGGAGGTTTAAGCTTAATTATTTATTCCAGCATGAAAAACTGTCAGTAACCTCTGTCTTGCTCTTGTTGGGGTCTTCTCCAATTTTATAAATTTTAGTTCTCAGGAGACAGCATGCCTATCTGATTTGTGGAACTTATAATAAGCCTATTTTCCTTAGTACTGTTTTCTAAAGACTTTTAGTGATGTTAGTGTGATTTTCCAGAATTCTCTCTCCCATTCTTTCAACTAAATACATACATGTATCATCCTGACACCTCTTTCAGATATTGAGAGGAGTACTGTCTCAGGCACTGTCAGAGGAATTACGGTATCATCCATCCATTTCGAATTAGCTGCCCATTTTTCTCCAGTTTCCTTCATTTGCCGCTGCTTGTTTTTTGTTTGTATCTTCAAAGACATGAGATTTATACTGTTGCTTTTTCACTTACTAGTCTTTCTCTGCTTTTTTTGGCAATTCATTTCTTCTACTGATTGCCAGTGCATCACTTGGTTCTTTGATTTAGCTGCTCCAGTACAAGCAGCTTTATGTCCAGTCTTGTTCTTCCTTCCTTCCATCACACCTTTGATTCCAGCCTGACGTTAGTTGCTGTTCTCACTGACATTTCCAGTCTAAAGATTGGTTTGCTCAGCCAGGAGTTCTACCTTCTGCACACATTATACCTATAGATATACCTTATACCTAATATAGGTTACACATACATAGGTAGTTTCAATCAGAAACAAATTCAGAAGAAAACCATTTGGGTTTGAGTTTTCAGTAATTGAAATTCTGTGAATGTAGACAGTTGTTACAAGAGGTGATTCCTTGTTTTATTTTCTCGACACAGATGTGCACAGATTGTTCATGAGGAAAACTCCACTTACAGTTACTGGAAATGCAGTGGCTTAGAAGCTCCAGCAAGTGAAATTTATGAAAGAACAGAAACTACCTTTTGTGCTTTAATGTGTGTGTAACAGTAATGACAGCCACATTGTAATAAATAGCATACTTTGTTCACTGCGAGTAAGCAGAAAATTGGGTCAGATACTCTACTGGTGCTAGCTTCAGCATGGAAATGAATGTTTTCAGGTTCCACTAAAAATGGATTATTTGAACCATACAGAGTGCTGTATGGTTTCACATCAAATCAGTGAAATGTACCTTCAAACATGATAACAGTGCTCCATTAGGAATAAAAGCAGTTTAAAATTAGTACACTGGTCTATTTATCATCTTTTTTAGAAGAAGAAATAAAATAGAAAAGCATCTTCTATAGATCCCATTAGGCCAAGTCCCTTTTTTCTTTTCTTTTTTTGTTGGTCTTTGATTCGTTTTTCTCGTTTTGATAAATTTCTGATTATATGCTGAAAAAATGGTGATTGAAGTAGCAGCATTGTTATGTTTCCTGGGAAAAGTTCTGCTCCTGATGTGTCTGTGCAGATCCAGGATTTAGAACCTACATTCCTGCACCTAAGCCTTACATCACTGTATAATACAAATTTTAGGAGCAGCATGTAGCAGCAGAAGTACGAATGGGGGTTGCTTTGGCAGATTGGGACCAATTGTCCCAGCAAATTTATAGTGAGGTTAACTTTGATGAGAAATAAAGAAAATTTGCTTTAGTATGTCATTTCATAGTGTATAAGTACAAAATAAAATTATATGGAAATTTTCCATATATGTCACCAATCATGATGAATGGAACTATCTAACTTTTAAATTGGGATTGCTCTCTCTATGCCTTTTTTTCCCCTTTTAAATATGTTTTTAATGTAGCCCAGTAAGTCATTATTTAACTTTTTCATTGTGAATAATTACTTTCTACAGTTTTCTAGAGAAAATATTGATTACATTAATTGATAAGATTAATTGTGGGATTTACTCTATTTGTATAGATAACTTCTGGCTGAAGGAAGGCATTTTTGGCTACCAGCAAGACTCTGAAATGTGTTGCTCTAGAAAATTAGTTGCTTCCTAGTGTTCTGCTGTTCTGAGATTTCACATGACCTGGAAGAGTTGCCTGCTTGTTCTTTAGTATTCCAATTTTATCAAATTCTTTCTTGCTTTTAGTTCCCTTCTGCTAATTTTCTGTTTCTAATCTGTTATTCTGACTCAAGAATTCAGTGGGCTGATCTCAAGATGCTATGTGCTAATAAGAGTCATACTGTGAGAGTTAAATGATTAGAGATCAAATTTGTTGACATTAGAAAATGTGTTTTCTGTTGCGTTTTTTTATATTAAAAAAATGATTTGTTTTTCAGTGATTACATACCTAGAGTTTTCTATTTGATTTGTTTTAAAATGTTGAACTCTGTGATATGGTTATTGTGAAACCCTGATGTGGTCTTTCAATATTCATTTGCAGAACGTTTAGTGATGTATTTATTTTATTGAGAGAACAGTGGCGAAACAAGGAGTTAAGTCTTAGGCTAGAGCTTCTCCACTGTAGCAACCTCTTAACTGCCAGTTGTTATTTTTTTGCTGTTTACCAGTATTATATGGATAAAAATTGAGTTTCACAATAATAATATGTAGCAAGGGTAAGATTTTTTACTATTCCTCAAAGGTGTCACCACATTGGTCATAACTCAGAGAGGATGGCACCTGCTCCATCCTTCTTACACCCGCAGTGCTCCTTGCAGATGTGCTGTGCACTGCTGCACTTTTTAAATTGTTTTAGTCTGAAGTGGAATTGTGAAGATTTGTGGGGGCAGATACAGTGTGTTAAGGCTCAGATCCAGAAACCAGTAGGAATCAGCATTTTCAGGCCAGAAGAAGAACGCGTTTCACTGAGGTAAATGGGAGTAAAATGGTGTGGAGATGAAGTCCTAGGGAAAAAGCATCAGTTATTTTTGAAGGTATATTTCCTGGCTGCTATGGAAAGTTTTGCTTTTGTAAAGGCTTCACAAATAAGTAAAAAAAGTCAGTCTACTTGTACCATAAAACAGATGTGCAGCTTTCTCTGTGTGTGTGTATGTGTGACAAGGTTACACTACTATGAAATTTTAGTTTATTTTTCCTCTCATCAAAATCAGTGGGATAAGTGGAAAAGAGGAGAGTGTTCAGTGTAAAGATAGAAAGGTATCATCCAAGAGCATTCTGAATTTACCACTGTAAGAGACACTGAACAAAGTCAGCACTGGGTTTTTGGATTGTCCTGAGCAGTTAACAATAATGTCAAAATCAAGTGTTTCAAATGCTTTTAGCAGCAGAAAGGGCTACAATGTGGAAAAAGGCAGTGGAAAATCAAAATGATGACTTCAATATAAAAATGAACATGATACCTGTGAAAATGAGACGGAAGTGGAAAGCTGTTACTTTGAAAAGATCAATACAAAAGCATTCAATAGAAGCTGACAAGAGAAATGAAAGCTCTTTGCTAGAATAAGATGAATATAAAACAGAGACAAATAAAATCTGACCCATAAGTGAAAGATTGCTGAATGCATACGATCGATATTTAAACAAATGCAATGCAGACTAATGCAAAAAAAAAACAAAACAAAAAAAAACCACCACCAGGATTCTTGCAAGAATAAGATTGATAGTGGAATATGTACAATAAGTAAAACAGAAATTATTGCATGGGAAAGATTAGGACATGTGAGAATTTAAATAGAATAATGCTATGTTAGTGTACTTGTTTCTTTTATTATTATGATTTTAATTTAAGTTACCTATTGAAATATGCTGTTATTTGGTCACCTTGTAGCAAATGTTTAGTTCTTTTTTCTTTCTTTAATATTTTTTGTAAATTATTGCAAGTCACAGGAAAGTGCAAGGGAAGTGAAGGAAGTAATTTGTTACAGAGTTTTAAAGAATATTGAATGCATCCTTGGAAGGAGAAGATCCAAATTCTTTTTCTACACATCATCTCTTTTCAGTGGTTTATGTTTTATTTTTAATAAGATTATGGGAGAAAGTAACATCTACTGTGTTCAAGAAATTCTAGACTAAACTTCAAGCCAAGATGAGTTTTGAACGTCTCCAAAGATGAAGGCACAGGTTGAGAGTTAAAAATCTGTCTTAGACAGTTCTTCCAGTTGTATTGTTTATAAATAATTGAATCCTTTGTCTTGCAAGAATACACTGTTTGATAGCACTGATGAGAGACTGGGAAGCACAAGAGAAAGCTTTGTGGGCCTTTTGTTTCAATAGAGTTGAAGAAAATTAAGATTTTTCCATGTTATTAAAGTCACAGGACAATATTGACTAAAATGAATGTCTGCCTTTCTTCCACCACCCTATCTGCTGCTCCAGAGCCTTTGTAAGGATGCTCTAGAAATTTCCTGTTAGAAAATACAGCATCACTGTCTATGTTTGGAGAGGGGTTGTTGTCTGAGGTTTTTGGAGCAATAACTGTAATGACACAGTTAATTTCAGGAGATGTATGTCAGTTCTTCATGGCACTGGTAAGTAATTTATTTGCTATTCATATTTCAGGCTCACTTCTCTGAAAGCTAGTTTGACTTCTTAACATTAGTATTGACTACTGAAAAATAACTCAAATATCACCAATACGTAAAGATAGAGATACAGAGAAGGAAAAAAAGGTGATACAGTAAACTTTGTTGAACTCTCAGTAAGGGACTGATTGTCATGATGAGTTAAAATGAGTTAGAAGATGAGTTAAATTCATCTTTTATCTCTGAAGATCAGAATTGTAATAGTGCTGAGATTTCTTTGCTGGTTGCTCAGATAAGTAATTTGATTTATGGTCTCTCATGAATGATCCATTAGCATTTTTCATGCATTGTGGTAGTTAAACTTTCAAAAGACAGAAATATTGCTGGAGTGTTTCAGAGATGGGGTCATCGTGAAGTCACTAAACTGAACGATGAGGCAGATGAGCATTCTCACGCCCCATCCCTGGAAGTGTTCAAGGCCAGGTCGGATGGGGCTTTGAGCAACCTGGTCCAGTGGAAGATGTCCCTGCCCATGGCAGGGGGTTGGAACCAGAGGATCTTCAAGGTTCCCATCCAACCCAAGCCATTCGCTGATTCCATGATTACGTAGCAGTCTAAAGAACAGCAAACCAGAGTTCCTGCATTAGAACTTTGTCCTGTTTTTCTGTGAAATATGCTGTGAAGACCTAACAAATAATAATTAAAGGTAGCAATGCTGACATAGTGGCTGACAGTGTTACTGTTCAGTTTTGCTGCTCACATTGGAGGGAAAACCCTCCCACCTAGCATTCCAATATGCATTAATATCAGGGAGACTACTCACATCACTGAATGTCTATTTTTATGTTGCTGATGTATTTGCGGCTTCAGTTTTTACTAGGAGATCCCACTGAAGAATGTATTATTTGCAATATTTAGAGTAATAAAATGCTAATTAAATCACCAAATTTAGCCACTAGATGAAATAGTGAATTATGTCCTGATTTCAAACCCAAAAAATTCTAAAAAAGTAAAATGGTAAGCCTGTTTTTTTGCATTTTTTTCAGAGACAGCAAGCAAACTTTCCAGGTTTATCTTTTTTGGGTTTTTTTTTTTGTTTTTTGTTTTTTTTTTAAATCCTTAGCACAGTCTTTCTAGATGCAAACATTGGAAGCTCTAGGTAGATGAAGCAAGATCATAAGCAAAATATAAATTGCTGGAATGGCTAATGAAAGTCTAGAGTAGGGCTGAACACAACCAGAGGCAAAATTAAGTAGCTGTTTATCTCAGCTTCTTCCCACTCCAGTGTGAGAACTGTATTTTTTGTCTCATCCATAGACTGAACTGATTACTCACTGCTTTTGCAAACATATGTTACATGTATATGTACACATCTTTACCATGTATTTACAAATTTGTGTAACGTATAATCCAGTCAACATTGAATATTTAAATTTTTTTTAGCTGCAAATTATGTACATATGCTTTTAAAATAAATTTTTATATGTCTTTGCTTGATTGATGATGGAAAATAGTACAAAATGCATAATTTTTTAGAGTTTTTTGTGCACCTCTGCAAGTAGCTCAGTTTCAGTTGATCATATGGAGTTACTGTTTTATTTCCCATGTCCTTTCACCATAATCAGAGCTAATTTTTTAGGTAATTTCACAAAACACTTTCTGGTTGTCTCGCAAATATTATTCTTGACTTGCTGTCTGGAAACATTGCATTTTTTCCTTCCAATTATAGATCTCACAAAAAAATTCTTTTCATTTTTTGGTATCTCAGTACATATCCGCACAGAACACACCTGTTCAGCTAATTTTTCATGAATGTCTCTTCATTGCTGCACCAGGTTCATTCTTGCACCACTTTTTCTTGAGCTCTTCCATCTGTAGTTGGTAAAGTTTCCTTCAGTTTTCAAAACCAGTCTTTAATTTGATCTGACTGTCACAGATGACAGGGAAAGAGAGGTCAGAGGCAGAGGGATGTTGAGTAGCTGTTTTTACTTTTCCAAAACCGGGAGGACGGTAGGGAGTTGAAGGGTACGGCAGAACTCTGCAATAAGTTCTGTTTTGCTGCTGATAGAGTTCTTCCCTCAGTCCTCTGCTCACGTTTGTCATAATACATCAGATCTTAGTTCTCATTTTAAAGTTTTCGAGACATGAAAGATTTCTACTTATTTGATTAGATCATACTTAACAAAATGGAATCATTATACATTAATAATGAACTAATTAATTGTGACAAATTGCATAGCTGCAGCATTTGTCTCTTCCATTCCCTTGCCTTAGGGGTTATACTCTTCTCAGTGGATGATGGATAACTTGTCTGCTTTTTCAGTTTGTTGGATGTTGTCACAGAGTGCAAACTGGATGCCTTTGACAGTATTTTATGCTTTCCTGTGGCATAACCTGTCAAGAAGGGAGGCAAGGGATAGATACGCAGTGATTACTCACTAGGTCATGCACCTGAAATCTCATTTTGTGAGAAAAAATTGGTTTTGGTTATGAAAAATATTGTCTTTGGTTAGTCCTACAATGTTTCTTTAAATGTTGTCCCTGAAGCAAGCTTGTAGGAGCTTGTTATCCAGAACATTTTTATCTTGACAGTTTTTTGTGTCTCTCTTGTAGATAACTGAAGGAATAAAATAATTTTTTGTTTGTTTCTGTAAAAAAATACTTGTGTCTTATTTTGATAAAAAGAAGCATTTTCAACATTTAATATTTTTAATTTCCTGACTTCAAAATAAATCTTTTGGGGATTGTTTTGTTTTGTTTTGTTTCATTTTCTTACATTTTGACAGTGATAGGAAGCCTAAAGATCTGAAATAAAAAAACTACATCATAAAGTGAATTTTGCCAGCTCCACAGGCATCTATTGATGCTCCAGTTTTTGGATTGAGTCCATGAAAAGAATGCATGAACTAATTTGTTTACATATTTCAGGAGTTTATAACTGCAGAATTCTAGACAGATGTTGATTCGCAAAAAATACAGAAATTATGTACATCATAAAGCTGGTTTTGTGCCACAGTGTCAGATTATATCAAGAAATCATTCAAAAGACTTAAGACATTAAAGACTTTTAAATTTCATTACTGAATCTACTGGTGACATTGAGAATAAAGAAGTTGCTCCTGGTCTGTAGCTGAGCAAGATGTTCAGTAAGACTCTGATATGCCACAGATTTCCTAAAAGTCAGTATTAGATTAAAAGTTAAAAGCATGTGTATCAAATTGATTTACCACCAATGCCTTCGATATTAAAACATCAGTGTCCATAAGCCAGGGGTTCAGCTCTGGTTTCTTTATTACTGGAGATGTCTCATTTTCTGAGCTGCTGCTATATACAGAAAACATTTAGAAGAACTAGCTAAAGTAAGTTTTAACTTTTGTATAGTGTTCTTGGGTACTTAAAGTGCTTTAACTTTACTTTTCGGCTGCAAGTTGTCATGATGAAACAAATACTTATAAAAATCACAGTCTCATTTTCATGTTATACACTGGAATAATGTAACAGTGGCTTTAGTGAAAATATGGCCACTGCAACAGGTGGGAAGCTAGCTATTAATCTATAGAATATTTGTATCAAGGAAGCAGTTGGTTTTCAGATAAGAAATTCATCGTTAAACATGTTACAGTTTGTTTGTATGTCGATAAAAACACATGGGTTTTTTTATTTTATCATGCTCAGGCCCATCTTGTTAAATAAGTTGTGTGTCCTCTCCTTGCAGTTATAATAGAAAATACTGCTATGTTCCAAATACATCTGCTGCTACAGATAAATGAAAATTGTGAGGTGACAGTGTGCTTAAGTCAGAATGATACGCTTGAGTATGAAGTTAAGTGTTGCCAGTTGACTGGGGACTTCTTTGCCACTGGAAAGCAAGTTGCTCTCCCTCTCAGCTACCTAATTTATTTGACCGTTATTGCTTCATGAGAGCTGGGTCTGTCTACGTTAGGATTGTAGTTCGGATCAGAAATGCAGAATCAGAAAACAGTTTGGCCCAAGTTCCTGCAGCTGGCGTTGCTGAGCCAGCTCAGAGAGCAGCAGCGGGATTGCCCACGGACGCAGCCTAGCCAGAAGGTGCACTCTCCAGTGCCCCTGGCCCACGTCTGCTCTTGGTGGGCATTCAGGCTGCAGCACAGGTCAGGTGTAGCAGAAGAATAAAATCTCCAAACCCTGCGTATGAATATCGCAATCCCAGAAGCAACTTTTTCGATATACGTACCTGATTCCATTGCCCTGCACTTCAGGCTGATACAGGTGAAGCCACTGAAACCAGTATGCTGTTAGAAAAGCCAAGGAATGAGTTTCGTACAAGAAGCTTTCTGTTGCTTCATTGGTTCTTTTGGTTGTTGGATTTTTTTGTTTTTTTTTTTTTCCTGGAATTTATATGAAAAAAAAAAAAAAAAAACAACAAAACATTGAGTCTTTCCTTTTCATTTTTTTAAACAATTTTGACAATGGGTTGTTAGCAGATTGGGCCATTATTTCCCTGGGATACATCCCGAATTGATACAGAATGTCAGAGCACAGTGGGATTTAGCAGGTGCTGAGTTTCTGGCATTCAATTTTGCTTTTTTAATTTATCAAATATGAAAGTTAAATATGTGTAGAAATGCCTGTAAGAATGAGGCTGAAGTTTGGTTTATTTCACTGTGTGATATGACTCCTCCACTTTATTTTAAATCCAGATTCATACTTTTATATCTTCCTCCTTTTTCCCGGGAAATATGGTGCTCTGTATCCTTACTCCCTGACTTTAGTTGAAAATCGCTGGTTAAAATACAGTGTGACTTCAGGGTTTTGTATAATATATGCTTAACTAATTTGTTTCCATATGCATTTTTTCTCTCCATAGCAGTTGCTCCAGCTGTGTCTGTATTTCCTTAACACATTGTTCTCTCCCTAGTATTGGAAACAATCCATACAGATGCCTTTAGAAATCTCAAACTCAGCAGCTTCTCTCATTTTAAAAGCTCTGTTTATGCAGTATTTACTCATTCAGGAAGGATTATGAGTCTTAGTTAAATATGGGAGGCTAAAGTAACTAAAATGTAGTACACTTTGGGCCATTAGGGTAGGTATTTATAAGAAAATAAAATTTCTTGAACAGTAAAGTAGATGTAAGATAAGATGTCTTTCTTCATCCTGTTCCAGTTTTCTGCAACTTTACTGCCTTTTCCTGCGGTTTTATATTCACAAAGTAAATTAAAAACAAGGAGATCTTCAGCAAGCACATGATTATAAGAAAATTATTTTTTTCTGGACACCATAGAACAAAGAACTGCTATACTTAGTGATTAAAGCAGAGAATAGAGAAAATTCAGATGAATATATACTCATGAGAGTACCCATGACATGGAAGCAGACAAAAACAGCTACAAAGAAGCTTAATTTTACTGTGTTGTCAAAGATCCTTTTGAGTTTTTTATTATTTCAAAGGCGTTTGGATTCTTATGAAGTGATTTGTAAGGATTTTTTTTTTTTCATTTTCTTAAAACGTCTAAAGCAGTAAGCCTCAGCTCTTAATATTGTCTGCTTATTGGATCAGACTGTCAAAATGCTGTGTACAGAGAGAATGGCTGAACACTGCAGGGTTACGGTGTTCTGAAGGTGAAGGATGAAATCAGTTCTCTGGGAAGTAAAATATTTGTCATTAACTTCAGGGAGGCCAGGATTCACTCCAAGAACGGAACACATCTTGGCATCTCAGAAGAATAGGACTGGGAGACTGTGTATCCTTCCTAATAGAGTAAATGCTATAGATGAAATAAAATTAATGTGTTTTTCCTTTTGTAAAGGGACAGAGAGAGTCTTTATAACAAGAAATAGAAATGTCTTCAGAGTGAGAAGCACTTCTGTTTATACAGGCAGCAAGCTTTCAGCTTTCTGGTACTATATAGCCCCGTGATCTTTAAGAGAGGAGTTTTATTCATATTCCCTCTATATAATCTGGAGAGCAATACCAAACCACACTTAACAGTCGAGGTACAACATCTATGATGGTGCTAGGGCCAAGAATAACAATTTCTATTCTATTTTTATGTTCTGAGAATGCATAATGCAGTTGCACATTGTACGGATTTTCATCTATTGGAGAGAGGGGAACTTTTCCTTGGCTAGTTGAATTTCAGAAAATATCAGTCTGCTTTCTCTTTGGCCCAGCCTTTGGGCAATAACAAGAAGAAAAGCAACAAAAAAGAATATTTGTGTAAATTTCATTATTTTTAATTCACAAGACTCATCCCTGAGCTGGTTGGAATATTGATGAGGAGTAAGAACTGTCACATCTGTACCAGCTCAGGTGATGAAACAGACCTTGCCTCATCATCATTTTTCTCACGTTTCCTGCTTGTGCGCTGTATTCCCCTCACACTTGGTGTGTCTTAGATTTCTGTTGCCAGATATATATATAAATAAAATAAACCATCTTGCTATTCCTTAACGTTCCATATATATGGGGATTAGATTAGAATCCATTAACCAAATCCTTTGTATTACTTTCATATTTCTTAAACTATGTGTTCTTCATACATTACCTATATAAAAAAAATTTTACAGTACAAAAATTATTAATAATTAATCTGAATATTTTATGTACAACATATGCATTTATGTACTCTATTTAGAAATATATATGAAGTCAATATGAATATCTATAGTTTATTTGCAAGCATTCAATATTCATTAATTAAAGATGAATAAGTGGTTTTAGTTCCAATTCTTGCTCTGCCACTACCTCTGTATCAAAGCACATTTTTGTGGTTACTAAATTTAGGCTTCTAAATGGATATTGTCTTTATTTGTAACAAAGGGTGACATATCAGAGTAGGGCAGCTTTTTGCTTGACAAATCCAATTCTTAATCTAGCTAGCCCATGTCATTCCTTTAATAAATTGATCAAACTCGATCTTAAAAGATCTTGCTCCTTCCTCGTATCTCATAGCAAAAGACCGTTTTAGGACATTCTGCTCTAAAATAGACCTAATTGCCTTTCTAATTTATTCTTAAGTACTTTCTGTCCGTTTGTTATTGTGCCAGTGCCGTCCTTACTCTTACACATCGTTTTTGAGGGTGGGCTTACTTTCTGACTCGTTTTTTAGGTTGCATCACTGAACCTCTGCCTACTTTCTGAAGACAGATTTTCTGTTCTTCGCAACCCATCTTAGTGGGCATTTTCAGCATTTTGTCCACTTGCAGTTCATGTCCTTGTCATGATGGACAAAACAAACTTACAGAATCCCAAGCAATATGACGAGTGATCTTTATTTAATTGTACTAGCACATCTCTATTTTTGCTGGAGATACATGTGCTTTCCAGTTTGCCATGGCTGGGGAGAGGATAGAAGGAAATGTTGATGGATGGTGTGCATGTCGTAAGAAAAACTGTAAGAAGTTTTCAAGAGGTGATCTGTGTAAAACCAAATAGGATAGCATTCAGTTGTGAGTTGACTGTTTTCAGATCACAGTTAAAACAAAATGTGATGGAAAATAGCAAAATAGTTAAAAAAAAGCAGAAAGTAGGAGGTAAGAGAGAGCATTTTTGCATGAGTTGGTCTGTTCCTAGTCCTTTTCCTTCTCACTTAATCCAGCTATTGCTTGGGATTTACTGATCTTTTTAGGTGCTCTAGTGATTACAAAGTTATTAAAGTGGTGGTACTCTGGCAGAATGAAGACAGAGTGTAATAAATTCTTCCAGTACATCATTTCCAGACACTCTTTTGATTGGTTTTATTTGGTTTTGTTAACACCTAATTAATTTTTTCTTAGAGAGAGACGTCTTCATTAAAGATCAAGCATAGTTACTTTAATTTGTGTGTCACTAGGATATCCTTTGAAATGCTAACAAAAGATTAGAGCAGAGTGGAGGAAGAGTTAATATGCAAACTATGTGGATGTTTTTTGATACTGAATCCCTTATATTTCCATAAAAATACAACATACTCATCTCTTTGGATTTTTTCTGTGGTTTTTTTTTCACTTTTTTTTTCCAAATAGAGGCCCTACTATTAAATAATCTGTAAATCTAATAATGAATAGTATAATTATTATTTTTATAATAATAAAATAATAATAAAGAATCAGCAGGTTCTTAGACTGTGCATATCTCTACAAAATCTGAAAAGTCCTCTAGAACCACTCTAATGAACAGTATCTTTCATACATTTTGTCTTCTTGCCATCTTCCTAGGAAACAACCTTACAGCACTATATGGTTTACATCGGGTATATTTTGAGATAAGAGGAAGCAAGGCAAGAATGTGTCAGATGCACAAACGCTGTTGTCAGCAATGGGTTGCAATTTAGAATACAGATGTCTTTTGTGTTTTGTAGAGATAAACAACTTGTTGAAAAACTACGAGTGTGTGCTAAGGAGTCTGTGACTCTGCATTGTATTAACTCTTTTTGTTGAGTTATAATAGAAGCTTAGTTCCATCTTCTGTTCTTGACATTTTTATTCTCATTTCCTTTTCCTGGGCGTTACTTTTTTAAATAAGATTTTACTGTGCTTTTCTGGCTATCAGCATGTGGCACGTAAGCCAGGCAGCAGACAACATACAGCATTGCCAATTAATGCACTTGATTTGACACAGGCACAACAGTATTCTAGACTTCTGTGACTTCTTCATGGAATTATTTATAGAAGTGTCTGGGACATAATGTCAAATACCTAATTAGGAGTGGAGAAATTGTTCATTTAAATTAAAAAGTACATGACATTTTATCATTTATGCTTTTAATTGCGAGCGTAAAATATCTATTCTATAGAACTTGAAATTATTTAATTCAATAATTGTTACATATGCTAAAAATTTTATTTTAATACTTTGGTTTTATTTACCATTAAATGCATGTTACGTAAACAGTTCTGATTATCCAGTAATATTAAATTATGATATGTTGGGAAATGGAAATGCTTCTTTCAAAGCAAGATTTTGTAACAAATATGAAGATATGTTATATGTACAAGATCCAGCAGATCATCAGTAATGACCTATCCAATTGGAAATGCCACTGTCTAACAACTGTTGTTTGTTAAATTCAAAGACCTATTTTTGCTTTTCCTCCCTTGCTTCGAATGAAAAGGTACATTGCCTTGGCATTTGTATATACTTGTTTTGATAAAAGTTGAGAGTCTAAAAGAGAGAGTGGATAAAATACTACCCAGTGCCCTTATCTCTCAAACTTTTCTTATTACTCTCCTTCAGCTGTTTTCTAATCAGCTGTAAAGTTTCTTTGGATGACTGCATTGAGCTGGACACTTTCCTTTGGTTTTCTGTGGAAAGCATAAATATCTAAATTCAGGTTTCCAATGCCAGTCAAAGGAACAGTTACCTTGGAGAAAATGTTCACTTTGGAGCCTTTCCTTTGCTCTGGCCTTTTTGCTATTGTAAGAGAGAAGAAGCTGGCTTATAACATGCATCTAAATTCAAAGGGTTGAAGTTCAAGTTACTACTGGAACAGTTCTTCAAATTATTTTATTTGGGAGTTACATAGAAAATGCATGTGTGTGTGTGTAAATGCATGTATATGTATGTACTAATAAAGTCACACATATGGATAAGCCAGTGTAAAACTCTCATTTAATAAAGTACCTTGAAATAAAATGTCCATTCCTTCCTAGTCCCATGTAAGAGAAGACAGAAGTGTAACTTTCCAGTGACAGTGGAGAGTGAATAAAATTCTGTGTAATTTAACATAAACATGAAGGAATGTAAGCTTAAAAAAAATTACTGCAACACACAAGTCATAAAAAAAGCTAGTTTATACCTTCAGCAGTTTCTCTATTATCTCTTGAGCATGGCTACAGATGGAAGTGTGTGTCTGCATACATATATGCAAAAATATGAACTTGAAAAAGTATTGTCCCTCTGTGCCCACTTTTAAACACCATAATATTTGATTGAAAATATATATTTAAATCATAACAATTACTACTCAGTGTTGTCTTTAAAGAAATCAATGGGTCGACTTCATTAAGCAGGGTATGGAAGGGTAATACATTCCAGACATTAGAAGAAGATTAATGAACTGCTAAGGAGCTCCCTTCTGTTCTCCCCAGTGTCTGTGTAGCTGCCACATCAGGGAACAGCAGCTCACATATTTTCAGATATAGGAAAAGCTCTCAGACTTTTCAAATAAAGTTGTTCTCTGTCTTGCATGCAGGCCAGAGCCTCTACATTGAATAAAACATCAGAAGCGTATTCCAGTTCTTTTAAAGAGAGCACAGCAGTACTCCCTATTTTTTATTGATTGCATTTGCAGGGGAAAATTGAATCCATCCCTTGTCAAGGCCCTTAAACCTCATATCATAAAGAAGAAGGAAAAAAAGAATGATGGATGGAGTTCAGTGGAATTAGCCAGAAAGAATGATCTTTCATATTGTGTGATGATGAATTTTATTTTTTCATCTTGCTTGTATCATGTGAAAGGTAGCAGCCGAAGTACTCTGAAGTAGTAATCTTCAAAGACTTCTTTTAGCAGAATTGAAAATAATCTTATTGGAGAGTTTTCTTCGACTAGATTTTCTGCCAATTATCAGTCAAAAGCTCTTTGCTGTATGTAAGTTAAAAGAAAGACAAGTAGATATACAGAAGTGTGACTATAACACGTCTAAACATTTTATTTTAGACGTTGTTTTTTTGGGTTTTTTTAGCAGAAAATTAATTTTCAGTATATAAATGAGGTTAATATGAACTATCTCTCCAGTTAGGGTATTCTGACAGGTGCTATGGTGTCTACTATGAGCTAGTGAAAGTACCACTGCTTTGATTTTTATGTGGCAGTTGAGAATCAGGATATTTTATAAGGAACCATTTGAAGAATAGCTTTTTGCTGATTAAGACTGGGTTTGCTTGCTTTTCTTTGAAAAGTTTCAAATCCATTACTGTAGGCTTTAAAGCAGAACTCAGGGGTATTGGTTTGAAGTTGCCTATTACCACTGATACTACATTCCAAAAAAAAAAAAAAAGAGTACTTGATTTACAGTTTGGTTTTTAAAGTGCAGGGTGTATGCTTTAGCAGATGGAAGTTCTGTAAAAATACTTAAAAAATAAATTATTCAAATAAAATTCCCAGCACCCTTTTCCTCATTTACTGATTACTGGATTAGTTAACACAGATGTGGGTGCATTCAGTATCAAGTATATTTTTAGACAGAATGAAAAAACACAAGGAAACAAACCAACCAACCCTGAATGAACAGAGCTAGTTTGAATTAAAAATAGCAAACTGCTCCAGGAATTATTGTTTTAATGATCATACAATCTTTTATTAGTGTATCAGTCCCACCAAATAAACTGTGTCTCTCTTCTACGCACAATTTTTTTTGTCATAATGAGAAAGTGAATTAAGAGGAAGATGATATATGTTGAACCTGTCATGTGTGCTGTTACAGTTTATTACTGAAATGAGACTCTGGCATTTAACTGTGGATTTCTAGGGTGCAGGAATATCTGTTTTTCAGTGCCTGAGAACAGGTATATTACAAACTGTTAGTAATCTTTCCCTAGATTTATTAGTTTCCTTCTGTTAAGATGCTCTATTCTTGTTGCTTTTCTTGAATTCCACATCATTTATTTTTTTAATTCCAGCTTCATATCTTGGGCCATTTGAGGGGTTTGGTTTTTTCCCCTTGCTGCAAATCCTTGGATTTTTTTAGGTTGTTGTATTTGTCTCTAGGAGAAAGTAATAGAGGAAGGGGAGGAAGGGGAAAGTGGGGCATAAATAATATCATAAAACTCTTAAATCTGACTGTAAAGCATCACTTCCCCAAAAGTATTACAAATAAGATCTAGTAATCCTTATCTCTTACTTTATAGCCTAATCTCAACAAGTGTAATAAAGTGCTAAAATTACCAGTTATAATATATGGATTCAGCACTTCAGTATTTAGTTATTTTACTGTTTGTAGACCGTCTCCTTTTTTTTTGTATATGTTTGTTTTAGATATATATTTGCCTATATGTGACTGTGTATGTGCAGAGTTGTGTGTTTACGTACGGAACTCTTTGCAATACATTTTTGGGTGATATTACAATCACCGAATCATAAAATACGCTAAGTGGGAAGGGACTCATCAGGATCATTAAGTCCTGCTCCTGGCCCTGCACTGGACACCTCAATCACACCATGCGCCTTTAGAGCGTTGTCCAGATGCTGCTTGATCTCTGCCAGGCTTGGTGCTGTAATCACATCCCTGGGGAGCCTGTTCAGTGCTCAGCCACCCTCTGGCTGAAGAACCTTTCCCTGGTACCCAACATAAACCTTCCCTGACACGGCTCCCTGCATTCTTCTGGAGTTGTGACCTGACACCGGTCACAAGAGTGAAGAGATCGGTACCCGTCCCTCCGAATGGGAAACAGTAACATGAGAAGAAACAAAAGCAAGCTGAAAATACCTTGTCTACCTAAGTGACAGAGCTTCTAATGACTTTATGAAGCCACTTCTGGAAGCAAGATGTGACACAAAGTCAAGTTTAGAAAGTTCATATATAATGCTTAATTGCACAGCAGGTCAAACAGGATCTGAGACATAACTGAACAGTAACCATTTTAAAATTTTAATTAACATCTCATGGTGCCTCAGGGAATTGTTCTTCTTTAAGTAAACATATATTTATTTATAATTATCTACTTGACAAAGAGAGAGGTATATAATATAAGCTTATTGCTTACAGGAAATCTCAAGAGTTGGAAATTTAATTTGATATTTCTTCAAAAAGCTGTCTCTTGAGAGAGTAATATCTTAAAACTACTCTGAAAAAAAACAGATAAACCTTTCTGCAAAGTACATGGTGTAGCAATTTCCTCCTTAACCTTTAAAAACAAGCCTATAAAATTTAATGTTGTGATCTCATTTCTCTAGTACCTTTTAAAACCCTTACTTTGGAAATGGGCTGTAAACTGTTAATTTTCAATCCATCCTTATTTTTATCATTTTTTTTCATTGTTGCAGGGAGCTAGAATGTGGACCTACATACCAATTTTTTTACTGTAATGCCACTCAGGTCCCTTAAATGTGAACTGGTTTTATTTCAGTTTGACTTGCCCATTTGCAAGAGAAGATGAATTTTCTTTCCTGTGCGCAGTACCACAACCTAAACAGGATCTTTGTGACAAGTGGCAATTTTCATTGGATTTATACCTACATCTTTAGCTCTTTTCAAAAGTTTTTTTTCCTCTAGTTTCCTTTCCACTCTTGGCTTGCTGATCTAGGTGCTTCCATTTAAGAAACATTGCTTGCAATCCCATTATGCAACACAAAAGAAAAAATTAGTGACTAAACCATCAAAAGCCTTTGCTTTTCATAATTAACTGTGCATTTGAAATTGCCTAAAATTATTATGATTCGGGGGGAGGGAGAATTAATGGAATACTTACAACTGATTAAGGTGAAAAACATGATTTATCATAAGCTATATCATAAGGTGTTTTGTGTCACAATAAAATTTCATTGATGAATGACTCTAGTCCATTGATTCTTTAGTGTAGAAGTGTTCATCATTTAATGTTGAATTTTAAAGTTTCCCAATAGATCTCTTTCTCAATAAGGTATAGAACATGTTAAAATATTCCATATTTGTTTCATTATATAAACTATTTGATTGATTAAAACACGTATTGGTACAGGACAATTTTATGAATGTAAGTTTCTGTGTAACTGGCAACATAGTGTTCAGCTGAAATGTGAATTTTCTTGTATTTTAAGTTAATTGTGGAGTTGACCCAACTCATAAATGTTATTTATGTTGTCCTTACTGTGAGGGCCCAGGTCTATGAACATTAAGATCTGTGCAGTGTGTGATAATGAGCACTGCTGTTCATGCAGCCCCACATTATTACTAGCAATAACTCATCAGTGTCTTTTTCCCATATAAACCATTTTGAAAGGGAAATCTTTGTTACATTTATATTATACCTACTTTTGTTGATGTCATTCTACTTGTTCTTATTGCAGTGCACTGTAATTAGCAAGCATCAACTTTATATGCTTGCATTTATTTTTCTATAAACTGTCTTTTCTAGGATTGGGAAGTGCAATTAGAGTGACATCTAAGAAGGGAAGTATTTATAGAAGATATTGTCTGTGCAAATAAACCAAGAGTCATGGCATGCAAATAATGCAACCGGAAGAAGAGAGTGTGAGGAATTCAAACAAAATGCCCAAGGAAAAGAATTGTCTTTCTTAAAATTTAATTTCTGGATTAGTTAAATTAAATCTTACCACTTTCTCAATATTCCAGTTTGCTTTTTGTAGCCGTTGCTTCCCATGTTAGGATGTGACTTTCTAATAACAAATTTTTTTTGTCTTTGACAGCAACGATAGTGTTAAATGAACTCAACTGGACTGCAGCGCTGGATGACGTGTTCAAGAGGAACAGGGAAGAGGACCCCACTTTATTATGGCAGGTTTTTGGTAGTGCCACTGGCCTCGCAAGGTATTACCCAGGTAACTGCACTGTCCTAGACAACTGTCCTCTGCCATATATTACAGTAAAAATATTCTGAATTACCTACGAGCAGTGAAATATAACTAAAAATTGCTTTTTTACATAGGCGGAGTTTCTTTATATCAGAATTATCTCAAGGACTGTGAAATGGTTCTGGCATAAAGCTAGTATGAGGGGGAAGAACCTGGGAGTGAAATATGTAATTAGTATTTTTTTTCAGTAAGAGGAACAGAAGATTATTTCCTTTGAAAAGCTGAAGAGTTTAATATTATTTTTTCTATTATTTTCTATATCTTGTGTAAATAATCACTTGAATATTTGCAAGTAAGATTTTTGTACTTGTCTAATCTTAAAGATAGTGACCTGGAAGGTAGACATAGAACCATGTTTAACATCAGTGAAAATGTGAGTGCACCATGCTATGTTCATATCCCTCAGAATCCACAACCTGTGACCAATACATCTTTGCTATTAGAGCTAAGGTCAATTCAGCTTGGTTACTTCAACCAGCATCTTTTTCACCAGTCAAAGAATCCCATCACTTGATCATGCTAATTAATTTAAATAGATGTATATGTTACTGAATTTAGATTATGGGTAGCCTGAATTAGATTTTTGTTGTTTGCTGTCTAATGGAAAGCCCTACTTTAAGGCAAGGCCTGTGCTGCTGCTGCTGTTCTTAAGTGATGCTTTTATCAATGCCTGAAGAATGTGTCCATTACACACAAGACAATTGTGTGAAGCATGTTGACTCATGCCTACAACTGCCTAAGGAAGAATTTTGAGAACCTTTCTGTTCTGTTTACACAAGACTGTTTGTGTTTCTGAGGGCGAAGGGGATTATTCTAAAGCTATTACTGTATCATTAGCACAACTGCTAGCACAGGCAGAGAAACTGCCTCAGGCTAGGTTACAGGAAGAATATTTCATAACACTTGAATCCTGTTTGTTTTGTCATGCTGGATGATCATGTAGTAAATACAGGGAGATGTTGAAGAAAATAAATAATATCGAAAATGCGAATTTAATATTTCTTTTGTTTTCCAACTCTTTCAATGCTTTTGGGATCTATCATCATGTGTGGGGTCAGCATTTGTAACTGCTTACTATGTGATGTTTTTCAAGTACTTAAAAAGAAGTATTTCTTAAATATATCTCTGCCAATCTCTAGGAAGTAATATTTCACTTGAAAATTAATGCCATATATTGAAAAATATATCCTTGTATCTAACTAACCTGTCTACTCCAGTTGTTCACCAACACAGCACAGGAGCCTCAAAATCTCTATGTATTCTTCCTTAGAACACCTGTATAAAATGGGAGAAGCTTGTTTTCTCTGTTTTGCAGGTGCAAATTTTACTTGTGTATGCTTCATCCAAACACGATTTGAAATATAGTACAAAACCCATATACTCACACCTGCTATTTATTGCATAGCTAAGTATTTAACAGATGTCCAATCCTGTCAGAACATAACATCATAAATTCCTGAGTAATTCTCCAGTTCTTAAATGCTGTGCACACATACCCAGTGTGGAGCAGTCTGATACTCTGTAAGTTATATGTTGTTTTGTGCATGTGCTGCCCATTGTAGCTCAAATTGGAAAGCCCTTTACATTTTCGATTTGTAGAATAGGTCTTTGTGCAAGGTTCTCCCTCTCTCTCTCTTGTTAAAAACTTTTTCTCAGTTTGCTGACACAGCAGATGTTCTAAAAATTGATTCTGGTTTCATACGCTAAAGAGGATGCTTTTCACATTTGCATTTTGAAAATGATATTATAAATTGTAAAACATTTCTTCATTATATTGGCCTTTGGTAAGCCTGTTTCAAAGTGATGAATTTTTCCATAGTGATGATATTTGTGAAACAATTTGGAAATATAAAAACCCCAAATTAAAATGCGTAGAAAAGTCTGCTCATTATTATCTGAAACATATTCACCCAGTCTTTCTTCCCACGTTTAAAAAAAAAGTTCAGTACCTCTAATCTACAAAGAGTGTTTTCAATCAGAGTTTTCATGTATTAATGTTTTTTGTCTGATATTATGCCACTGCTTGGAGTCAGGGGCAAAGGGTGCATCACTTCAGTTCTAAGGAGGCTCTCGGGCTGTCCTTTTCACCGTAGTAACCAACAGCATGAAGGGATCTTTCTATGAGCAGTCCTGTGAGAAGAAACTCTGTGTAAAATATGAATGTTTGACCCATCAGCATCCCAGTCTTTCCCTATCACTTGTGGGTACACTCTCCTCCCTAGGCTTGGGATGACGAGACCATATTATCGCCTTTACCTTATCCCAGGTTCCCGCTACAGTCCAAATCCCAGTGAGTAGCCATATTTGGGGAGGGAGGGGCTTTGGTGGGTGCAGATGGACAGCTGTGCAAAGGTTCTTAGATGATTTTAGCAGTGTTTAAGCCATTAACCACTTCAGTCTCTCACATTGCTATCAATGTTCTCATTAGTTTCAATGGCAGCATATTTCTGAAGAAAAATGATAAGCTCTGTTACTCTACTGGCAATCATCCATTTTGATATGAAGATGCCAAGAACAATTTTGAGATTTCTATTAGCTACTCTATGAGCTCTGAACAGCTCCAGAGTAAGTAAACAGTAATTTAATAAAAGAGCTCAAAAAAAAAAAAGAAGCATATAAAGTGTATGAAACTTTTAAGAAGGATGTAATATATGCTCATTCGTATGTTTAAAGGCACAAATCACAAATTAGGCTTTCATCCATTGTAAGACGAGCCCTCAGTAATCACAGGCCTCTACAGTGAAAAGGAAATTCTGGAGTAAGGATCCCTTGTTCCCAGTGGAGGAGGGTCGAGTTAGGGAGTATTTAAACAACAGGAAAGAAAGGAATACTGAGTTTGCCAGAGACACTAAATTGGGAGGAGCTGTTGACTCCCTCAAGGGCAGAGAAGCCAGTTTAGCACAGAATAAACAGTTGCACAAAATTTGGATATTTTGTGATATTTTTTTTTTTTTTTTTCCATTTAATGATTCTTAACTAAAGTTAAAATATGTCAAATCATTATAACAAGTGAAAAGACTGGTAAAATTGTCAAGTCATTGAAATAAAAAAATATAAATATATGAGAAATCTAATAATTTTAAATAACTTAATATTTAAATAAATTTCCTATTATTTTAAAATATTAGAAATTTCCAGCCTTTGTCCTACAAGCAAACAGTTTTCCATCATTTATGTATAACACAAGAATAAGAGCCAGTTTACAAAAGTGCTGTGAAAGGAAGCTGAAATGTCTTTTGTGGGACTTTTTAAAGCAGACACTACTGAAGTTCAGTATTATGGAAACAGTAAACAAAACCAGAGGAGTTTCTTAAGTAAAACTGTGAGTCACCAAGTTCAAAATTTGGATTCTCTGTGATAGGGCAGGAGAGCACAAATTATTGTAAGTGTTGAATCGGTTTCTCCTTAGTACTAGTAGATGTACATCTCCCTGCCTAATTATTTCAATTTATAATTCGAATTCCAGAACCCTGTATTGGCTTTTAAGATGTCATTTTAAGATGACACTTGCCTAATTGTAGTCCGGACAGAGTGTTTCAGTAGTTTTTGATTCAAACTAAAAGCAGTAATCTGGCAGTGTTTTATCAAGATCATGAAATTGGCAATTCATTCCAATCCAATTGAAACTTTTTCTTTTTTTTATAAATCTTGAATCCATTGCCTGTGGGCTTGCACATGTAGGGCTTTGTTGGTGCTGTGTAGACAGAAAGGTATCTTAATATAGAGCAGGTTTCAGATTTAATTTATAATTAACCGCAGAGCACTGGACAAATCTGTTGCTCAAAAATTAATTAATTTAATTAAAGTGGTTTAATATGATTTGACAGATATTAAGTTACTTACATTTTGTAAGGCATCTATCCAGGTAATTTGAATGCTAGGTTTTGGAAAGCAGCTATCTAAAAGAACAATTTAATACTGTTTTGGTGGGCTACTTGGAAGTGTAGGTATAAAGTAACCAGTTCATCTTTTAATCATTAAATTCTTTTTAATTATAGACATAATTAGGATTATACTTGTTAATCAATGTTTCATTAAAATACTGCAATGGGAGGCATATTATTTTCACTGTAGCAATTACTAATTAAACAAACTTTCAAAACTACTTTGTATTTATGTGCCTTTTACCAGATACCACCTCTCTCTCTTTGTTCATTTTGTTGTTGGTTTGTAAAGCTGAAATCCTCAATAAAGGATTTTTTTTTTTGACTGCAGACAGTAGAAATTTATTTGCAGTTAAATATGATATAGGAAGCTTTCTACTTACAGTAATAAATCTACTTAAGAAAAATTGCATAGGAGTACTCAAATGAAAACACAGTCCTGATTTAGATGAATGTTTAGTAAAAAACTGTTTGATCAGCAGCACTGACTCAGCTCTCTCAGGAAAGTACACTAAATAATAATTTTCCCAAGGGTTATACTAGAAAGGGTAATACTGATATGGAGACTCACAGTACTGATAGTTTCAGATTTCAGCTAGTGAGTTATAAATATCCATAACAGTGGCATAATGGTGCATTCAGCATCTTTTATGAGGAAATGCTGAGCCTAGGCTCAGTGGGACAGTATTTGGTCTGCAGTGAGCAAAGGTCTGAAGGTGGGAATGTGCCACACTTGGTCAAGATCTGAAAAGTTGAGTCAATTAATAATAAAAATAAAACTGAGAAAGAAATACTATCCTGTCCCCAGCTGTGCCAAATCTTCCCAGTTCTATCTGGAAATTTAACAAGGGCCTCTGGGAAGTTCAGCTGAAAACTTGCGTTCACAATATGGTATTTCTGGCAGAAGGTATGGCTTCCACTCTCCCAAGCTTCTGCATAGATCTGTGACTTCTCTCTGTAGTCTTTGTGGAGTCTTTTTTTTGGGGGGTCTTCCATAGAGGAGAAAGCAGAGTCCATCCTGCAGCTCCACAGCCCTTCTCTTTTCACATAACCTAGACACACACACTTGTCATCTTCGTTTGACCTTACCTGTATTAGAGAAGAATTCTTTAAGAATATCCGATCATGCCTTAATCGTGTATACAGGTGTTTCGTAAGTTCACCTGCTCCCTCGGCTTTAAGGTGTAGCTGTGTTGTTAAACAGGATGAGTCAGAGTTTTGTTGGAATCCTTCAGCCAGCCCCACGGTGTGTCTGAAGGGACAACATCTGCTGGCAGCTCTTCCCATTGGACAGCACTGAATGCTGTTTTGTTTCTTAAATACTACAAAGTTCTCCAGTTTTGTTCTAGGAGACTTATGTTCTCAGAGTCACCTGGATTATTTTGTGCTATACTGCATGTCATATATATGCTACATGGCATGGAAAAAACAAGGTTTCATCTGCAAAACACTTGTGGTTGAAAAACTGATAAAAATGTCACTGTCCTCATTCAGCAGATAAAAGAAACAGGTACAGAGAGATAAAATGGCTTCTTCAGTGATCCTCTGAAGGTTAGGTATTCAAGCTGGGGTATGTATAGCAGCAATTGGTTTTAGTAATGAGTGTGAATTTTTATCGATTAACTCATACTTAAGTTCAGTTTAAATATCAGCAGGTCTGGTAATTTTCTCTGGATATTTGTAATATCAGTACTGAAGAGTACAGCGAAAAGAACTGTTGTATTCTTCCCTTTCTTTACTGTAGACTTGCCTTCTATTTAGTCTTCCTTTGTTTATCTATATAAGTAGGTATAATATGATGAAAATTTTAATTAATTAGAGAAAAACTCTTTACATTGCTCATGCCAGTATTTTAGTAGGATGTTCCTATGGAATTTGAGCTTACGAGGTATTAAATGGAAAAATTCACGAATAAAGAAAGCAGCACTTCAGTGATGATTTTCCAGAAAAATAATTTTCTCCCTAAAGTCTTCAAACTTTTGGATTAAAAATATGGATAGAACAGAGCTATCTGGATAAGGATTATCTCTTATCCTTCATTAAAAAAACAAACAAACAAACAAAAAAAAAAACACAAACCAAAAAACCTAAAAAAACCACCAAAACAACAAAGAACTTAACCTGTTTCCAGATGTTAGTGAAGCAAGTTTCACCTAGCTACTCGAGCATTCCCTGCTTAGACAAATTAATAATAGAAGAGCTTTAAAAATCAATTTCTAATAAAATAAAATGCTATCTCTCCAAATGAAGAACTTGCTGTGCACAGCTGCTCTTGTGTTAACAATTAATGACAAGCAATAGTGTTGTGGCCATGATATTGAACTCTCCAGAGAAAGTAATTACTGAAGCAGATACTAAGAGACTGGAAAGCCTAAAAAATCCATACAAAATGAATCAAAAGCCTTGAAAAACTGAGAACTTCACTTTCTTTTATTTTGCAAAAGGTCATATATTTTATAGCTGTTAGTTCCTGTTAACAGCTCAACATTTAAAGGAGCCTTTAAAGTAGACAAACAAAGTAAAACCACAAACACTTTCCTAGTAATGCAGCTTATAAATTATCAATTAGTGTGTGTGAGTGGTATACTTCTACTTTTTCATAGAAATAGGCCTCTTTGAGTGTTGTTCCTTTTTTTTCTTTTTTTTTTTTTTTTTTTTTTTTTTTCTTTCCCTTTGAAATCTGGCAGGGAGGAACAGGAACTGACACGATTTGGATCTAACCATACTCATCCAAGAACTGTTGGTGGAAAAGTCCTTTAAGATCAAGTCCAGAATCAACCCAGCACCACCACCGCATTCACCATTAAACCATGTCCTCAAATGCCACATCTACATGTTTTTTGAAAGTCCAGGGATGGTGACTACCACTTTCCTGGACTGCCTGTTTCAATGCTTCACAACCCTTTCCGGCAAGAAATTTTTACTAATATGCCATCTAAATTTCCCGTGGCACAACTTGAGTCTATTTCTTCTCACCCTGTCCCTTGTTACTTGAGAGAACAGATTGACACCCACCTCATTACAGCCTCATTTCATGATATGAAAAATCTTACAATAGGCTCAGTTGTGGCTCATTTTTCAAAACTGATGTGCTGAATTTTGCAGTTACACAAGCAGATCCACCGAGTTACAGGATAATGTGCTATTTCTAGTGAGTTAATGAGATTACAAACAGCAGGTCACCATGCCTTCGTGCTGAAATTCATGAAATCTCTTATGATACAGATTTAAATGTCCAGAATTTGCTTTTATAGGAGAAAAAGGAAAACCACAACAGACCAAACAAAAGAGCTTGTTGCTTCTTCTCCTCAAACCCTAATACTCCAGCCCTCTTTGGGGACATGGTCGCTATTCCACGTGAAACTAATGCAAGTAACATATTTAGGATGAAATCCATTTTATACATGCAGAAAGATAAATGTTTGCTTCTGAAATAAGATAACAGAAAGAGGCTGATTTTAAGTGGCAGACTGCAGTATGTATTGCACATTCTAATTGCTTTTGGGTTTTTTGGTACATCGCAAGCAAAAATCAGTAGATTTGTTTGTGCATGGACTCTTCCCATATCAAATCTTTGCTTAACTGATTTGTAATAAAACTGAGTGGAGTATTGCCCATAACATAATTACCCATTACCACATGGGTAATACCTTCTAAAAAATGTCAAGATTATTATCCTCTCTTTTCTGTGTGGTGATGGTGCGATGAATGTTACAGAAGACATTGCATAGACTTGTCTATGTTAGATAGATTTTACCTGAACACATTTTAAGGTCTTGGCAATTTTCAGTCTCTAGGCGAAGAAAATCACAAAGGAATGGCTACATTCAGTCCTGACTGAACATCTGCTGTGGTAGCACAGAGTTGGTCAGTAACAATCTCTGTCTTGGGAGGAGGGTACTAACCAGTTATTAATCCAAGGCATCATTATGATACAAATATCCTGAATACTAATTATAGCAGGTGAAAACACTTTATGATGATTAATGTTAAGGGCTTTTAAAGTTGTGTCTGTTTCTTATTTTTAGTTACCATGTCTCATCTTTTACTGAAAAACAGCTAAGGAATTGTACAAAGGTGCTGCTGCTACGCTGAAATTCAACTGACTTCTTTCTGAGTAGAAAATTGAGGAGTATCACATTTCTCAAATAGTCTGGTCTATCACATATCTGAATGCAGTTTTTTTCACATAAGTTCACTAAAAGATTAAAAGAAATATGAAATTAAACTATCAGCAAAGTGTATGCTGTAACTTGTACCTTTGCTCCATTTGCAAAAGACTTTACTGAATCTGGCTTAGAGAAGTCTGGTTTTGATTGTTGTGAATATCCACTTGAATGTTAATTAGGGAGGTAGCAAGATAAAATTTGGAGTTTGAGTCAAAATAAGATGATGTGGTCTGGGATTTGATAATTGTTGCCTATTTTATTATCAGCTTTAGACTCTTTTCTCAAATGTGTTAATAATGTAAAGGGATGTAAAGCTAATAATAATTCATCTTTGCCTCTCTGTTCCTTGCACGTGCATACTTAACTAGTAGAACAGGGCAGAACTTTCAGAAGAGTTTCCCTCATGGCACTCACTTATGCCTCTGGAATCATCTCATGAATTCAGAATGTGAGGTTGTAGCCAAGGTCTCCCTTTCCTAACAAATACTTTCATTTAGGCTGTCCCCGTGACAGTCTCTAGAGCGCACGAATTGGTTCTGCTTGTAATCAGCAAACCTGAGGATTTTCACGCTACATGTGCAGAAATAACGGACAAGCATGGCTTACTCTTGCTTGAAATGTATCCAGTACTGTATCTCAATAATACAAACAGAAGTGGGAGGGATATCAAATCCAATGAATAATTTATAAAGGATCAGATCTATCCATATGCCAAACAAGAAAATCATCAAAAGAGAACATGACTAAAGCCTAATGTATGCACCAGAGAACTGTGCAGTGTTGACATAGTTCAAAGATACTTTTGCAACAATGAAATGTGGTGAGGCTTGATTTCTTGAAGATATTGGTGAGCCAGGTTCCAAACCACCTGATAAAAATGTTTTAAACAATAGATTATATAAACAAAACTGTAACTCTCAAGATCTTCAATCAATTTACGTTTTTGAGGAAAAAGTGTAATCATATTTTTTGTGTATTTCGTTTTGCTTTTTTCTTAGACCACATAATAGCTTTTGTCAGTAAAATATAAGCGAGTTTCCCCACGTGGCTTTATAGTGTGTTCTGTATATGGACCAAAAATGCAGCACGTCTCTTTCAGTTTTCTCCATCCATTCAGATTATTTCCTTTATAATTATAAATGCATATTTACATCTTTTTGCATAGAAAGTATTTATCATCTTTTAAAAATGAAAAAAAAGAATGCTGTTTTAAAAAATATAGAATTAGAATAGATTAAAATTGATCAGTGGAGATCAAACATCATAAAGGAATTTCAGTTTCCTATTAATAACAATTTCAGTAATATCCATAAATAACTCAGACTGTTACTAAAACCAGTGAATAGATTTCAGACCATTCAAAGCCATCTAAAATTAAAAGTGTAATTCCTGATAGAGACTAGGATGAATGGGTAATTTAGTCCTGGTAATTCTTGAGGTTGAAGAGGGAATTCAGCACTTCTTTGGTGTGAATGAAATTTTAGGTACTAAGGACTGAGTCCTTATTTATGTTATGCAGAGTTTTGCAGAGACTTTCTACTAGATTATGTAAATTATTGTAGAAACCATCAGAAAGATCAATAGAACAAGTTTTCTCATTATACATTGTATATCTTAATTAGTGTATGATCCAGCACCCATTAATATCCTATGATAAATTGGGCAGTCATGGAAACTAAAGCATGTAGAAGCTTGTTATGTTTGTCTGGAAAGAAAATAATATATTAATTAGGAAAACAAAACTTACTGACATGTGGCAAAGGAAATAGTGGTTTAACAGCATGGTAATAAATAATGTTTTTAAAGACCTACTCCAAATCTCCCTGTAGCTGTTGATAGTCATTCCAGGACTGTGTGTACTGAAAGAGCCATACTAATGAGCAAAAAGTAGAATTTAGCTGTTGTATTCACCACTGTGTCTATCTACCCAAAACAAAAACTATGTTACCATTCACAGTAATCTCCAGAAGGATCAGATAGGCTGTAGGTAGTGTGCCGAGTGGCTTCTGCTTAGTTTGTTTTGTGTGTAATTGGACTGTTGTTATAGGTTTTAGCCTAGTTCTGGTGAATGGCTTCCTTTCCATTGTTCTTTTTAACCTGCTAATATAGATGTAGCCAGAAAGGGACAGTTTGGGCCTCATTGCAATCCAGGCTATTACTGAAAAGCTATGGTAGAACTGAGTCCAAGGCTTAGCAGCTCAAGGTTTAACAGGAGGAATTCTGCTGTAGATCATTTTGGAAAAAATTGTCTTACCATCTTTCATTTTACTGTCTCAACTAGAAGTTTTGCGCATCCTCTCCATATTTAGAAAACGAAACCAAAGAAAAGAAGGAAATTTTGAATGTGTTTTTGCCATTTGTATTCCGGTTAAAAACCCCTCAAGTGTTGTTATACAGTTCTTTGGTGCTTTTGGAAATACTAGGGAAACTTTCAGACATTTCAAATTTTACTATTTGGTGTTTTAGTTGGTATTATTTTTGCCTCTTTGTGTTTCTGAAAGATTTGCCACACACTGTTTGGTCTAAATGGCCCAGTTCTGAAGTGCTTTCTGTCTAGGGAACTCGTGTTGGCCTCAAGGATGTGATGTGCTTACCTGTCAGGTGGTATTACATTAACATGTATTTGTAGCTCTCAAATTTTGCAGAAAAAAGTAGCTGAATTATTTCTCGTGCTCTTCTGTTACACAGCTAAAATGAAATCTTAACCCGTATTCCTGTAAATTTTAGTTTAGCACTTGTAGTTTAAAGTAGGATGTGAAGATTGTGTTATCAAGTGTATTCTAGATAAATGTTCCTATGATAGTTTGCAGTAGATAATTTATATTAGCCAAAGGGCCATTCTGTCATTCTGTGTGTCCTTAGAACATTGATTCAGTTTTAAATGCTTACCTCTGTCAGCATCCACTGTCACAGTAGTATATGAAGATGATGTTAGAAGAGCCCTTCTTCAGCTCCTGCGTTCAAATTCTCTTTGAACCAGCATCCTTTTGCTTTAGAGAATGCACTTAAGGAGCTGAACTTATCTTTCATGTGAAATAAAGTAACATTATCAGTGTATATTGAATTTTCTCTGTTGTTTTGAAATAAATCCACATCATAAAATGAGATAATTCTCTGTTTATGAAGACTGTCCAAGATATGTGTTGATTAAGAGAGACATATTTGGTAGGGCATAGCCTTTTTACTGGATGTCACTGAAAAGGCTGAAAGTTTTGGCAAAGATATGGCAGTCTTGGTCAGTATCTTGATTTATAGTTACTATTTTATCTAAACCACTCATAATGCAAATTGAAATGAGCACATTGCATGCAGATTTTGCAAGTTCAGGGAATGTATCTGAAAGATGAATTTTCAGATGGAATTCCTATGGAAAGGGTAGCCTGGACAGAGACAAAAAATCCATCACTGAACATGTGCTAACCTTGTAGGTTCATAAAATACTGGTGAATTAACCTGTGCATATCTAAGTAGTGATACTTAAGATAGAATTTTGACATATATCCGTCTCAAAAAATTAAATTCTCTCCTTTCTGAAAATTTCAAATACAATTATCCTGTCTGGTTCCAAAGGACCTGTCAGGTGCTCTAGTCTGTAATCATAGACAATACCAGTATAGATTTTGAGGTTCTCCTGGTGTGCAGCAATACACAGTGTTCTCTGTGGCTGCTAAATGTGTACTGCTAAATGTGGGTCACACTCAGCTTCAAGGTTCCAGTAAGTGATAGGCCAGCTCATGGTTTGGTCTCTTAGGAAAGGGTTCATTTTTTAAAATCAAAAATAGGCAGCAGCTCAAAGCTGATGTCTTCTTTTAAATTCATGAGTGAAGATGTAATTCTTCCATTTTGTCTTAGATATATGATTTTTCAGGAAGAATCCTGAAGCTGCCTATATCTTTCTTTATTTCCTTGACAGAAAAATGGTTAATGTCAGGAAATAGCTCCCCCAAGGCTGCTGGCAAACAGTCAGAGAACAAATTGCGGAACATTATCTCATTCCCTGTAACTTTTCACATTTTTATTTGTATTCGTTAAGCTGTCACATGGTTTTGAAAGGCTCATTTTGTTTCTCAGTAAGGAAATAATTCCTGCCCTTGCTGAAAATTATGGTAAAGCCTAGATTAAACACTTGCAAAAGGTTATAATTCTTAGCATTTTCTTTACAGACACATAAATATTTACTTTTTTTTTCAGAGAATATGCAACTTTCATGTTACTTTTATAATGTGCATTTTTAGGTAAAGCTCTTGAGGCAGTGTACTATTATTTAGGTTCATATCTGAGTTTTAGACTGATATCTCATAACTGGGATACCATTCCTATGTACAGCAATAATTAACTTTTTTAAAATTAAGTTGGTTGTTGTTAAAAAAGTTGTTTCATAATCTGAAGTACTTCGGTCGAACTTTTGGTTCCACTGAAATCAGTGGTCAATTATAGTCAGTACCTGTTTCTTCAACACACTTGGCCATACATACATATATATATATACTTATATATACATACATATGCACACACATATATGTAGTTTTATTGCATTATATTATATGGCAATATGTATAAGGCTGTCTAGGTGTTTCAACAACACATTACAACTCTTTTTTTATCCATACGAAATGTTGATATTTATGTAGTGCAAAGTCCGTGATACTGATCCATTATATTGTAGTCATTAAAATACTTGAGGTAAAGTTTTATATTATTCCATACAATTTTTTTTTTATTTTTAGCTTCCCCATGGGTAGATAAAAGTCGAACTCCCAACAAAATAGATCTGTATGATGTACGCAGAAGACCATGGTAAGCTTTCTTTTTAAAGGTTTGGTATATATATATACGTCACTTACATTCTAGATATTACTGTAAAAATATCTTTTGTCTGTTTTTAATAGTACTTACTTTTAGATGTTGTTATTTTCTTTTTAAAACTAGTTAGTTTTTCTGAATAAACAATTTTCAAATTATACTCTGTGTTATGCAATATACTCTATAGGTGTCGTACTATTCAATTACATGGACTTTTCATAGGAGGATAACTATCAAATAGGTGTAAGACAGTTAAAAACTCTGATTTTATGCCAAAATCAAATATAATCCTGAGTATTAGATGGAACCATTCTTCCAGACTTCTGCAAATGTTTAAAAATATATCTCAGTGATTTAGATCAGCAATAAAATCACTAGATTGGTAAAAGATGGGGGAGTGGTGGGATTACTTCTCTTGAATTTTTATGTAAACTTCTCAAGACGTAAAGCATATTGGTACTTGGATATAGTTGTATTTATTTTTTTTAAAGGACTAAATATTTTTTGCCTAAGCTGGGCTGAGTAATAATTAATCTGTCATCAAGATCTTCAGCTCTGAAGTAGCATTTCTATTTTCCAGTTACTTGAAAACTGTGAATTTTGATCAGTATATCCTACCTCCAGACTACCGTAATTTGCTTTAGACTTAGATTTACTTAGGAGACACAGCAAGAGAGGAAATAACAACACATGGGTTTTGTACTAGCTACAAGAAGAGGATTTTGTTGGTTCAGCTAGTTTGAGTTTAGAGGTCAGTGTCTTTCATCACACACAAAAAGATGTGTATTTAAATTTGTGTCATTCATACCATTTATTTATTTCAGGTATATCCAAGGAGCTGCATCTCCCAAAGACATGCTTATTCTAGTTGATGCGTAAGTGATAATGTCTGAATGTTGACATTAGAGGGATAAAAGTACTTTGATATTTTGAACAAATCTATATATGTTGAAAAATAGAGGGAATTAAGAGGTCCTTGTATGCAAGGCTCAAAAATCTTGGTATGAGCAAAAAAAAAAACCATAATAGAAAATAGTTCCAAAAAGCCCAAACCAAACATGACAGTTATTTAAACTGGAGGCAAGGAAATGAGTTTTTAAAGCACTTTAATATTTCTCTGGTTTCAAGTTATTAATTACTGCAGCAAACAAGTGAATATTTCTCATGTGCGTGCCAAGATTTGTTGTAAAGCACAAAGCTAAAAACGAATGAGTAGAAGCATTACAATAGATGCGATAACGATTTCATGAGCCTGAAAGATTAGAATGTATGCTGACTTTGTGTGTTTCACGATACGGATTTAAAAATTGCCAAGTTTGGTTACTATAAAACATTGCTAGAAAGCGAGCAAAGAAATTAATAAAAGCTCGCTCTGTGCCTCGGCGAGGCTTCTGTGGTGTAGGCAATGTTGAGGGACCGAAGGGAGCATTGAACTTGATGTGTCAGATTGCTTTATGCTGAAAAGCTTCTCAGGCACAGAATTTGCATTTAATGCTTTTACACGTGGTGAAGTGCTTTCATATCAGCAGTGAGTTTTATCAACATTTGTTATTTCTTCGCTTCAGCTTAGGTTTTGCCTTGAATCAAACAAGCTGTCATTCGCGTCTCTGGAAATCCAGAGCTGTAAATCTGTGTAGGAGTAAAAAATGTTCAGATAATGCATTGGTTGAAGGAGGTAAACTCAGATTTCTGGAAAAGAAAATAAGTAAAGGATGTAGCCTTATGATGTCATCTAAGGCAGAGGACTGGGATTTGAATGGCAATTTTTGACTTACTTTAATAATTATAAATAGTGTAATAACTCCAATTATAAGTTGGAGAGCTCAGGAGATAAATTGAAAATTTTAGTGTCAAAGTTGATGAGAGTTCTGGTGGGCGCTCTGTGTTTTCTTCTTATGTTTTACATAATATTTCCTGAATTCAAATTTTGTACTGTGGATTTTTTTAGGAGTGGGAGTGTCAGTGGATTGACACTGAAGCTGATCCGCACGTCGGTCATTGAGATGTTGGAGACCTTGTCTGACGATGACTTTGTGAATGTAGTTTCAGTGAGTATCTGTCCTTTCCACAAAATTTGCACTGTCAACAAAGCCAAAAGCAAACTATTTTTAATACCAGATGTGAGATACTTGAATGTTAAGTTGAAGAGAGACTTAAAATATATTGTGTTTGTTTTCTTATAAAATAAAATGAATGTCCTAGATTTGATATTATATATACATTTGAGTGAAGGGCAAAAGTAATTTAAATAAACCTCTGCATAGCCAAATTCTCCTTTCCAATATAATTCTATGGTTTGTATAAAGCCTCTCCCATTACATTGGTAAATGCATATTCTCTTGAAATAATTGCTGCTTCCCAGGTTTTCCACACAGCAGATATTTGGATTGCTCATGTTGTTTAATGCATAATGACAGTAGATGTAGCACCATAGATCTGACCTGCTCAAGAAATATTTCTGAGAAGTTCTACAGTACTTTGCCACTTGATGGGTGGCAAAACAATTTTTCTCATAATAAATAATAAAATAGCGGGAAGAATCCATGAAGAAGGTATGAGAAATTTTCTGTCTTCAGGTGGATACATTGGATGTCGTGTTCTAGCCTTGGGCAAGGCTTTTTAATTTTTTTTTATTAAGCTGGTCAACTGTAGAGTTTTGATTCTAAGGATTTAGGATGAGAACATTGACATATTCTTAATAACAAGAGACAGCCTCAATGATGAGTAACTGGAATGATTTTGGAGATAATTTTCAGCTTGTAAAGTCATGTTGTAGCCAGCCTGAGGGAGAAAGACCTGCAATATAACTAAAAGAAATCTCTTCTAAAACCCCTTGTTGCTTCATGGTTTGCTGGCAGTCTAGCTAGAGCTTTCTGCGAGGAGCAGACAAGCGCTTACTCTCAATGGTGTTTCCTTTGTTAAAGTTTTTAATAGTGGGTGAGACCATTTTTCTTAGTCTAAATTGCAGTAAAAAAAGAAAAAAAAAAACCTAGTGTTTTTTTATTATTATTAAGGGAAATAAGCATCTCTGTAATGGTATTGGGGAGTTGAAATCTTAGTTTCACTGACCTAAAAAAAAACCAAAAAACAACAACTTATAATCCTAAACTGATAGAAATTGATTACTGTGTTCAGTGGAGCTGTGCCAGCTTTCACTGCTGGGACCCCTGCTACCTCTTGATTTACACAGATTTCCAAATTCCCTTGTTACTTTTGCTCCAAGATGACCAGAAATAGTGTATCTTAATGCAAAGCCTTCCTTAGGCTCTGGGTATTTTATTAGCTAAGGTTCACTATTCTTCTAATGAGGCCTCAAGGTTGGGATTTGTGTCAAAAATAGACCAGAAATGATCAAATGTTTTCTACAGTATATTTTCCCAGGGGTTTGTTACTTACAATATATAAGGGCCTTTTTTTTTCTTTGCATGAACTTCAGAGGCTCACATCAGAAAGTTGACTGCAGAACCAAAGGAGACATTTTGGTCATGTTGTTTTCATCATCAGAGGAGAGCAACACACAGAAATGTGCATAATAGAACATGGCATCTCTAAATCCTTCATAAAGTGCTATTTGGTTTTGGGCACTTACAATTTAAAAGTCTTTATTAAAACTTTTCAGTATTGCAATTACTTTTGTATAACCTGTGTTTTCATGTATTCAGATGATTTATGAATGGAATTGTGGTAGACATGTTATGACACATATATTTTATTTGTCTAACAGACAGGAAATCATATGCTATACATAGGAAACAAATGGTTGTACTACTATAAGGCATTCTGTAAGTGAGAGAATGAACACAGAAGTTTTGTCTTTGAAGATTTTTTTCAAACATTTCTTTTGGTTTTTAAATATTTGGCAGAATTAGTTTAACACCTGGACTAGATAATCTTTAAAGTCTTTTCCAACAGAAACAATTCTATGATTCTATCATCTTGATTCACAAAATATTCCATAATGGAGAAGGCATGCCTAAAGTCCATCTCCAGTGCTTTCTTAGTAAACTCACCACCCAAAATACCAACTTAAAAATTTTGTTCTAGGTGAAATAAATCTATATTTATTCAATATATTTGAAAATTTATTCAATATGTTGCATATTTTTGCATAAGAACATTTCCTCCTGGAGCATTCCCAGTATCAGACATGATAGGCGAATCGAAAAGTCCAAAAATTTAGGTGAAAATATTCGGTTAAAACAGCACTAGCATATGGATATATGAACACTCACACTAACTGGAAGTTATCTACAATTTTTCTTTCCCTCATGGATCTTTTGGCCTAAAATGTGACAGTTTTTTTATGGCTTGTTATCTTTAATAACCATAGAGTCTTTAGTCTGAGGTTTTGAGTTAGCTAGAGAGCTGTTTCACTGCTAACCTCTGCCAAGATGTTGTCCCACAAAGCCCATATGTAGAATGATTCATGCCCACAACTGAAAGACATGGATTTAAGCTCATGTCAATCACTTCTTAAAAGTGACAGGATGATTTAACAAACTGTGCCTTGTATATGGGGAAATCCTAGGGGAAAAAAAAAAGCTTAAAAGTGGATGTGTTAAAAACATTAGTTCTACCGAATAAACATAGTTCCTTCATTAATTTCCAGGGAAAGAAAGGTTGAATGAACTATTAAGTCATGAAAAGATAGCCAGGGGTTAATATATCATGGTTTCCTTTGGGATTTGCATGTTCCTTATCTGAAGTGCTGTGCTTTGTTGCAAGGAGAAAACCTGCTGTTGGAAAGAGCTTAAATGTATGAATAATACAGCTGTTTTGCCACTAATCCGGTTATAGGCTTTGATAGCAGCGAGCAGGAGATGATAGGGGCAGCAATTCCATCCCAGCACGTCGTGATTTAGTGCCTTGGTTTCAGATGTTGACACAGAGAGTGCAATTTGTTTGTGATTGTGGGAAGTGTGCAGGAGAAATGTATTGCAAATCTGCAGAGGTGGAGAAAACCACACAAAGGAGAAACCTCCCTCACAGCAACAGATGTGATAAAGGTCAGGAGCTGTTGTACTTTTTACACTCACTTAGCCTTTGTACAAATCCAAACTAGTATTTACTGTTTAGGAACTGGAAATTAAATGTCATGAGCATACGAGATAGAACAGAATCATTCTCTGAGAAAATTGAAAGCTCATCTCTGGCTCTTGTGCAGTTCTGCACATGGAATAAACTCAGAGGGAAGGTGATTTCTGCATGAATTGATTTCAAAGAAAAAGCTGTGCACCCAGCCTATGAAATTATTGTAGGGGATAAAAAAAATCTGTGGATGATACACCTCTTTTCCCATTGATTTTTAATCACAGTTTTTCATGTAATTCTACAGCTCAGTGGTTGCAAACCTGTTTACTTTGTCTCTCTTACTCCTAAGTTGGTAAAATCTTTATGCCTTCCTAATTAAAATATTTAAATATGCTAACAGAGGGAAAAGAAATTTTTTAAAAATGTTTTCAATAAATCAAAGGGCTCCTTTCCCTTTCTGCTGCATGATCCATCCTGTATTCTGCAGTTCATATTTCACCTCTATTATCTTAAATACAGGGAGATGGTCCTTCCTTCTGGGAACTACTTTCTGAAGTTTATTTTAAAAATTTACTAACATGGCATGGGTGGAAACCTTAGCCTGAAGTCCTACTGAAGGAAGGAGTATGCTAGATTTTACAGCCAGGTAGCATGTCATGCTTATACTATCTTTGCTAGAAATTTTAGCTTTGTATGAATGTACTTCAGTTGGCAAAAATTTTCAGAATTTTATTTGAAAATAACTTAGACTTTGTTTTCTTTATTATTTCAATGTCATGTTTTTAGTGAACATGAAATTAAATTGCATACTCAAATGGTATGACAGGTTTTTTTACTGTGTTTTTGAATTTTGACCCAAAAAACTTCAGTGGTACGTAGTTTTTCTGAACAACATCACTGCGTGAGGGAGAAATTAAACATAGTCATGGTATCAGTGGCACTGGAGTATTTCTGTTGGTGGATCTAGAGAAAATGAGAAGGACTCCTGTATGAAGGGGTTTACCAATGTACTTTGTTTCTTACTTTCTCATTTTCCTTAATGGACAATACTAAGGAGAAAATATGAAGATGCCTGCCATCTTTTTCATTATCTGACAGATAAAAAACTAGATAGAGAATCAGGTTCCCCCTGCAATAAGCATGTCTGCATAAGCACCTCTCTCAGTGATTTACTCCTGAAGCATTGCAGGTAATGAATCACAGTCGCTTCAATTAAGTTTACAGGCTCCTCAGCATCACAGCTGTGTGGCAGTAAACAAATGACATGTAATTCCTTTTTTTGGCAGGGGCCATGGCTTGGGTTTTTTTTCATAGTCAATGAAAAGTGATAGAAGGGCAAATTTAGGGCTTAGTGTTGAGCTTCCTGATTCTCTTGAAAGCAATCCATCTAACTGACCTTGCAGTTTCTCTTAAATTGAATGGTTCATTTTCAAGAAAAGGGGAACAGTGATAGCTGCAGATAAACACATCTTTGTAGCAATATTCCTTAATGGAAAGTCATTAGCATTCCTTAATGGTAGGTCATTATCTTGCATCTTCCACATTCAAGGATCAAGTGAATTAAATTTTTTTCATCCATGTGTATTTAATAAGCACTGTAGTTGCAGGGTTAAACAAAGCTCAGAGAAGCTATGATCAAAATCTAGTATTCGATTTCTGCATTGCTAATAATTACAGGTAGAGCAAGGCTATGTATCTATGGAAATATATGTAGGAGGATGTGTTTAGCAAATGTAATGAAGATGAGTATTCTGTAAATAATAATGAAGAAAATTTGGAAATTATGGAAACCAAGGAATTATTAAGTTAGAAAGAATTTTCTTTTTAGCAGCAGGAGTTACAGTAGTATAAACTGCATCATGGAATGTTTATCTGCTTGCAGAATTACGTTTCTTTTTACCTTCCCTCCAAAAGGAAAGTCAAGAATGGAGTCAGTGAAGATCTGTTAAAGTCTTTCAGGTGGGGCTGGAATTGAGAGGAAGATTAGGGTAGGAAAGATATTGTATTAGCTGACTTTTTGGAAATGAGATTGACCTCAGTGGGACCCTCATCCTCAGGAAAGCAAATTACACAATTTGTTGTCAAGAAAAAGAAAAAGTAAAGGACCAGTAGGACTCGAGCTTCCTGCAATCTTCATCCGACATGATGAACTAGAAGTGCTTGTACAGCTGCAGTGACATGGCTAGAGACAACTTTTCCTCTAAATAGTGTATGGATTGATGGTTCACTTTCCCTCCTGGAAGGCAAATTACACGTTTGAACTCAGATTTTGACTGTATGATTCCTTTGTTGTGGCCGAATACTGTTACATAAATACGGAACATATCACTAATTTAATACAAAAAGGATTGGCTCAGATTTTACAAAAAATATTGTAGGCTTCTTCTCTGAAGACTGAAAGGGTTTTACAGGGGATTGCTTGGCTCTAGAAAACATCTTCTCACACACCCGAGTGCATCATCTGAGAAGCTGAGTTTGAGGCATGCTCTCAAACTCACAGAATTTGAGGTTTTTTGTTTGTTGTTGGGATACATAAATAAATAGTCTAATGACTGATGTCATCAAAGATGAGAAGTGCTGTTGCTGGGAAAACTCTTGTATCCATAGGTTCTCAAATCTGTCAGGTAAAAACTGCAAGAAGCACTAGTTGAAGCCAAATAAATTTGAATGGTATATGACTAGTAATTGTGCCTTTAAAAATTGCAAGGAAAGATTCTTGTCTTCATATCAATATTTAATGCCTTTCTTGAAGATACATTTTAAGCAAACATCTTCCACTAAATGTAATTGTTACAGTTTATTGCAGAAGTAGCCAAGGGAATTTTAATGACCGTTGATATGTGGGTGGTGAGACAGTATGCAAGGGGTCAGATTGGAGCATCTAATTGCACCTTTTAGCCTTAAATCAAGAATATGAAAAGATTTTAGTTGGTTGGTTGGTTGTTTTGTTCTTTTTCTTTTTATTTTGTCCTGCCAACTTAAATGTTTGCCCCAAGTAGTTTTTTCAGCATCCACCTTAGTTATTAATGGACTGGGAAGTACTTCATCACTCTTGTGTGTTACAAATAATCAAAATAGTAAGTATTGCAAAGCTTTCATCTTTGCAAACACGGAATATATACCTATTACTTTTTTCTTTTCACTGTATAGTTAACAGTTTTACCACATTAATCTAGCAGAACACATGTTCAGTAGTTAAACTTTCTCTTATCCTTAGCGTAAGTAAAAATTTATTGTCAACTTTATTTTAACAAGCCCTACAATATTGTCTGTGCAGTAAGAGCAAATGGCAAATACTTACATAACGCAGACATATACAGAATAGTCTGTGACTGAGAGGTGAAAATGAAGTGTTACTTTTCCATCTCAGTGATAATATTCCTTGTGGTACTTGCTTATGTTTCTTCTGGAACATCTGTCTTAAAATAATAATGTCAGTGTGTAAAAGCCAATATAACATAAAAATCATGTTGATGTTAATGCAGGGTCAATTCTTCTCTCTCTGAGCATTACAGCCCAGACCAGGACCATCTCCAGAAGCCAAGTTGCCATGTTCACCTCAGAACTGTGCACAAGCTACTAAGCCTTTGTAGCAGTACAGCCACACAGATCCCACACAGAAGCTACTCACGTTTTTATTCAAAGACCATCTGGCCATACCTCATACATTGCTACAGGATTTAGAAAGAAAGAACGTGTTTCAACAATTTTTTCTTGATTTCTCATATGAACAGAGCCTTACATAGCTACAAATAAATGTAACAAACCTCTAGAAACTCAGGTTATTGTTCTTTTAGAGTTACAAATTAATAACCAAGCCATTTGAACTCTGAAATTTATTTGTTTATACATCTATTATTTTACCTGCTAGGGGAAAGCATATCATTCCAAATTCAACACCTCAAGAGAGCTGAGGCTGCTGCAGCTGTGTGCCACATATCCTACCAAACGTCTTCCCAACTGGCACAATATACATGGAGCACATGTATATAAACATACATACATAACATACAGATATAGATATAGATAGATAGATAGATAGATAGATAGATAGATAGATAGATAGATAGAAAAATATCAGGCCATCCACACAGATAACACAAACAAATGCAGAGCATTTATGTGAACACACATAACGAGTTTCACTATTAGAGACCTCTAGGACCAGTACCTTAGTTTTACACAACTTTTACATCTCCAAACCAACTAAATCCAGGTGTCTCCTTACTCTCATTTAAGGGTTCTTCCCTTAAATATTCCTTACTAAATCCTGTGCAAACCTGAAATGCACTTTGCAGTTACTAACTGTAACTGTAGCTTGCTGTGGAAGGAAAATGTTCAAAACGTGTGAAAGATAGAAAAAAGACATGGAAAGATTTGGAAAAGGAATGGGGCAAATTTAAAAACAAGATCTTTTTCATTTTGTATCTGTCACAAAGCGTTAATTCTAGGGAATAGAGCGCTTGAGTGCATGAAGAGCCAAAGGGAACGGAAATTAGAAGCTCAAATTCTACATTACGATGTCAGGAGCAGGAATGTTGCTGGGAACTGTACATTTATTACTGTACAATATAGCTGACAGCTCCAGATGACTAGAAAAGTCACCTCCATTCCTACTTTGAGGGATTGCTTTGGGCATCAATACACATTTTTATTGTCTCCTCTTATAGCTGTCAAATGTCACGTAGCCAGACTTCTAACAACACATGGCATGGGTGTCTGTGATTTCCAGAATAAATCTGAGCTCTCAAGTATATTAGTAGTATTTTAAAAGAGTAGTTTATTAAAAAGTAGTATATAAAAAGTAGTCTTTAAAATGCATAGTTTAGTGGTATATAAAATGATTTGATAGCTCTACCTCATGGTTCCACTGGCTAATAAATCTGGTTTTTTCATCTCTTTCCAGTTTCTTAATTTTCAGCAAAGCACAAATCTTACTAAAGAGGCCCCTGCTTTGTCAGACATATCATTGATCTTGGGATGTTTTATGGCATGTCAGATGCTGGACCAAAAATGCATTGCTAAGTCAGCTTTCCAACCAGCAGAATTTTATTAGGGAGCGTTGTGACAATATCATTACAAATTTGTGGTGGGAGAATGGTTTCTTGAACAATAAACTCATTCCTTACTGGTTCAGAAGAGGCTGGGCTGGGCTGGCTTTAATGATTCTTCTGGAGAAAGATGACTCACCATGTTGGTGAAAAAAAAAGAAAATTCAAGCTGTCCATAAATTTTGAGATGAGATGGAGGCTATTTGTTCTGTGAACCCCCTTTTAAAAATATACTTCCTATACCAGTCGTCTGTTTGTTAGGTAATAATTAGTTTGGCAGTGTCTTAGTTTGGAGTGAATCCTAAAGGATCTCCTAACTTAGGCAAAGCATGAATGAAATACTCACTGACTTCTCAAGTCTCACACTTTCAGGACTCACACTTTTCCCTCCCGTCTCTCACTTCGTGCCTCAGCAGCAGCATCTCCCATGTCAGCGCTGTGCTGCTGCAGCCTCCTCACTGCTCTGGAACTCCGGGCACCTGCCCAGCTGGGCACGGTGCTCTGCCCTGAAAGGGGGACAGCACACTGAAGTCAAGATGTGAGAATGCAGAGGGGATGCTGCAGCCCCCTGCTGTCCCTCTGCCATGGGAGCTGATGCTAAAATCGGTGTCTGCCTTGTAACTTCCTGCACCAACTAAACATTCATCTCAGTTTTGATACCCTGAGTAGCAACCTCACATATCAAGAGGGTTTATAGGTATGAGTTTAATACTTGAAACTTTATCTCTGATGACCACTTGAGGGGACATGAGGAATGTCAGGAAAGTTCACTGCAGACATTAGCAAAAGGTTCTTCACTGAGAGGGTGGTCTGGCACTGGAACAGGCTCCCCTGGGAATTGGTCATTACTCCAAGCCTGTCAGAGTTCAAGGAGTGTCTGAACAATGCTCTTAATCATGTGGTTTAGTTTTTGGTAGTTCTGCATGGAGCAGGGAGTTAGACTTTATGATCCTTATGGATCCCTTCCAACTTGATATATTCTCATGATTCATCTTTTTGGCAAGGGTGCTTCATGTTTTGAACAACTTGAATTTGACTGAATGAAGATTCTCCCTGTCAAGTGACAGCAAGAAAACGTCTACAAAATCATTTTCTAGGAAGTTTCTTCCTATTGTGTCTCTCTTTCCCAGTGCATCTGGGGAGCAGTGCCATGCAGGGCTGCAGCACTACAGCAGTGCTGCAGTTTAGATCAGCCAGCTTTCCCTGGGAGATGCTGAAGTTTGCTGAATTTTTCAGTAGAAGTCAGAAACACACGATTTTAAGTAAATAATACATGCTAACTTAGCCGCAGCAGCATAAAAAGACCATAAATTTCATCTTGCTAAGCAAATCCATCCTTCAGCCTACGCTGACGTTCTGTGTTGTAACTCTGAGATTGGCAGTGCAGCCACAATTTACGGTCATGACATTAATCCTCCAGTACTCAGTGGGAGCTTTGCATTGGTTTATGTGCAGATAATAATATTGGTTAGAAAGGTTAACAAAGCTAACCGAGAGCAGACTTTGGCCTTGTATTTGGTCTTTTCCCTGATATTTATATTATATTATTCTGCAATATTTTTTCCAACAGCTATTTATTGATCTAACTATTTTATTGTTGAATTCTGCTAACTCTGATGTGTGATAGACATATATATGTTTCACAGTGAAAAGAAATGTGATACATTTTAGATCTCAGGAAATGCCGGTAGTGTGAATTGGCATATAATTCTAATTTTTTTTCATTGATACTTGAAATACAGTTTAAGAAATGCAAGTGTTCTCCTTCTCAGTACTAGAATAAGTTTCTTATATTTCCTCTACAGTGTATCTGTAGGATTGTACTGAAGACTCTCTGTACATAAGTCAGAGAATAGGAGAAAGAAGTTATTCTATAGCAAGATATGAATGGTGAACTTTGATATCACATATTATTTTCTGTCATGTCAAATTACAAACCTTTATTGCCTGAACTGCCTCAGATTTTCTGTGTACTGAGAATTTACATGGGAATAAAACTTTGCAAATTGCCTTCATACTATTCTCCAAATGGGTTCTGATAAATATTTATAATATCTTTTCACTGCTCAAATACAGATTCTAACTGGCCTTATTCAAGATTCAGTTATTCTTGGGATTAACCCTGAAATCCTATTACCAAGCCTAAAGCAGCAGGGGAAAAGAAAAAAAAAAAAAGGGAAAGAAAACGACAAAGCCGGATTTAGCTACAAAATGAAAGCCTGGTGAAATCAGATCTATTTCACTATTGCTCATTTAATCCGTATAGATACAACTGGGTCACCAAGCTGATTTAGCCACGAGGTAGAAGTAGCATAGGAGCAAACCTCAGCAGATTGAAAGTCAGCAGCAGTAGTGTCTGAGTAAGTCTTCAGCAAACTCACTATATTTTCCTCAATTTTCAGTTTTCCTGGAATGATGTTACTGATTTATTAAGCCATTGGGATTTTGGTATTTTAAAGGTGTAAGTTTTATTTCTGTAGAAATTTTAAGTGTAGAAATTACTGCCTAGTTCAGGTTTATATGATTTTCTATAAAAGATAAACGAATGTTTAAAAATGCACAACTTGCATACAGTTTAAGTCGGGTTCTCATTTCATGTCAGAAATTTTGGAAAGGGAGTTTTTTCTAGGTTTTTAATTTTTTTCTTTTTTTTTACCTTAGAAATGCAGTTCCAGAAGATTCTGATTAAACATGGTATGTTGAATCGATATATGTCAGTAAACTGAGAGAAGAGGGAGGCAGTAGATAAAGATGTTGGGAAAATCTGAAGTTTTACAAAGGCCTGGTCCTACATACTTTGTGTTAGCACTTCTACAGATTTTGGAGGCACAGAAGGACATTTAGAAAGTAGTCTGGTTTACAGCTTTTCCATCATTTTCATCCTCCTAGAGCTGGGACCTCTTGTGTCCAAGATGTGGAAATTTTCCTTTAAGGAGGAAGTTTAGATTTTAATATTTGGGGTTTTTCAATCGTTTGGAACAGAAATATATTTTATTGGTTTAGTTGAAATGAGAATTTTTCGCTAGTCACAGAAAGCACCAATGTCCTCCACCAGAAATGTAAAAGTCCACATTTCATGGCATTTTTTAGAGCAGTTCAACTTTTTTTGTTTTAGTGCCACCTAGTGACTAAAACTTGAAAGATTTTTTTTAAGTTTTCTATTTATTGGCTTTTGCTTTTGCATTTTGCAGTTATGAGATGCTTTACAGAAGATTTTGTCCTTTTCAAACTGAATCAAAGAGTTCACGCTGATTTCCTCGATTTCTTCTTGTGAGGATTTATGTAAAGTTATCTCTATGCTTTTTGAGAACTGTGACTGTCCTTAGTGGATTAATGCTTTCTCTAGAAAGCATCAATAAATGTTGACTGAAGCTTGCTTTCTTGATCATGTTAAACAATTAAATAACTGTAAATATTTATATTTATGTATACATATATAGATATAGATTTGTATGAAGATGTCAGATACAGCAGAAAAAAAATTGTTGACTGTCAGAAACAGTAATAAGCATTTTCTGATAAAAATAAATTAATGCCTCAAGATATTACTCTTTAATTGTTTAAAACATTTCTTTTTTGCTGCTCTTTTCAAAGCTCTTGTTTTGCTAGCATTATAGCATAAATGCGAATTCTAAGACAGTGCAATGAAGGGGAGGCTCTGTGTTTCCTTTCATAAAAGAAGCAGAATCAATTGAAATGTTCTATTTCTATTTAAATAACCTCATACACTTGCCAACAGAATGATTGACATTGGATTTTAGATTTATATGCCTTATATTTATATCCCTTATGTATCTCCTTGGGAGTTGGAGATCTATTCAGAATTATAGAGAGAGATAGATGGGTATGCAGAAGAGAATTTGAAATACTCATCAGTTCATACATTGCCTGTGAAATCAGTAATTTTTCTCTCACACTGCTGTAGTCTTCAGAATAAATGGCATTAGCTGTGTGTGTATTTTGAATAAGTTTAAGTGATAAAATGTTTATGAGAATTCATGCATTAAAATTTTGTGCCCTATTTGACTGTATGGTTTTAATGGCTTATAGCAAAATAACTAATATCAAATTAAAAGGCAAATTTGAGGACTTGGAATTGTTTGCACAAAGGAAAGGGAAAAAGCATATTCTTGTAGTGGGAAATTAAGATTAAAGCTTGTGGCTCTACCTTTGCCTTGGATTTACTTTTTTATTTCCTGTTGCTTCATTTTTCTCACCAATTAAATGAGAAAAGTTCCGAGTTATTTCAGAAGGAGTCCAAGATACTGAGTAATGTTTGAAAATGACTGTGATGTTAAAGTGTGGATGGCCCTGGGAGTTATATGCTCTGTGTAACTTCCTGAAGTTTGTCAGCTGGGGAGAGGTTGGCTGGTATCTGCAAAAGGCGGATTTATTAAAAAAGTTCCCAATACACAGGGCAGTTTGTATCTGCTAAGCAGGTAATGTATTAAAAAGAATGAAGTTTTGGAAAATAATCTCACAATATATTAGAAATTGTTTGGTTTGGGTTTGTTTTTTTTCTGATCAATTTTCCTGTTTTTTTCCCAGGCTGCTTGATAGCTTTGATCTTTGAACACCTCAAATGTTTTTCAATCCCTGTATATCCCAATTATGAATTCCGATACTTTCTTTCTTCATTTCAGACGTTTTCTCCAGGGGGTTTTCCCACCCCCCTTCTTTTGCCTTATGCTGCCCTCTTAATGAAAACACCTGTCTGTAGGGTCGTGTTATTCATTTTTTGATCTGCATATCCACAAAGTGCTTAGCGTGGGACCAGATATAGGAAATAAATCAATATTTCTGTTTCAGTTCCCTTGAATCCTCAACTTCATGTTGTGTTTGCAGTTTTAGTAATTTTATTAGAAAGATTTCCAGGTTGAGATTGTGGAAGAGGGGAGGCTTTTAGCAATGCTTAAGTAACTATTCTGGAATTAGAAGGGGTTTTCAGAATGACAGCCTTCTATTTCCCATAAGTTCAGCCCTTGGGGCACTGTGGATTGCAGAGGTCCATGTGGCTGGAGGAGCCCACAGTTCAGTGGAACGACCCAAGGGAGGAGAAAGGTCTCAAGTGTTTAAAGCTTTTGCTGCAGTTTGTATAATTTTTCTCTGTTTTTTCCAGTTGATTTTCACAAACTGATCCTTTTCTGAATCAGAAGATAAAGTCCTTGTAAGACTGTCAGGCTGGTATTTCTGTTTGAGACCTTCTCCAGAATGACAAAGTTGGAGCAGCATTAGTCTCAAAGCCTTCTGTTTGCAGTTTTGTGTTAAGTTGAACTGGTTGCCTTACCTTTCGTGCTGTTCAGTTGCCCCATGTATGGCCAAAGATCGTGCTGGTGGTCTGAGGTCAATGAGGTCAAGTTCTCCTGACACTTCTTGTGCCCCAGTACCAGGCTTAGTTATTCCTGCCCAAACCTGTGAAGAGGAGGTCTTAATTTCCTCAGAACAGAGGATTGTTCTGGGACATCCCAGAGGTGGAGACTGCAAAAGGATATAAATAAATGGGGTAATGAGAAATAATCTAGTGCATCTAGATTCTATACTTTGCAGGTATAATTACAATACAGATTTAATTATGTTAATACTTCGTAATGCTTTAAAATAAATCTCAAGGTTATCCTGTTTTCCATGATTTACAACTGTTTCGCTGCAAGCCCCTCTTATTTTAGCTTAGATAAGGAATAAGCTTTTCATGTACTTGAAAGAACAGAAGCTGAGATGGGTGGTGACAGACTGTATAGGGTGGCTTTGCATTTTAACAATTGAGTGGTTTGCCTCCAAATGTCATATACTGTTTTGTAAGTGAATCACTGAGCCCACGGCATCACAAAAAAAAATTCCATTTCTTTCCTTTTTACCAATAGCACTTTTGTTGCATATGTTTATATTTACTGCAATAATTAGGGGGAATGCCAGGCTGATAAATACCCAACTGACATATTTCACACAGATACACTGAGAGTACTTTGTTCAATAAGATATGGCTTGTAATTACCTTGATTTTACACCTTTGATAGGATTTTGTAAGAACATGGACTTTCTGAAATGGTAACTGTTTTTTTGAAAGCTTACATGTTCTTTCTTCAGTTAAATACTGAGCAATTGTGTGTATTCCTAATTGGTTTTCAAGAAATCTTGTGGACTGAAATAAACATTATTATGGTACTTAGGATTCAGAAAATGTGACCAGTAATCAGTAAGGGCTTACAGCAGTTATTTTGGCTTGTAAATTAAGATGTGTAAATGTTTATAGATCTTAATGTGTAAAAAATTATAGTGCCACTATTGCTATTATGTTTCAGATGAGCATAACTAAAAGCTGGCTCAGTTTGGCTAACTCTAGGATTTGAATGGTCCTGGTGTTTGTCACATATGGAAAGTCAGATTTAAGGCTGATTTGATGGTTTTTACAGTTGAAATACTTCCATTATTTCAGTACTTTACTGGAGTTCAGATTAATTAAATTCACCCCTGAATTTTCTTTCCCTCTTTGAGCATTTTCGTCAGTCAGATTTGAACCTTACCTTCATCTCCTAGCAAACAGGAAAATGTTCATTCTGGAGGATTGTTGTTCCATCTACTGATTCCTTCATCTAAGGAAAAACTCTGCTCATCTGCTTTTCTACTGGCATTAACATTAATGTTGGCTGATGTCTCTGCAAACAGCTAGCTCTTATATTTGCTTAATTAAATTACAGCATTTGCAGACTTTGGTTGATGTAACTCTCCATTCTACAATTGTCATTTCTCTCCTTCATTTTGCATCAGCATTTGTGCATCTGCAGATGCAGGTGCTTTGGCCTGACCCTTTGTTCACTTTACAGCGTATGTGAGTATAGTGAGATACAGTTTAATGTGTAAGTGTACTATGGTACAGTTTCCTTGTCAGCTGCCTCCACAGCTTGAACCAATATTCCTGAATTTTTTTAAAAATCATTTTTATAGCCATAATTACCAATCCATATGCTGGATACCTGACCTTCTTAGAAATAATTATCCCACTATATTTGCAGGACGGCTAGCATGTGATTTAAATTGGCAGTTTAGTGTTAGTGGCATTCCAGGAAGAAATTTTCTCTTGTCACTGAATTTTCACTTGAATGTCTAAACTGCTGGTTGCTATAGCCAAGACTAGGCATGCACAGGCCATAGGATTGAATTTAGGATTTCTTTTATATTAGGTCAGTAAATAATTTCTATATAATATCACTAGTGAAGCAGAGGAGTGTTTTCACTTTATTTTTTTAGATGAAATTAGCTTTTGTTGGGCAGAGCTGCCTACTAGGTAAAGTTTTTTTTCTACTTTCCCGGTACGAGTTCTGTACTTTTGCCCCAGCTCACAATTCAAATTGGTTTTCAGACCTTATCTTCATAAAATTATTTTATGTCTGTAATTTTCCTATCATGGCTATAAATTTAGGTTGAGGCAAACTGAACTAATTCCACAGCACAATAACTGTTTTCACTCCCACATGGTTTATGAATCCAATAATCATTAGGTGATTTACTGGTTACCTCTGTAAGAAACTTTTATTGAAAGCACCATTGAGTGTGTCAGTGTTTTGCATCAGAATGAACTGGTTACAGTTGTGTGATCATCTCATGGTTTTGCTTCAGCAGCAAAACTTGCTGGGTTTGTTTGGTCCCAAAAATAATCTTTTTTGGGAAATATGGAATACATTAAAATAATATACAGCATAACCCCCTAATAACATGAATTGAAATACTAGGCTTTATTAAAAATGGTGTAATACCATTAATCCCTTCTTCCTTTTAAGTTTTGTTTGTTATAAGTGTCCTACAGTTATAGGTTGGTATTTGCTGCTGAAAACAATCCTCTCTCTGTACTTTGTGCCTGGTACTTAGTGATTTATTTTAGACATATAAGTAGTTGAGCATTTCTACAAATCTGTGACCTTATTTACCTTTTAATCTATAGAGCACTATTGAACTAGTTAGCAGTAGCGAGACTTAAGCCAACAAGGCTTGATTTTTAAGTTAATTTTAAGGCTTCACACCATGTTGACAGCATAAAATTACATTTATATTTACTTTCACTGAACATCCATAATCAGGAAGAGGCATAATAATCTACTTTCAGTTGAAATGTAAATTGTGATGTCTGTATTTTAGTATACATGAATATATGTATATTTATACAGAGGCAAATTTAAAATCAATCTTAAACTGATTTCCACTTGTGCAGACAACATTTTGCACTTAAAAAATTTTCTGTGTATGTTTTTACATAATGTCAGAATATCTTATAAATTACTTTCCAGGGAGTAGTCTTTATGCATATGTGAGTAAGACAGCAGAAGTATGTGTGTTCTCAAGACACAAATTTGTATTGCTATCATCAGTATTCTCATATTTGCAGCTATGCTCTCCTGTGCTTCCAAGAGTGTATTTTGTTTTCCATAATGTAGATACACCAATTGAATCTGGTCTGCAAGTTACACTGTAAACCACCAGACTAATTCATGCAATATGGAAGTCACGTGATGTGACTCTCATCCAACACTCAACCAATGTTTTCGGGGATTTAAAAAAAGTAAAATATATCTTTATTCATGTTTTTTTATTTCCTCAGCTCTGCATTTCTCAGTTTTATTTCTTTATGTAAACCGGAAACAAAATTTTGTGGGAATTTTTCCACTATAGTAGATTTTTTTGGTGTTGCCACAGAGTGAAGCCCCAAATACCTGTTTTTTAAAATATATAGTCTCATTTTGAAATCTCCAGTTACTACTGGATGTTCTCAGCATAGTGGAAATGAAAATCCGGGTTTGACCTTCTTTATGCCATGAAGATCCAGAAAACATCAATTTTACTGCTACCGTACACTGTTTTTAATACTATTTCTATTTATTTTTCAGTTTAATAATAACGCTCAGAATGTCAGTTGCTTTAATCATCTTGTCCAAGCTAATGTGAGGAACAAGAAGAAGCTGAAAGAAGCTGTCTATAAAATCTCTGCTAAAGGAATTACAGATTACAAAAAAGGCTTTAGCTACGCTTTTGAACAGCTGCTAAATGTAAGTATTTAAGTAAGATCTCTCTGCTGTCAAGTGAAGAAGAACTGGAATGTTCAGATGGCCACTGCATGCTCCTTCATTGTGTAACTAAGTGGTAGAAGTGCAAACCTTTATTTAGCAAGTAAATTTATCCCAACAATATTTTTTTCATTGAGGGTTCCCCAGCAGGTTGCTAAGACTTTGGAATTAATTTGGTTTCCAATCTGTTGTACTGTTTTACTTCATTCATTCGGCTGGTTTTTCCTTTAACTTGTGATTCACAGTTGACACATACTTGTGGTAGTGGTTGGTTTGCAGTTAATTTTAAAATGGAAAGATCTGTGCTACTGTGCTATTATTTAAATTTTACCACATCATCTCCTAGCAATGCTTAGTTAACTTACAATTTCACACTTATTAGAAGTTATAAATACTTTACTATGGTTTGAGCAAGACAGAGGGGAGGAAATTAGTTAGTTAATAGAGGAATACTAGGCACCTGGTGATGCATAAAGAGCGGTATTCACTCACTGAGACTATTCTAATTCCTTTCTCATGTATTAAAAAGAATAATTTCCTCAAAAATTAAATCCATCGTTTCCATGTTTTAAATACAAGCACTTTCTAATTTTCACCCAGACACTATCTTTCTGAATAGCAGTGTTTCCCATTTATTGCAAATGTTTGGGGTTTATTAGCAAATTTTAAATGGCTCATGTAGTTGTTTAAAAAAATAGTTGTACTGCTCACCTTTGTAAGGATGGCATATTATACCTTACGTCTTAGTGTAAATAAAGCTGTATCACCTTACAGCAGGTAAGGATATAGCTTAACAAGTCAGAAGTGTTTTTACTGTGTTTTTAGTTTTTTGGGCGGTTTTTTTGGTTTGGTTTGGTTTGGTTTTTTTACTTTTTTTTTTCCCCTAATCTGCCAGATTCTGAACTTCAGGAGACTCCCTTGACATTGTATATGCAGTTTAAGGCTAGATCTGATGTAAAAAATTCTAACCTTGTTAAATTTTGATAGAGGAAACGAAAATGCAATGTTTCCATGGGAATTTTCTCAGTAGACCACTATTCAGATTAGCAGAGGGGCTTGGTGGGGAAATTAGTGAGTGTCCTCTGCTGATGGTTATATAAAACCACAAACAAGATTTTGAAGTCTTTTGGACATTTTTGGACCAGGCTGGATGGCATTTTCCCCTTTTCTGCACCTGTTGACATCTTACGCAGAGGGAACCTGGAAGACAAGAAAGCCACGTGTGTTCCTCACAACATTTATATTTGCTTAAAATTATGGATTACATTTGGTGCAGCACCAGATACATGCTTTGTGTAGAGGCAACATTAAGAAAAGAGGAACATGGGGCAAGCCTCAAAATGGACTTGTTTTAGGACTAAAGTATTACTTAAAAAACAATTGGAGATTAGTGTCATAGTGGGATCATCTCTTTTGTAGCTGGAGGCATGATGAGCTAGCCTCACGTGATCTCTGCAAGGAAGTTATGGCTGTACATTGTGGATTGCATGAGGTTCTGAAATATACTCATCCTCTCCAAATACTGGCAAATCCATTTAGCAGAAAGAGTGAAGGGCTGGTGATGGGTTTAGTCCAAGGCTCTGGTCACAAGAAAATATAATATGGTGGTATAATACAGGCTTAAATAAATAATAAAAGATATGCTTTGGGATAGTTTCCAGTTGTATATTTATGAATTCATATAGTCAAATGTATTAAGGTCCATATAAATGCAGTATTGCTCAAATTTTCAAAATAATTTTGTGGGTACTGTTTCTGGATGACAGTTATTTCAAACAATTTTCCAGAATACCAAAGTAATGTTTCTCTTGTACCATGAAAAAATTGCTGTCTGGTGTGTTGCTAAATGAAAATAGACACTTAAGGTTTTCCAACATAATAATTTGCGTGATTAGCAATAATCTGGATTCCATATTTTTATGCAGCATTTTCCAATTATTTATTGTTACATTAACTTGCTATTTCTTTTAAAATCATAATTCTTCACCTTCAGCAGTTCAGGAGGGTTTTGTCCCTCATACTGTAATATCTATGATTTCTTAAAGAAAAAAGTGAAAAATGCATTCCTAAAATGTCATGTCACAAGGTATAATTGTAACCTGCCACTTAAAGAGTTAATTTTAAAGACGTGAAACTTATATAAAACAAAAGCAATTTTAGACACAGTGTAAAATGGATCATGTCTTGCTTGGCTGTTTGAAAGAAAAAAAATAAGGCCTGTATCAAAGAGAAGAGAGAGCTAAAAGTTAATACAGAGCTCAATTCCACTTGTATTCTTTTGTGGTTTAAGCTAAGAAGCTGTTTCTTGTCCTGGGGAAGCTCGTGTATAGACAACACATTCCCATTCAGCTGTGGGCTGCTATGGAAAACTGTTCAGAAAAATGATGAAACTACAGCATCAGCTTTTCATGATCTGTTATATATTCACTCCCTGAGCCAGTATCCCTCAATTGCAGTCCAAAGCGGGGAGGGGCTCGAAGATGTGTTGTAATTTTCTCCATCCCTTGTAAGAGACTAATGTGCTAAATTTATTCATGCAGTTGCACAGTTTATGTGGTGGGAGAATAATACAGTCATAGGATGGCCTGAGTTGGAAGGGACCTTAAAGATCCTCTGGTTCCAGCACCCCTGCCATGGACAGGGACACCTTTCACTGGACCAGGGTGCTCGGAGCTCCATCCAGCCTGCCCTTAAACAGTTCCAGGGATGGGTAATATCATATGATTTGAGCTTGTTCATGTTCAGGTCTCCAATAATGTTTGGGGGCTAAAATCTTGGATTTTTTTTCTGTGACATGACTTTAGTGTCTAAACAATGTAGTGTTAATAAATGCCCTGTAAGTACGAGGAGATAAGAGAAAACTGGTTTTTTACATGCTAAGTAAGCCATGGAAAAGTCCTGCTTTAGTCAGTGAAAGCAAAGCCTAGCTCAAGTTCACATTGCCCATAGTAGTCCTTCTTCCAAAATCACTGGAAAAGTTCCATAATATGAGAAAATTTTGGTCTCCTTCCTTGTCCCTCTGATCTTATTTTGGTCTATATATTAAATCACTTTAAATGTATGTGAATTTCTTTATTTATGAGGTATCCAACCCTACTTTTATTACTTTTTTAATATCAAGAAGATTGCAGCCCAAAGCAGTATCTTGCAAGTTATATTTCACAAGCGAAAAATGGTCATAAATTATTTAGTTCCAACTGAAACACAGTGTGCTGATGAGGTTGGAGAGAAGGTATTGATTTCAGGCAGATTTTATATGTTGTTACATGTAAGGAAATCTTTGGGCTTGATTTCTTTTTTTTTCAAATTATTAAATTTGAAAGTAGTAGTGGTAAGAAAAGAAGCAATTCTTGACTGAATATTGAACAAGAATTAGAGCAGTGAGTAGAACAAAAAGTGGCAGGGGGAATGGGATCATCACCCCTGACCAGCCTGGTGACAGTCACCCTGGAGCCACAAAGAGTAAAGCAAGGGGGAGCTGGGGGCTTTGTAAGGACAACTCTCCTATTTATCTTCCTAACTCTAGAGTAAAATTCATATAGCAAAATTCAGGCTTGTGGAAGGAGAAGTTGAAGTTGTTTCACTGGATCTCTAAGGGTTTTACTCTGTCACATCCAGAAGTACCAAGGTGTGTCCGACTGGGATCATTTGTATGCAACGCAAAGGGCAAGGAACGGCTGCAAAAGTAATGAGCAATTTGCTTAGAGTGGATTCTTAACTTTTAGAGAGTAAAGAAAGAGGAGACGAAATTCATGCTCACCTCTATTGATCTGGCTGTGGAACAATGTTTTTATTCCTTTGCAAAAAACACTGCATTTTTCTCAGGGGCTTTACTTGTTACTTTGATGAATTAGGAGTCAGAGGGGCTTCTTCTTAATTCTATTTCAGGCTTGCTCTCCAGAAATAATGGAACGTGCTCCATTTTTCAGCTCTGAGATGCAATATAATTGGAAAAGTAGGTGATGGAGATATTTTAATAATCTAGGTGGCCATATCTTGGCTACAATGTATTATGCAAACCTTATTCTAAAATACTTTTCTAAAGATTAGCTATTCACTTGAGAGTATTAATAATTAAAAAAATAACACGAAGTAATTAAAGATTTGGAAAAAGAAGCTCATTTTAAGGAAAGGTGACAAAAATACAAAAATATTTCTAAGCTTATAAGGTGGATATCCTATAGAATGCTTAAATTAACAGAGTTTTTATTCCAGCGGTCAGTGAGCTGGAAGACTTCTGTGAGTAGGAGTCCAACAGAAAAAAAAATGAGCATATTCATTAATTCATTATGAGGTCATTGTTCCCCAATTTCCACAAGGAAAGTAACGATAGGGAAAAAATGTAAGGATGAGAAAGGAGAAGAGTAAAAATATTTAGAGATCCTCACTGTGCAAGTCTCATGGAGAACGTCTGTCAGGGAGCACTGTGGAGTTGATGTGGTGAGTATGAGCTAAAGAGCCCTCCTCGTGTTTGTGGAGGTGAAAGGAACCACCAAATCCCTGTTCCACTCTGCTGGGCTGGATCTGAAGTGACTCATATTTAAGTCTCATGGAGCAGAAAAGTGGGTTTGCTTTATTTTATTTTATTTTTTGTTCAGAAGGGGTATTGAATGAAATACTGAAACATTTTTTACGTTTTGGCATTACCATGTTAAAGTATTAAGTGTGTAGCTATAAAAGCCACCAGATATAACAGTTGTTATTCCTTATAGCCTGAAATACAAAAACTCTTCTGTTTGTATCTCCTACAGCACAGTGTCTCCAGAGCTAACTGCAATAAGATTATTATGCTGTTTACGGATGGTGGTGAAGAGAGAGCACAAGAAATTTTCCACAAATATAATGAAGACAAAAAAGTAAGCAATATATGAAAAATTTTACTGTATAAAATAAAACGGCCTAAAGAGGAACATTTAAATATGGAAGTGAAAGAGTCTTTGGTGTATGTATAAAGTACTTTTAAAAACACATATTAATATTGATCCTTAGGACACTTAAAGCTTTTTCAATCTATAATATTTATTTGAAAAATCATAACATATATTTAATATTTTACACTTTGTGACTCGTTGGTCTCAAATGATGCAGAAGTATACTGTAAGCCGTAAAGAACTCAACTTTCTGTTGACATTTTTCTTGCATTAGTGTAATCTCTGAATTATACAGCAGAAACACAGGTAGTTAAATGATAGGATATATATGTGTATCTCTATCTCCTCTCTGCAGATATCTTCTATGTGCTTTTATTGTTTGCCAGGCAAAGGCAAAATGAGAACTCAAGGCTAGAATCTGAATTTGAATAGATTTGGGCTGGAACAAGCCCACATTTTTCCCAGTGAGGCTAATTATACCTTTGAATGTCTTAGCAAGAAGTGGGATGGCTTTCTGCTGATGAAATTTGATCCGTGGTTCAAGCTGAATTATGGGTTTGACATGAGAATCCCTGGATGAGTTCTGTTGTTTATATTAAATTGGATTATTAGCTGTGCTGGTTTTGAGTTTAATTTTTGAATCTAATCAAATTTCTGGTCTGGCTTTTGCATACTTAAAGATATAAAAATGCAGGAGTGTGTGCATGAAATATAGCAACTTAAGTTTTTTCCTACTAAATTGCATTGCAAACCATTATTTATTTTTATTATTATAAGATTAACCACATTCTAAATAGAAATGGAATATGAGCTGGATTCACACTGCAACTAAGCATTTAACTTTTCTAGTGCTTGGGGATGTGCCTATATCTGTGGGNTTTCTAGTGCTTGGGGATGTGCCTGTTAGTGCTTGGGGATGTGCCTGTATCTGTGGGGTTTTGTGAGTTGGTTTTTTTTTGTTGTTTTCAAAAAAGCAGCTGAAAGTTAGAATATGAGTCATGAAGGCGTTTTAACAGTTGCCATGGATGTATATGCATACAACAGTGGAAGTATTTGGTTGGAAATCCTCATATGTTTGATTTAATCCTCTGAAAAGTAGAACTGGAAATGCAATGCTCAGTTTGTATCTTGACCAGTGATTCAATCACTGACCTTGAATAATCATTTTGTGGCTGCTTTACAGTAGTGTTTCACATGGAATGATATGGTGAGGTTTAGTTAATCTTTGTGTCTCAGTTGAAAGTACTCTTTAAACTGGCAATTAGAAGAGAGAATGGAAATCGTAGCCTTGTGTGACACACATGGCTGTACTCTGAAAATATATGCAGAGATTCCTCTTCAAATTTGGATGTGGTAGCTTTTATCATGTTACAACAACAGCCATCAGCTATAGGAAATATATCCATAAAGGGGAAAATGTATGATTCATTTCTTATTATTTTTTCATTTAATTTGCTCTGTTAGGAGGAAAGTGTAGTAAAATATTGAGTCCAAACAACAAAACAGATTTGGAGTGCCAAGATTTGTGATCTTAATCACATCATGCCTGATGGTTGACTATTCAGTGAAGTCTAATAAATGAAATGTAGATTTACTAATTTTAAATGGTTATTTTACTGCATGATTTAATACTGTAAATTTGCACTGCCAAGGGTTGGGGTGGTTTTATGTATACTGTTGTATATAAAATACTATAAACAGTCACTTTCTTGTTATCTCTAGTCAAGGAAGGTTTGGGGGTTTTATTGTATACAGCAAATGTATAATGGTGATCACGGTCACCGTGTGTCAGTATATTATCATATGTAATTTAATGCAGTGCCGATGCAATGCAAGGTACATTTTCTACATTTGTTTATGGTCTATGCATCTACAAGTTCAAATCTTAGTAAACATTTACGTTTTGTCACTTGTCTAATGAAGCACTGAGTTGCTAGATATCAGTCCTTACTGGCTTTCTCCAAGGTGACATTGGAATTGCAGTACCAAGTTTCTGCAGGTGTAATTTGAAGAACCATTTGCTTTCCCCTTATCAATTTCAATCAGTTACAGTCCTTGTAGTGTTGAAGGGAAATTTATGGTTGAAGAACTTCTAATGAGACTGGACCAGTAAATTCTTTTTGAGGAGTCACAATGAAATCTCCCAACATCTTTCATAACATTCTAATATTTTTAAAAATACGACTTATACAAAATATGCTTGTGATAATGCTCTCGTTAGTAAGGCTACGCTTGATTCCAGAATGATGACATGTAAGCTCTTTTGTTGTTGCCTCTCTATGTAACTTAAAGTTAGTTCATTGTCAATAGAGAATAGCATAATTGGTAGACACATTCCAACATGAAAAATACACAGACACTTTTATTCTTGCTAAGTCATAGTCACAAACACTGTGTTACCTTCTTAGATTGCAGAGTAGGTTGTTTTCTTATATCAAATGAGATTTTAAAGAGATGTGGGTATAGTTTCTGTTGTCTTTATTGCAGTTAATTTATTTCATAAATATCCAATGAATCTAGGATATTTTGATATTTATCTGTGTAGAGGGACTATTCAATATAAGGTGTTAAAAACTTTTCTGTGTTTTACAGTGGAAGCAGTTCATGGTATAAATATGTATCAGCATATGTATCTTCTTCCCTGCTCTGCATTTATTTCACCACTTGTCTTTGTGTTTTGCATAAAGCATATAAAAGATGGAGTTTTATTGTCTTTATGACACAGTCACTTCCCACCTTAGGCACACTGTGTTGTAAACTTTCTTTTTCTTGTATGAACAGAAGACCATTTATTCAAATCTAGTAATCCTTGTTTTCATCTTTCGTATGTAAAATTGCTTCAGCTATGCAAGTATTTTCTTTTTCATGTCAGTTAATTTATAATTCCATGCCATGAAAGAAGCTTCAGTTTTGGCCCATCAAATAACATGATTTAGTACACTTGTTTGCACTGTTCTTGGTGCAACCTTCAAGTGAAAGAATACAATAAACAATTGAAAACTAGTAAAAGAGCAGCTTAGAATCTAGAGGCTGAAAAGCAGTCTTTTTAAATTAGAGGTTTTAATCTGTTTGAAATAGCATACAGATATATTTTAAATAGTTTTCTGTGTGTATAAATAATTTACAGTACGAATAGGAGGGTTATTATAAAACTTATGTAACACAGGTTTGGGGAGGAACATTTTATCTGTTTGAAGTGGAAAATTGCAGTTGTGTTTCACCTTTGCATGCCTTTTTCCCTTTATAAAGCCAGATTTTATTGTCACATATTGCAACTACATGCTGAGCCTGATCTTTAAAAACTGGCATGTTTACCTTTATGGTGACATTTGGGGCACTCACATTAAATGTGTAAAATACCACACATGCTCTAAATTTCAGGAATGAGGGTGCTAAATTTCATTTTATTTGCACTCCTCCTACAGGAAGCTTCACTGAAGACAGCAATATAAATTTAATTGAAATGTATCCCCTGTAGGCGTTTATCGTGAGAATTTTGAATTCAGGTTGATAATAGAAAACCACAGATCTTTGGGGCAAATTTTCCCCTGGGAATCTGTATTTGGAAAGATTGCTCAACTTACGTGAGTAGGAAAAGGCCTTAAACATACCGCACGCACTTTTAGCTGTTTGAAGTTTCATAGAGTGACAGAAGTTTGTGTGGGTTGGTTGGAGTGATCTGACACACAGAGGCAGGATTGACTGACCCCTCAGGTAGGAGCAGAACTATAAATTGGGTCTTATGTCTCATTCCCACAGAATTATCGGGCATAATTAATACAACCTCATTTTGTGTAGATTTTTCTGACAGTATCATTTGAGAGGAAATGATGTGAAGAGAAGTTTTCCAACTACTCATTTCCATTAAGAATATCTGTGTGTGATGGGCACGGAATTGCTACAGTGCCAGAGATCCTATGGGAGAAGGCTCCAGCTTGCTGGAGCTCCACTGGGAAGCTTACAGCTGCCACTGACTTCTTCCAAATGGGACACATTCAGCATGTCAATAGACATGATAAAATGAAATATTTATGAGAAAGAACTTGTAAAACTTTCATTTAAAAAAAAAAAAACAAGCCTGCTACTGTCATTAGAATGGAGGGAACCATTTTCTTTTTTTGTTTCAATCCATTAGTGCATAACTGCAAGTCAATAAAACTAAAATCAAAACTTTGTTTATTTAGGCAGTGATGTATGAATTGTTCTAGATGAGTGTTGGTCCTGACTACGAAGGACCATCGAAGAAGCCCATGGCATTTCCACTTTAGGTAGCCATGGAATTCTCACCAGGGATCAGACTGACCAAGTGTAACTTTATATGGTCACTTACAGAGCTGAAAATAGGAACAGCATCTTTCACAACACTAGTATCAGCTTTGAATAGAGCTGAACAGCTGTCAGAGCACACCCCAACAGGTTTTGCATTTCTCAGTGTGTGGTAGACTTGTGACACAGGATATAACACAAAGTAATTAAATTAACTGTTGAACAAAGCTTCAGCTAGCTGGTTAAACTGGCTCCCCGGCCCCTTTCCTAATCACTTCTGCCTTAAGAATGTGTCGCCTTCACCTGTTAATTTTAGTTTATTGTGTGTTCTATGATATGCACAAATGGTAAACCTAAAATATTCTGGGTGAAACTTGGGTCAGTACTTAAAAATTCCATAATCCATTACTTTTTCTTTCAAAGTAAAAGTGGAAACTGTTATTAGAGTATTCACCAAAGAAGCATCTTATTCTAAACTCAAATTACCTTTTTTTTACCTCTTAGCTCCACTTATTAATTAAGGGCTTTCAATATACACACTGTCCCAGTTTCTGTATTCCTAACATAAATTAATTCCACTACAATAATGAATTTAAATATACCATATCAGCAATCTCCCTCCTTTGACACTCATTACCCAAATATGCTTCAGTAATAGTCAAGCTGCATGATACTAAGCTATGCAAGTCTTTAGTCTATAAATCCATGCAATAACAGTTTGGGAGGGAGGGGGAGGTTGGTGGGTTTTTCTTTCTCAGTACGATATTAGGCACACATTTTTTCCCCATAAATTTAGATTTTGAACCACAACTACCTGATGGTTGTGAAGCTCTGTTTCCCCACTAGGAACTGGAGTTCAGTGATTTTTAAGATACTCTTTTTCAAAAATAGCTATACAATGTTCTTTCAACAGTCACCTTCTCAGCTGACCTGCTAGGCTACCATGTGTCCATGCCCTGGCAATGCTCTTGGATTACAACAGTCTGCCCATCTTTCCTACACTGTCTTTCACTGACCACTTTATCTTTAGACATCACCAAACATCACCAAGCCTTCCTTGGAGACTTCAATAAGGAATTAATATCCATTATATTTCTTCTACTTTTTTACTTTTCCATTTAGCCATAGCATCCCCTGTGCTGTTCTGTGTATGGACACCTGGGTGAGGGCCCTGCAGACTTAGAGGTGCAGTAGAAAGTGCAGCAGGGCACAGCAGGGCAGAGAAGAGGGATTCTTTTAGGAAGATCTGCATGCAGGAGAACCTTTTCATGCATGTGTCTGCACACACATCTCTCTGTTGCTGTTTCATTATGAGCATGATTCTGGGTTGCCACGTGGCATTTTTATCTCCCGTGCAAGATAAAAATCCACATGGAGGTGTTGAGAACTGCAGAAGACTAATGAAAGTTTTAATATAGCTTTGTTGAAAAGTAACCTTATCAGTTTTATTAAAGTCATGTATCTGTTACATAAAACCCAACTGGCAGCCTGTTTCCTTCAAATTTGGCATGGAGGAGGCTATTTGATACGTCTATTTTTGTTGATCTTCAATTCCAAACACTGCAGTAATAGCAATTGATTCAGTGCATCACATTGAGGTTGATGCTGCAGATGGCATAAAATGATTAATCAAGGCAACAAGGATAGACTATCAGTTAATATAGAAAGCACATTATGTTTGTTTTGGGACAAATGCAAGAGAGTCAGACTGCATTTTGCTTATTTATACAAACAAAATGCTACATATGGCATAGCTGGTTGAGGCTATACATCAGAGGGTCCATCCTGTCTCAGCCTCCCCATATATTAACTGCATTCATTCCTGTGAATTTGCAATTTCTGTGAAACGCCTTGTGATCTAATTATGTTCTTCTGTAATTCAAGAATTGGAGGTCTGGAACTTTCTGCAATGAGACTTTTAATACCTAGGCCATGCCTAATGATGTTTATGTAACCTCTTCTTTAAAGTATCCAGTTCCACAGCTTCCTTAGGTATTTACATTCTTCTCTTTCAACAACTACCTGTTTAGAAAGCTTTCCCAGATTTCCTTAAGACAAAGTAGGCTTAGAGGGTTTAGGGTTTCTTTTTTCTTTTCATTTTACACTCTTCAATAAGAACAATTAATTCTTATCATAATTTCCCCTTCCATTTTAGGAAACAATTTCTATGTTGAAACTTTCATTCAAGTTTGCTATCCAGCTTTTGACTTTTCAACTAAACAAGCTAATTTTTTTCAGATTCATCAAATGTATGTCTTAGATTATATTCATTCTTTATTCTTTACACTCCTTTTGTGTTTAAAGGCATGTTGTCTCTGCTTTTCTTAAAATATGTTCCTTAACAGTGAGGGAAACTTAAGTGGTATCAAGAGAACAGAGCTTTTTCTATATTTTTTTTTCTTATTGCATGTCAGCACTTGGGTAAATATATCATAGAGCATAACTTACCATTTTGGAGCTGTGTTATATTATTGAACCATATTTGGTTTTTGCTTTATTCTGAATCTCTTTTCCCTAGATGTTTGGGGGGTTTTTTTAACAGTTCGTCTTCAGTTTCAGTATCTGAGCTTGATTTTCCAAGTATTTTTAATCCTACATTACATTAAGCTGTTTCTTCTTGTATACTTAATGTTTTCTTCTTCCTGAATTGCCATCTTTCTTTCAATCCCTCATTCTTTAGATTATCTTCCTACATTACTCACTCAGCTAGATAATTCTCTGTGTTTGTTGGAGTCTGTCCCTTATCCTTTTTTCCTGCTATGAAACTTTCCTTTCCTTGTAATAAAAATCACTTCTTGATCTTTCACTCGAAGTATTTTCTTTCTCCTAGATTTACAGATATTTCTGCCTTAAAAGTCAAAAATAAATTAACTGTTCTTGGCATCGTCTAGAATAAGAAATTTTCCTAACCTGCTAGAAGATATTCAGTAATTATGTCTCACATTATAAGTTTTATCTGCATGACCTTATATATAGTCAGTTATAAATATTTTTTCTATGCTTCTGCTGTTTATTAGGGGAAGTGCAATAAGTAAGTAAAAATTGACTATGATGAGTCAGTTACAGAGAACTGAGAGAATATTTAAGCTGTTTTACTGTAAGGGCCACATAAGAGAGGCTCACTTTTCCCCTTCATTTCAAAACACAAAGAGTGAAGAAAATTTAAAAGTTAAGAATTGTTTTCTACAGATAGAGAAGCCAAAAAGGATGCAAGAAAAAAATATTAATACTATTATGAAGATTAAGAGATGCTTTTATGTAAAATTGCCCATTATATAGTCATGATTCTGACATTTGTATGTTCACCGAGCCTAGAGTTTTGCAAAAGTTAACTTTACAATGATTCTGACATTTGTATGATGACTGAGTCTAGAGTTTTCCAAAGGTTAACTTTACAACATTGGTTTAAAAATGCAACTTTCTGGGAAGAAACTGCAGAATTTGTCCACTTAATAGAATACACAAGGTAACTAAGGTAGCACAACTGAATATATTTTTAAAAGAATTAATTATTATTAAGTGACTCTAAGATGTGATAGAAATCTTAGTTTGTAAATGCTGCTTAGGACACCTCGTAGGCGAGTGTTGAGCATTTATTAGTAGATGGAATGATTTGCCAATGCACAGGTGGAAAAAGTGGACAGAAAGAAGAGTTTATACCTGGGCTCCAAGAGGGAAAGTACAGAATAGGAATCTCTTTAGGGGGCAGGAGAATAAGGCAACAGCTGAAACAAGCAGATGGTGGCACAAGATGTGTGCATGCAGCAGCCTAAACAGATGACAGGTTAAGAAGGAAATAAAAATTTGAAAAAACAAAGTCACAGTCCATTTGGACAGCAAGAAATATGTGGTTATATATGCAAGGAGCATAACAGAGGAAAGGGATGTGGAATGAAAAGTGAGAGTGCAAGTGTAGGTGAACTGTACATTTCACCCAGGCAAGTAGAAACCTTGTGCAACTTCAGTGTAGAGTATTAAAGACTGATGCAGATCTTGTAAGGAAGGGTTGCTTTTTAGGAGAGAACATCAGCACATGAGATGGAGGAGCTCTGCTTGAGAAGTCTTCTCCAGACTAACTACTAAATATCACTTAGAAGGTTTTTTTTTAAAGCGTTTTGCAAAAAAATAAATCCTTTGTTTTGATAAAAGGCAAGGAAAAAAGCCATCTTACAAGTAGGGAATGAGTATGCTGATAAATAGAAAACACCCCAGTTTCTACTTAGAAAGTGACTTGGATTCAGAGTCCTGATTAGTCTCAAACGAAAGGCTAAAATCTGCTCTGTCATATCTCCAGGAAGTCACAGTTACATTCCCAAATCGTTTGCACTGTACAGGATAGAATTTAATATCCAGAATTGCATGTGCTATAATAATAGCTTGTCTTTAATAGAAGAATAAGAAACTCACTTTGCAGTCTTGTACTTGCATGGTTAGGGAAAATGACATTGAAGTATGAGCTTCTAATTATTTTGAGGATTTCACAAACATTTTTGTAGGTCTTAGTCTTAAGTAATAGAGAAAAAAAACAACCTAAAAAAAAAAATCTGTTATTTTTCAGAAGAGACTCAGTTCCCATATGAATTCTTATCCTGTTATATGTCTCCATTCCTCTGTTTCTATATTCAACTTCTATTTGAAGTCAGTAATTTCAGTTGAAGTCCTATTCATGTTAGCCTTGTCTCAAATTCAAAGTAATATATTCAGTGTTTACTGAGGCTTAGATGGGAATTCTGTCCTTCATAATCTCATCCTAGCTGATGTGCAAACAAAAACATCTAATCCATAATGACCACAGAACCTGCAGTGCCAGCTGCAAATGTATTTTTTTAAAATAATTTTGAATTCATATGGAATTTTTTTTTTACAGGAAAGAATTTGGTTTATTTGCAAATCCTTTTTTGAAGCTATCACTTTGAATTGTACAATGCAGTCTGACAATACTGTATTCTCAATCCTACGTGTAGACAGGAAAAAAAATAACCTCAATGCTCTTCGTTGCAAACTTAGTCTGTAGATGCTATTTCATTTGAAAACAGAAAACAAAGACAAATCCTCTAAGGAAGTGTTTTGTCTATAATAAATTTCTCTGTAAGAAGCATATTTATAATTAGGGCTGAAGACCTCTTTTTTCCTTATTTCTTTTTTTAAAAAATAGACTTTGTCAGAAATTATTAAAATTCGTTTATGTTACATTATAGACTGAGAAACAGCTTATACCTTGTCACATAAGCTATGATTTATTAGAGTACATTTTCTCTGCTCTTCTCTTTCAGCCATTGGGAATGCAAAATTTAGATCTAAATTTACTGACAACATTCTGGTACAAACTGTTCAATACACCAAGGCTATAGACACCCCACCCCGCAAGGTTGTTGGATTGCAGGAGACAATCACTTGTATTTTCTTTCTGAAAATTTAATTTATTTAGCTGATTAGAAAAGAAATGAAAATGCATATCATTCAGTATATGAATGAGCTGTGTCATGATTAAATTTATGTTTATCATTAACAGCCCACGGGATAGGTGGCAGCTGTCTGTGCGTATTTGATGCTTCTCATAGACAGCCCTGAGATTTCAGGAGCAGTTTGGCGAGTACAAGGAGTGGGCATGAGCTGCTGGAGTTAACCATTAGCTGTGAAGGACATTCTCTGTTCCATGGCTGCTCAGGAGCCTGGGTCTGTCAGCCCTGCTCGGGCACTTGCCAGCTGCTGACAGGCAGCATCGTCGCTTGTGTCAGCAGTGGCACGTCCTGCCTGCGAGCACGGGCAAGGTCGGGCTGCCCTCAGCACAGCCCTGGATGGCTCTGCTAAGTGCCCAGCAGTGTACAGAAGCTGTTAGGCTTTTTCCACCCAGAAAAGGAAAAGGAACCAAACCTGCGGCATTTTCATCCCTAAACCACCCTCTTCTAAGGCAATCTGAAGATAAAATTCTGTTCCCAGATCAGTCTTCAAGAAACAGGATGTGAGCATGGACAAAGTCTCCTCGCCTGTTTGGGTGGCATACCCTTTCTACAGCTCACTAAATCATTTTTGTTTAGAATTTTCATGCTCCTGTGAGCATCAGCCAATTATAAAATTTGACATAAAATTTGTGTAATTGATAATTTCAGACAGGGAGACTTCCTGTAAATGGATTCTGCTGGAAATGAGGGTTTCTGAGGGTCCTTACCTACCCTTTTCCCTCTTCTAGTACAACTGTTTGGCATTTGCAACTGTAAAATTTCAGTTACTTTTCCATGCTGTTCAAGAACTGGAGTAAATGGGAGCAAAATTTGAGGAAGCAACTGTACAAGAGTATTTGCATTTGAAAGAAAAAGACAGAGAACGTGATTAAAATTAGTATTTGAAATGGCATATTTAAATATTTCTTTAAATACTTGGATGATATTTGTAGTACTTATTCCCTGGGATTTACAAGGACAATGAAAAAAAAAAAAAAGAAAAGAGGGCTTAGTGTCACAATTTGAACTGTAAATATCTCTCTAATTAATCCAGTCCTTTCCAGCTGCTCAGCTGCCTCCAAATGTTGTTTTGACTATCAAAGAAATGCCTAAAATGCTTTTAATCCAGAGTACAGTGGGAATTACTTTGTCAACTCCCTTGTCTCATTCCTGATATGGACCACCAAATTTACAAGGAATTCTCGGGAAAAAAACTGTTTTCTTCAGAGAATGCTAAATGATGAGTGTCAGGGAGAAGCAGCTTAGGGAAAGGAGGAATTTAATTGTTTTTCATTTCAACAGGGAGAATTTGTTATAAACATCCCCAAAGAAGCAAGCTGATCAACAGGGTAAATAGAACATGTGTAGTCAAAGTAAAACATTCAACAGATGAATTGTTAAAAAGATGACAGTATGTTCTTCATCTGAAGTCTGGGAGGCAGGATGAGAAGCTAGAAAATCACCTGATGCAGCTGAGTGCTGTACAGGGATGTCTGAGGTGGGGTGGGCTGATGTGAACAGCCCTTCTGGTGGAAATCCTGGGAGAAGCAACCGGTGTGTCCCCAGCCTTCGAGCTAGATCTACAGCCACAAATCTGCCATCATTTATGGGTTTTAACTGAGTTAACCCTGGGAGGTTTTCAGCCTCTGCCAGCTGGCACACCCCCAGACAAAGTGCTGGGACCGCTCCTGTGGCAGCAAAGAAAGGGGAAGAGGGAAGGAGCAATGGGGCTCTGCTGACACAGTTGCTCTTGTGGCTGGAGAATGGACCAAAGCCCAGTTTTTGGCAGGGTTGGCATAGGCAAATTGACTCTCAAACATAGAATTCAAGCACGTCAAAGTCCTGCTCATGTTTTTGGGAGTACAGCCTTTCTCTTTCTTATTGCTGTTCTTAAGGCTTATATTACACAAAGCTAATAAAAGAGAGCTGATTTATACCCACACCTAGAACATGTTGAGATCAAAAAACTTTCCCTTACTTGAGGAGACTGGACAGTTCAGAGGACACTGTCTCCTCATCATTATGTAATAGTCCAACATTAAGTTACTGTGAGCGTGCAAAACTGTGCTTGTACTCCTGTGATGCTTGAGGCCCATCAAAGACTATGTCTAAACTAGGTAAAGAATTAAAGCATCACATAATCAGTGGTCCATTCTGTCTAATTATGATCAGTTTAGCAGGGGTAGATTAGCAGGTGTCAGCAGGGAAGTTATACTTTGATTTTTGTGGCTGTGTGGCAGCAGAGGAAAGGGCACCACCCCACAGCCTTTCTATGAGAAAGGACCGAGGTGCTGTGGTTCCACAAGGTGGCACTAAGAAGTTGTAGATCAGCATGACTGAATTTCTGTATTGGTTTTAGTTCTGTGAGAACGTTAGTTCCAAAATTTTTCAGTGTAACTATAATGGTTTTGACCATTAGTCTGCAGTAGAAAATATCCCCATTTTCATGTAGATATGTTTTCTTTGTGAGGGAATTAAACAAGCTGGGAAAAAAAACCCTTCTGTCATTTTTGAGGCACTTCGCAGTTAGCAAAACATATTTCATGGATTCATGGCAGTCACAAATTCTGTGAACATGCAGCTTTCATTGTATGCATGTGTTACATGCTCAGGTATAGTTCTCAGTTGTTAATTCCTTTCCTAGAGTAATTGCTTACAGCTACACCATGCATCAGTGTTCTTTATCCTATTTTCCCGCTATATTAACACCATTAAATGGTTTTGGGCCCATATTATCAGTATAGAATAATATCCAAAGAAAGTGAAATTCTCCAATAATCTCCCGATATGCAACAAGTGTAATTTTTATTTTAAGATAGAAGAAGGATTAGCATTAGATTGTAATGTGAGCTAATTTTTAGAGTGTCATTATTTCTTTTTGTTATTAGGCTATAATTACACAGACTATAATTAGACTATGAATTAATAAGCTAGCATTGCAGTTTAAAGTTTGAGGTTGAATTGTAGTGAATGAAAGATATTAATGATAGGGAAGATTGCAAATACACATGGAACGTTTGGAAGAAATTATTTGCTGTGGATAAATGTCTAAAACAGTATTTCCAAGGACCTGCTCTATTTTTCTTTAAACACATGCCTCAGTTAAAAGATTTTTCCTTTGGTTTCAAGGGGACACTTGCATAGTTAAATGCCTTGCTGAATCAGAGTATAGAGGGTCACCTATGGAACACTTGAGTGGCGTCAAATGGATTTTCAAATCATGTGGATTTATACTTTCTTCATGTCTATAAATTCAAAGATGTCCAGCCTGCAATTATCTTTGCATTTAAATATTTGAGAGCTAATTTCTTCTTCTCATTGTTTCTCATGTGGGTTTTTCTTCCCAGTTAGCCCAAGTCTACAGATATTTTTGGAGAGTACCCACAGCAAGGGACAGATCCTAATGTAGTTATAAATGTCAAAAATATAACTTGATACATATCTGCTGGTGGATCATGCCATTCTTTTCATTTCCTAATTTGACATAAAATTGTGAATTCCGCTTTCTCAGTTCTAGACCTTTCAAACTTCACAACCTTGGCACCTGAGTAGGTGTCATACCCTGTTGCTTAGGTCATCTCTTGTTTCTTTTTCCCGACTTCTATTAAGGGCAAAATGCATCAGCAGCCTGACAGTTACATACAAAAGCCTGAATCTCCAACTTCTGAACTTTCTTGAGGCTGGCATTCAAAGCAGGGGAAGTTATGAATGTGCTCAAACTGAGAATCATGAACTCATCCCTCTTTTGTGCGAGTTCTGTGCACCACTGTCCCAGTAATTTTGAAAAGCTGAGCCTTAGGGCTCTGTCACGAGAAAGCCAGCCTTGCTCGTAGTTCTGTCCATACTAATGAGCGAGCCAGGGCCAGGGTGCAGGCTGGAGAAATGTCCACAGTTATCCATAACTGTAATTGTTAACAGACCCAACAGTATGGTTCCTGGCCTGTGGCAGTCAGTTCCTTTAGCAGTGTCAGTGTTCAGTTCGGGGATAGCATGAGCTTGGGCTTATTCCCAAAAAGTTCTGTAATGAGATGACCTGATAGGGGTGGCAGGGAGGGAGGGAGGATGGCACCACGGTGTAGCCATGGAGATGTGAGGCATGCTGTGCCACTTGCCCTCATGGCCTGAGACAGAAAATGGGTTATGTCCCATTTTATGTAATACATAAAGGGATCCTAAAACTGTCCTCTAGCACATGGTTGTGAGTCTTGCCCCTGCTGTTAAACTCAGAACTTCTATTTCTCTTCTCTCCGTGCTTCCTAGGGAAAGGAGGGGGGAAAAAAAGGGGAAAAAAAAAGAAAAAAGAAATAAATTGCTTTACATTTACAGCTCTAACCCAAACGGTTCAGGACTGTGGCCCTGGAAGTCCTGAACTGAGCAGTTCAGCATGACGGATTATTAGCCCGAATTTAGGTGACACTCTGTATTTGGTGTATCCTATTGGCTAATCCTAGGTGGCGTCCTAATTAGTATATTGTGTTTTCAATAAGTTTCTGAAGTTCTATTCTCAGTTCAAATCAGTCATAAATGTCTTTTGTTCTCAGTTAACTCACAGCAGAATACAAAATCATCTTCAAATTTCTGTCCACAGATCTAAAAATTAAGAAAAAAAAATGCATTCACAGTTTTAGCTGGGTCAACTTTAAAACCACGTAACATCTCTCTGACCTATGGCACAAAGCACAAAAATGGTTAAGTGGTTTACAAGCTATACTTAAAAGGAATTTAGAAGACAGAATACATAATGGAAAACAGAAAAGCAGTTCTATGATTTTCTTCAGAATGATAGGCTTCTTATGTTGTCCTTTTATTTCAGAAGTGTACCTATTAAATATAAATAGCAAAAAATGTTTCCTCATATCTGATAATCTGTAAACCCATGTAGGAAAGATGACTTCTTGGGTCATGCTGGAATTACTGAATTATTTATTCCCCTTTATCACAGCTTTTCCTTTTGTGTAGTAAAAGCAATTATCTGTGAATCTTTACCTGCAGCTATAAAGGCCAGAGTAAAATGTTCTGAAATCTTACTGTCATCGTGAAAATCAAAGCTGAATGATTTGGTGGGATCAGTTTTTTGACACAGGCAGTTTGTTTATTTAGTGGTAGAGAAAGATGCACTCTTTCTCTTTTTACATGCTAGGCATAAAATGACAGATTCATCTTGCCTACATCCGGTTGAGTGAATTAATTGTATAGCTCTCTTGGTATCTGGTAAAATAAACATATATATCTCCAAAGGTCAGTTAATCTTTTCCTAAACAGAGAAATGAAGAGATGCACAGAAATTTTTATTGAGAGCTCTCTCATTCCAGTAGCACAGAATTCAAGACAAATAATTTATCTGTCAAAAAAAGTGCATTTCTTCCATTCTTAGCTGCATGCAGAGTGGTTGCAGTGCTTGCAGGCCTGTGACAGGGGAGTTAGAATGAGATGATCTTTAAGGTCTCTTCCAACCAAAACCTTCAGTGATTCAGTGATTCTGCATTGCCTTACACATATATGCAGTAGCCTAAACAGCAAGTGCTTTGTGTTTAATTACCCCTTTGAATTAACTTCAGTCAAGCCTTAATTTTCTGTAATGCTCATAACATGATATACCCAAAGGAAGCATCTAATTTAATATTTCTTAGTTTTATTCCAATAGCAAAAAGGAAGAAATAAAATACGTAAAAAGCAAATGAGATCTGTAGGCAAAGCAGCCTTTTCATGGATATCTCTTCATTTTTGTCTTCATCACAACTCTCTTGAGTGCCATTGTCCCTTAAAATCTGTAGTAGTCAAAATCTTTGTATTCACCTTGCTGCTTATGATCTTCTTCCACTAGAAAGAAATAAAAATAAATAGAAAATTAATTCTATAATTAGACAATTATATTTACTTCAATAAAGTATTTCTTCCTCTATTTTTGTAGCATTCTTTTCTGTCTATCACTTGCTCTGGTTAGGAGTTGGATTTTTGCATGTGTTCCTTTGATGTCCCTCACAGATTCCTAGGAGAAGCCAGGTTGCAAGTGACTGGCAGAGGTCTCTAGTTCAGTATCAGGTCTAAGATCAAGCCAGGCTGCTCGGGGCCATATCCAGTCTGGTGTTTAAAACCTCCAAGGAGGCAGATTTACAACCTCACTGGGTGGCCTGTGCCACTCAGTTCTGTTGCTAATTAGTATATTCCTCTAGTATATACTGTAAATTATTAATACAAAGAATTTTTTTTTTTTATTTTCTCCCTAAGGTTAGTCTCAGTGAGGAAAATGCAGAGAATTAGTTTTCAATGCCCTGTGCTAAAAATTAGGACTTTTATATTTCAGAACATTGTCAAGACACTGCCTGAATGGGCTGGCAGAGCTGACTGGTGCCCATCTCTAGTTCTGCTCAATTCTAAGGGTACAAGATTTTTAGAAGTACTTTACTTTGAATACTCCCATTGAAAATCAGAAAACATGACAGCTCCTATTTGTTTATCTTATTTTTCCATTAGTATTTACCGCTTTGGATGTTTCTTTACGAAGAGAATAAATAGATCTGCCTTGAGGCGAGGTTGCCCTTTCCCTAGGAAATGAGTTGGGGACACAAATGTCCATCCTCTAGTGAGGGGGATGCAGAGGAACTGTCATGGCAAAACCACCCAGGAACTGCAGTTTACACAGAACCCAAGAGGCTGCAGAGAGGCAGAGAGGAGAAATAACCAGGCCTTAGTGGTGATGGGAAACAACTTCTTGGGATCAAAGACTGCTTGGAAGTTTGCTTCAACTCAGAAACCCACTTAGTTAGTTGAAACCAAGCTTAAAGGATAAGCAAAGGGAGAGGTGCTCATAACCATTGTGTCTGATCTAGTTGCTTCAAGTATTCTTAGTCATAAATTCTCTATAAAAAGTAATTAAACATTTGGTTATTTTTCTTTTTTTCTTTTTTTTTTTTTAATTCAATAGCCTATTGTCTTTGGAGAAATGTCTATAAGGAAGATGTATAGACAAATGCATCTCAGGACTTTGGCTGACTCTGGGTCCTGTCACAGAAAATTTTAGCACAGAGCATGGGTTTTTTTGCTAAAATTGGCTTGTTTAATTTGACTTGCTGACTCATTTTTCCAGCTGGTCTGTCATTCTACTCAATACCAGATGAGGCAATAGGAAAAAGAATACTCTTTTGAATATCCCACCCTCTTGCCAAACCAAATAACAATTAAAAACTCCAATTTTCAGTGCAGTTCTTTATCTCTGTTAATTATCCAAGGAACAGTAAATCAGATATATTGTCTCCTGCTTGTTGTCAATAATTTAAATTCTAAATTCTTTATAGATTTGTTGCAGATTTGACACACTGCTGTTTTTCCCTAAATTACATAGCGTTTCGCAACTTGAATCCAATTCAGTGTTTCATTTTTACATTTGAGATCAAATGCTAGACAGTCCAGTCTAATTGGCTCATGTTTTTTCTACACACACAGGAAAACCCACACGACTTGGTAGCTTTTAATCTAAAAGAAACATCAGGTCTCTCAAGTATCTAATTAGTGACCTTCAGTGGGGTTTTTCCATAGTTTTTGAGGAGACTCTATTCTGAATCGAGTGTTTAGTGGACAATAAACTGGGAGCAGTGTTTCAGAAAGAACAGGAGCATAGTAGGCAGGGACCTTGTGAGCTGAGAGGTGCCAATAGAAAATAACATGGTGAGAATCAGATAAGAAAAAAAGAGATGGTAATTAAGTAGAAGCAGAAAGGTACATTAGAAGAATTATAGCTGTCATTATTAAAAAGATGTCAGCAATAAAAGGGGGATGGCAAATGTGGTACAGTATTAGTAAATGTGATGTAAATATGCCAGGTGAAGTCATTTTTGCACTGTCAATACTGGTATTTTCAGGGTAATAGAAGGTCATTCCTATACCTGTCTGTGTAACCAGAAGTGTAATTGGCCTGATTTATTAGTGGGGAATGACTCTATATGGAGTAGTCTTAAACTACAAAACAAGCACTTAAATCAGTGCTCAGTGCAGCAGAATAGTTGCTTTAATTCTCCTTTTAACTGCAGAAACAAAAGGGTTGTATGGATAAAGCAAATCAAAACATATTGTTAATTAAAAATGGCATCCAACACAAAGCTTTGTTTGCCCTTCTTGCATATAGGGGTCAACACTAATAAAGTTTCACCATTTGCTACCTGCTGATGGATGATGTGAGGCCATTCTTACAGCTCTTGGTTAATACTTGAGCTCTCATTATGTCACAGAATTTTTTTTGCCTATTTGAGAAGTGAAAGTTTGGGTACTAATTGCACATGCAAAATAATGTGATGAAAATTTATATAAATATTCATTAAAAAACTTAGCAATGATCAGTAGTTTACAAGGAGTCTTGTCAATTTTAGAGTGTATTATTTAGCAAAAACATTACCTTATTACTTAGTCACAGCTTGCATTCAAATTAATTGCAATATATTTTAATTTTAAACATCAAATCCATAGAAAGGAATTTGTATTCTGATTTCATGTTGTGATCTATGGTTTGGACATTTAAGTGGTAAAGTTAAAGATCCATAAAGAAAGAGATGCCCAAAAAGGAAAAGCTGTCTGACCCTTGAACAGAGGGACATGAATATAGTGAGCACCTCATTAAAACTGTTGAGAAAACATTTTTCCCAGCTTTTAACAGAAACACTCAAATTTAGAGCAAAATATTCAGCCAGAAGCTGAAACATAGTATCTGTAATTTTTCTATCTGTCTTGTAGGAATTTCAATATTTTTAAAGCAATACCAGGTTTTGGTTTTAAATTTTTCTCATTCAAATCAGAAAATTTGCATGGAAAATAATTTCAGCTGAAAAGTCTGTTTTCAGTCCAAAACTTGGAGAGATTTTGGTGAATTCTTCTGAAGCCATAACTCCTTACAGTTGCTGAGATAGATTAGAGTAGCATTGTGTAAAAAGAATAGAATTATGCTGAAAAACCCAACAGCTTAAATGAATAAAGAGCTTAAGGTGATTTTACAGAAGCTTAACCCTTGTATGGAAGTCTGTTGAACTAATTTAGTGGCTTTACGTAAAGAAGACTGAATTTCAGCAAAATGAGAATTTGTTTTGTGTGGTATCTAAAAATTTCATGTTTTATATTCTAAAAAATCCTGTTTTGCATTGCTTTCAATTCTACTACCACACATATATTCTTTTTAAGTCATTGATAAACGTCTAATATAGGTAGATTAGATGCTTAGATGCTATAGATTTTGTCAACTAATTTAACAAAACCTGAAGAGTCATAATTACCACCCTAGAATAAAAACCTAAAAATTTAAGTACTTCATGAACGATCACCAATGTGAGACCTTTAAAGTATGAAGGATGTGTGAAAGAGCATTCTTCTTGAGTCTACTCCATGGAAGAAATAATAGGAATACATAAAATACCATAATCTATTATCTTTTACATCTCTCATATCTATTATGGTGACAAAACCTGGAAAATTCATAGTGTTCTTTTTGTATTCAAATTTATGAAAAATCCAGGTATCATTGACTTGAGGATCACAAATAATAAATGATATATAGTTGTTATATGCATTGGTTTTTAACCTGCACAGGTACGTGTGTTCACATTTTCTGTTGGTCAACATAATTATGACAAAGGACCCATACAGTGGATGGCCTGTGAAAATAAAGGTACTGTGTCTTTCTTTTAAACTGATCTTCACTACAGCTTTGGATGGGTGATGTCTTTGTTCTCTAAAAACAGCAGATTTTTCAGCTTGATTTTAGCTTCATTGTATTTGTTAACAGAAGTTCTAGAAGTTATTTTATTGAATAATATATACGTGAAAAAAAAAAACACATGTAAACAAGAATCTGGTATATTTATTTCTTTATTGCTTTATTTAAAACTTTATGCTGTATGAAAACTACCACAGTAGTTTTTATAATAATAAGCCATTATGGTTCAGTTTTGAGAATATTTGTTGTAATAGCCATCTATGTAAAGTTGGAACTGATGACAGATAAGAAATTAGGCAAAGCTGTTTTAAATTAAGCAGTCTGGACAAAGGGATTTTTGTTTGGTTAGTTGGCTGGTTACATTTCTTTCTGTTTTTCTCCAAAACTTACAAGGGATGAGATACTTAGAATTTTTTCCCTTTTAAAATTAAAATATCAAGATTATTCTTGCTGGATTTCTTAGTTTCTAGGAGAATCTTGTCTTTTCTATTTTTATCCTGTTTTCTTTATGTAGGACAAAGAGAAAATGTAAAAAAGGCAAAAATAAGGAAGTAAAATGTTTTCTACATGAAATTTTTACATGAAAAATGTACTCAAACATTTTAAGAGTGTGAGAAAGAGGAGTCTCAGATATCTTATAACTGTAGAACAAGGCATAATATATGGAGATACAGCAGAAAATATAGAAAACAATAGAAAATAATAGAGATAAGTAGAAAATATATAATTTATCAAACATTTGCTTATATTTTAAATAGAGCAATTTCCAGGCCTGACTGAAAATGTAAAAGTATTTTACAAATTGGTGAGAAGCAAGAGATGAGAGGTGAGCTGGATTACAAAGGGTCTCGAAAATTAGGATTGCCAGGGAAGGAGATAAAGACATGCTCAGGCAGAAGAGTAACATAAACCAAAGATAAGAGAAAGACATAGATACGGAAAAAAAAAGAAAAAAAAGTAAAAGAATCCATAGCCTGGATGAACAGCATATATATGTATTGTAACCTCATGAAAATGTCAGCATGGTGACAAGTCATGCAGAAGATACTAGAACTTCCTGAAGATCAGATTATAGTGTCAGATAATAACAGAAAATTGACATTTGTGTTTTGAACAGATTTTTTTTTTACTAACATCTTTGTATCTCAAAATACTCTGTGTGTGTGATATCCATTGTTTTAAAACAAATGAGCACCAGCTGGTTTAAAGCATAACCACCTATGTCATCTTATTATTGAGGCAAAATGATCATAATCTTCTGTCCAAAATTCCTGTCATTATTTGTTTGTACATCCAAAGAAGCAGTTTTATTTCATTTTTCCTTAATTAAAAGATTCTGCTTACGGGGAACTAAATTACTAATCTCAGTACTTTTACTTCTCTAGTCCTCTGCCCCTTCCTTCTAATTTGACTTAAAATTTCCTTGGACTGAAGATGGATCTCAGTGCCTGGCTTTAGTCTTACTATATGAGCAATATTTTAAATATTTTTAATTCAAACAAATAAGCGATAAAACCAGTGCTAAATAAAGACATTTCTGATGTACATTCTCTGTGTAGGAGAAATACCCATTAGCTTTATTCATTCCACAGAGTGCCTTATATTTTTATACTATGACTTCTCTCTTGTGGCAGACCATAGCTATTCCTTCATTCCTATATGCATTCAGCATAAAATTATGTCGCTGTCACAGCATATTAAAATAGCCATTAAATATACTTGCACATCATAGTAACTAGGATTTAATGAGCAAAAACTCAGTATATGATACAGCCTTAAACAAAACAGCCAAAATAAACAAATTGTAAACTCTCACTGCTTAAGAGTCACTGTCTTATTGTCTGAATGGTGTGGTGACCCATCATATGGCCATGCATTGTGGTGGCATCTACTAAAAAGTATTTAATTCATAAACAATAATTCTAATAAAATTTACACCAGAAATTATAAGCTAAATGAAGTTCCTCAAGATTAAGAGGCCAGCAATCTATTATGGTAAAATGACATTATTTCTGTTTCAAATTTTAGGTTATTATTATGAAATTCCGTCTATTGGAGCCATAAGAATAAACACCCAGGTAAGTGAGTTGGCCAAATCCAGATGCAGTTTTAACACATAGAAAGTGGAGTAATATATGTTCTTGGATATGGTTGCTCTTCACCTCTGCTAAAATCAATTAAATTTTAAAACACACTACATTAAGAAAAGAGAAAAAAATTAAGGCTTTCTTCTACGTTTGAGGAATTATTCGCGTAAAACGTTCTACTTTTTCTTTTAAGTGGTTGCAGTGAACCAGTTTAAAACATGATCCCTGTTACCCTCCCCACAGCAGCTCGTGTGCACACTGGTCACGTTAACGTCCTCCAAAGCAGGCTGACCACGTGCATAGCATGGACGGTCTGAGGTGTTCTGTATCCTGCAGGCCTCTGCACAGGGACTTTGCTTTCAGCTCAGTTTTCCTCTGGGCCTTACCTGGTCCCTCAAACTTTGATGCTGAGATGCGGCAGCATTTTATTATAAAGTTCTGTAAGACCAGTAATTTTTTATAATGTGTCTAGGCATTCATAGTTCACCTTCTGCCACACTTTGTGCATGATCCAAAGGGTTTGTATTACGTGGAAGAGGCTGTGGATGTGTGTGAGGGGATAGCCCTGCTCGAGCATCTGAACTCATGGAGGTGCCTCACTACAATCCTGCTTTATAGGAGAGGTACCTGGATGGATCAAACCCCAAGAGACTGCACATTTTCCCTTCAAAAAGGATGCAGGAACATTTTAGCAGACTTGCGTGTAGATAAGTAAAGGCACAAGACTCTGGGATTACATGAGATCCAAACTGAAGAAGAACAGTGTAGAAGAACAAGTATTCTTTTCAGTTGTCTGAAAGTCGAGGTATTCACATGTCCAGAACAGCAGAGAAATATCTTAGCACTTCTTTGTCCTTCCAAGGCCGGGCATGACATTTTTTGGCAGAAAATAGGAGTCCTTTTTTGGCTTGATTAAGAGCCCTTTGATTCTGTTAAACTCTTCCAGACAGTGTCTGGCAAGAAGTATCCCTAATAAGATCAGACAAGTAGAAAAAGTTGATGACTGAAAAAAGTTTGCTGGCATCCACTCCCAAATCAGTCCAGAAATCTGACATCTCGTAAGATCACCAGCTTTAGCCATACTCACAGACTGAAGGAAGGCAGGAAAAAGAGGTTTTATAACTCTGATTTTTTGTTAATACAACAGAAGTTATGCAAATTGTTTCAGTAGGAGCTGCACATGCTCAGACGTTACCCCATTCACCCTCCATTGTCCACTCTTTCTTCTGGGTTGAAGGTTCTGTAATCTGCTTGTAATTTCATTATGTCATTAGCAATTAGTTTTGTAATTCTCATTTTGTGGAAAGAGAGTGGTGGTTATGAATGTGTAAGGCCTGTGCAACTGAGACTGAAATACAGGAATTACCTTGTCAGAAAATACTGCAAACTGAAGACTGAGTAATTTTGTGGTACAATTTTAAAGAAGTAAATAAATGCTCCTCCTATATTAGTGGTGAGTTTTATTTCCTTTTTTTTCCTGATACATTTTTTAAAATTTAATTATTGTTTATTTTAGTATTGTTTGTGCTCTTTGATCTAATAATTGCCATCTAATGAGTTTATTACACTTTTTGGCAGGAATATCTGGATGTTTTGGGAAGACCAATGGTTTTAGCTGGAGAGCAAGCCAAACAAGTCCAATGGACAAACGTCTATCTGGATGCTCTGGTATGACCTGTATTTATCTCTACTAAAGTAAGAATTTTTGAAAATCAGTAACTATATGGGTCTGCTGTCCCAAAAATCCAATTTGTTACAGTTCCAAACATGATGTTCTTGTGTTTCTAACATCTATACACATCAATGCAACAACCTCTAGGAAGAGACCAATTTAAAATGTGGTCTTACTTGCACCCAGAATCCTTCTAAGTGTCCTGAAATTTAACAGAGAAAAGCAGTTTATCCTCTGCAGAATTTAAAGTGTAGGCCACTATTGTTCTCAACTTCAGAAAAAAAAAAAATAGCAAATAGTTTTCCAGTGTTGTACCTACTGCAGTAAAGGTCATTTGTTATGTTTCTGGTGAGGAATTCTTAGTTTTTCCCTTTTTTTTGGTCTCCCTTTCTTCCAAAGAACATTCCAGGCAGAATGAAATCTATCAGTATTACTGGGTATTTGCACAGATTTTGAACTTGGGTTGTTGCAATTGCTTGCTTGCTCAAGGTAATGGTTTCTTTAAGCTTTAATTGGACAGTGTATATAATGGGGAAATAAACAAAAAGATACATGAAATACTTTCTTACTGCTGAATTTATGATTTTGGTCTTGTAAAACAAACATACTCAGGAAACTACAGAAGGAAAAGTATTGTTAGTAGCAATCTAATCTCTTGCTCTGGATAACCGTCTTCTGAGCAAAAGGGCAAAAATTACTGCAAAATGGTCATTTGGAATCACGTATTTATCCAAGTTCACGTAGTCATCTAAAGTCATGTCAAAATGCACATCTTCCCGTCAGTTAGCATTACTGTCAAATTTTTTATCAACATATAATTTTAATTGTCAATGTAACTGAGCATGACACAGAGGAACTAGTTTTTCATTGAAATTTCAATGCCCAGAAGTTCATTAACCACGTTTTCTTTGTTACTGTTGAGGTACGTACTGGAAACATAAAGGATGTGGTGACGAAAGTTCATATGCTCTGTACATATCCTGTTGTAAAGCCAAAGATAAATTTGCAACTAGGAATAGAGATCTGTTTAGTCAAGTAAAATACATGACACCTGCAGGCATCTGTTTTGTTACATTATATATTCAGTGAGTTCATTCAGTCTTTCCTTCAAGCTTTTCTCCATTCATGTGTTACATATGTGTGTTTGTGAATGTATAATTATATATACATATTAAAATGAACGCACACACACACACACACACACATATATATATATACCTAATTATATTTAAATACAGTAGGACAGCACAAGGTAAAGTACTGAGGTGAAGGCTGAAATTTGTGGACTTTCTCATCCCAGTTGAGAGCATAAAGGCACAGATATATTTAACCCCCTCTAAAGCCTTTTCATGAATCTTGGTTGTATAAGGGAGTGAGACTAAGCTGTCACATTGGTTTGTTTTCTTAAATTGCCTAAAACAATTCCCTCATGCAGGGCTTACAGTTCTCCTGCTCGTGCCTTACTGGACTCATTCCTGTCCTTTGGCTCCTACTGTCCAGTGGCTGTTTTGTGGCTAAGACTAAAGTAATGCAAAGTGTATTACATGAGGCCACATTAGTGCATTCATAACTCCTCAGGTTATAAAATTCTAAAGAGATACTTTCATTTCAGTCTGGCTTTCAAGACTGTCTTTAATAATTTGATGTATTTGTGCAATTCACAGCTCTTTCCTAGCCCTCTTCCTTCAGATTCTGTTACTGTGTTGCTCTGGCTTAATTTTCAAGATAATCTCAGAATTTTCATATACTTTTAGGTTTACCAGTTAGGCGTAATTTATTCATAATTATTATCCTCTTTAATGTTACTTTTTTTTTTTTTAGGGGGAGATTGTGTTATCCTCCATACATCCCCCTCCTGTTTCATTATGTATCTTTTCAATGTTTCTTCTAAATAACATCCTCTCTCTTTTTTACTGATTCATCCCTATTTCTCTTATTTTCCTACAAAATCCACTTCACTTTGCTTGTGACTTTGCTAACTTTGACGTCATCACCTTTCATTTGATACACGAATATAAATTCATGAAGGATGGTTTAAAATCCAAAAAAGGTGCTACCTGAGTGGGAAAATAGAGAACAGATATACCAAAGTAGATTCATATAGTGTTCTAGCTTTTTTTTTTTCAAATTAAACAAAGGAAGAAAAGGAATATGACTTCTCAATAAACTACATAGAAGGAGAGTAAGCAGAAATGAAGGGAAAAAATTTGAAATAAAACCTAAACAATCACATTTAAAAAGCTAGAAAATCACATAAAAAATTGTCCCTACGGACAATTTAGAATGGATTTCTGGCCAGGTGAACATATAGTTTTCTGTGTCCTGTTTTCAGGATGATTTGTGAATGTTACTAAAGGAAAAACAGATTTCTTATATCTTCCCAAATAAATGCAAATTCCTTGCCTCAGTTGCCTCAGTACCAGAGGAGACTATGTGATTTTGCCGAGCTGATGATGGACATTATTGCACACCACTGAAAAGCAGAGATGATAGAAAAAGTAGAAGAATTACCTGTTGCATTTTTCTGTTGGTTTTGCCTGTATGTGTTACCTACCTGTCGTGGTTTAACCCCAGCCATCAACCAAAGCCAATGCAGTCCCCACTGGTGGGACGGGGGATACAATCAAAGGGTAAAAGCTGGAAAACTTGTGGGTTGAGATAAAAACGGTTTAATAGGAAAACAAAAGGTGTTCACACAAACAAAACAAAACAAGGAATTAATTCACTGCTTCCTATGGACAGGCAGGAATTCAGCCATCTCCAGGACAGCAGGGCCCCATCACACATAAAGGTGACTTGGGAACACAAACACCATCACTCCAAATTGAAATTTACTACTTTTAAGCTTGATTTGGCCCTTTCCTTTCCTTTCCTTTCCTTTCCTTTCCTTTCCTTTCCTTTCCTTTCCTTTCCTTTCCTTTCCTTTCCTTTCCTTTCCTTTCCTTTCCTTTCCTTTCCTTTCCTTTCCTTTCCTTTCCTTTCCTTTCCTTTCCTTTCCTTTCCTTTCCTTTCCTTTCCTTTCCTTTCCTTTCCTTTCCCCCTCACCGTATATTTTCCATGGTTTTATGCTTAGTGGGCACTGTAGCTACAAACATGTTTTCATAACATTTAAGTTTTCTGAAACTTTTATATTCTAAATTGTTGCACATCACCTATTTTTTTAAAAAATAATATATTATTCCCACTAAAATGTGGACACAATCATAATTTCAACCTTCTATGCATCGATTCAGTGGTAGAATCATTTTCTTTTTTTTACAAACTGAAAGTCAGTGTTTGGCTACACTAATTCCTCGATTGTTCTAATATTTTATGGCTAAACATCTGCTTCTTAACTCAAAAGTCTTTTTCTCTCTTCTTTATTGGTTATTTTCTAGGAACTGGGCCTTGTGATTACAGGAACTCTGCCTGTCTTCAATCTAACCAGGGAACAAAATGGGAAAATCGTAAGCTGTTCTTCCAAGGAAAAAAAAAATGCAGCAGTTATATAAATTAAATTTAATATTAAATGCCTTGAAAGCTGCGTATTTCCATAGATTATTTTGCAGTGTAATTGTCTTGTACATCAGAAACAAAGGGGTCATATCCAGTTACCTGATAACCTCCTGGGAACAAGAAATTGCAGTGCATTCTTTTACCCTTCGTGTCGTTCTGAGTTTCAGGGTGTAACATTCCACTATCTATCCCTGTGCCTTAGCGGCAGTGGGAATGCTTCAAGTGCTCAATAGATGGGAAGGAGATGATGTTATTATTTAGACCTTTCCAAGAAATAATGTCCAGATAAATTTCTAGCAAATCTCTGAGGCTATGACATTTCAGGGTAAAAGGCAGTGATATAGAGAATATAAATTAGTTGGTTGTAACGACAATAGGAAAGAGCACTGTATACTTAGATTAAATTCTAAGTGTTAGATAAATACAATTGCCCATCTCTATTACTGTCTGACATGGGATCTGTGTGTGTTCTCTTCACAAAACAAAAAACAGACCTGGCATATGCTTTACGATGTGTGGTAAAATATTGTACTTTTGCTGTACTCATGTTCATTCAGGTCAAAATATACAGAAATTTAGACGAAATATTCTTTGATTCAGTTTCTCAGATATTACGTAGACTCAGAGTGAATCCATGAGGGTTTGATCACTGCCATTTCTTTAGTTTACTTTCAGAATAGTTCCCTTAGTTTCCTTTTAAAAACAAAGCAATAAACCAAAAAAGCTGCATAATCTTATCTACAAGACAATGCCTGGAATTGACCGAGTCTGGTTCAAAGTGACAGACTACTGATATCAAAGGATGTCTTTCTGAGAAGTAAAACAGACGTGATCAGGTACACAGGAGCAAGCAGAGAACTCGAATCTGCTCAATTTATATCTTTACCTGAATTTATTTACAGGCTGCAAGATACCTCCTCCAATAAATTTTACTAATTTATTTAATATGGAGAAGGTATTCCCATGATGCTATGTAAATGACTGCTCTCCTTTTCTGTAGTAGGAAAATAAATTACAAGTGAAAAAAATGTAGTATCTGAATCCCTGATTTCAAATGTTGATGATTTTTATAGTACTGGAGTTTTTTGTTGTGTTGGAATTTATTTTCATTCATCATGATACTACAGACCAAAGATTTAATTGTTTGAGCTCTCACCAGCTTCCCAACCTAGGCATGCAAAGTAGCTCTTTGTTGGTGCTGGTACTTTAGTATCTACATAACTGGAAATACTATTGCATCACTGTTGCTTTGACCTGTTTTGTTCTTACATAAGTTGATTTTTTCATCCCAGGAAGTATCCGTCTTCATAAATAATTTTTGTACTCTACACTAAATTTTAAATTTATTAAATTTTATTTTGGATCACTTTGACATTATTGCAAATATTTAGAATAGACACATAACTAAATAGGCAACTTCTCAAATGTATCTGTCAAACAAGAGATGAAGGCAAAAATACAAATTTACTGACTGTTGCAGTTATTTCTGCATTGTAAAAATGTCAAATACATACTAACATTTTGGAATTTTACCAGAATCAGCTGATTCTTGGAGTAATGGGTGTTGATGTCTCTTTGGAGGACATAAAAAAACTGACTCCCCGATTTACGGTAAGCTCCTTGCATTGATGGTTTCTCATTGTGTGTGATTTATGTGTGATTTCTGTGCATGCTCTTTCATAAGACATACAGCAATGACTGGATTTGAGTCAAAGTACCAGCAGGCTTCTTTTCATATATTCTTTTCAATTGTTGTACATTTTCTGATGGTTTTCTCTCCAGCCGTATATGTGTTTCTGTGTGATTTGTCCATCAGGATGCACTCTGTAGAAGTCAGCTTTTACATTGGAGGATACATTACAAGTAATTATTTTCCTGTATCTAAAGGCACTGCTCTTTAGTTAAGTGTTTGGTTCTTAATGTAGAGTACAGAATCATTTCAGCTGATAATATTTGCCATTTATCTAGGACAGCTCTTTATAGAAAATTTCTTTAATGTAATTAAAGAAATTTACGGGTGTCTGTCTGTACCATACTCTGTATGACTGATTTACTTCTGTAGACACCTAGCTGGGAAATTTCTATGACAAGACTGTGGAAAACAACAGCTGAGGAAGAAAAGGAACATCACAAATTCAGCTGAAGGCAGATGCAAAGTGCTACATCTAGAATGGAATAATCCCACACCACAGCTCAGGCTGGGACAGGCTGCCTCAAAGGGCAGGAAAGGACCTGGGAGTTGTGGTGGAGGACACGTAGAACATAAATTAGCAGTGTGCCCTGGCAGTAAAAACCAACTGTGTAGTAAACATCTGCATCAGGGGTACACTGTCCAAATTTGGTCTCCTCAATATAATAAATACTCTGAGGCCCAGTGCAGAGCTGCTAAGTTGGCCAAGGTTCTGCAGTACCTGGTACATGGGAAGAAGCTGAGGGAGATGGGTTTAGGCTGAGGAAGGAACCTAATGGGTGACCTAATGGGAATTATGGAGAAAATGGACCTCGACATTTGCCTCAACAAGAGGCGATCAACGTAAGTGTGGCAATGGAAATTCCAACTGGAATTAAGGAAGAAAGAGAGCAGACTGCCCAGAGAGGTTGTGGAATTACTACTAGAGGTATTCAAAGACCCTTTGAAACCTAGTCCAACTTCAAAGTTGGACTTTTAAGTTACCTTTGCTTTCAGTGAAAGGTTATAGCCGCTGACCTTCAGAAGTCCCATCAGCCTAAATTATTCTCCAAGTTTATGATCCTAAAAAAGTAAATATTAAGAAATTATCTTTTCTGTGTTAGCAATCTTATACGTCATGATGCCTGAGGCATGTGTTTTCCACAATGTGAACATTTCTTGAAAACCATTAATTACTCTTTATTACTTAAAACTATATAATACAAAACTTCATTTCTTTCTTTCAGCTTTGTCCAAATGGATACTATTTTGCAATTGATCCTAATGGGTATGTGCTACTGCATCCAAATCTCCAACCAAAGGTATGAAACACTTTCTAATTTACTTCTCTATAATAAGGGGATATTGTCAGAAAAAATCAGAAACTGGTATTGCTGAAGGTACGAGAGAGCAATAGTGAAAATTCTCAGTTTCATGGGTGTTAAGAAAATCCGTGGTGCATATATGGCTTCATCCAAATCCACCAGCTTTGGCTTGTATTGAATTTGGTTATCAATAAAACAAAAAAGATGTCTATTTTGAATGCACATTTATTTATGTGAAGTGTTTTAATATACATATTAATATAAAAACGACTAGTGGTAGCTGTAATATCATTGTGAAAACTGTAATATGATTGTGAAGAATCTTGAAGCAAACTGAGGAGTTTTTGTGCACTTTTTTTGTGATGCTTTCTCATTTAATAGATTGAAATTTTCATACTTGCAAAACCAAAGAAATCAGAGGAAAACACAATGTATTTTATTTGAATTTTTGTATTTATTTATTTGCTTATTTTCTGTTTACTAGAGCTGAAACCTGAGTTTTCAGAGTTGGGGTGGATTTAGCTGAGCACCCCTTCCTGGAATGTTAGATATTTAGTCGTTTAACTTGAGAAAGGTCTTTAATGTTTAAACATGAAATTTTCATCTAAATATGATTAGGACACAACTTCCCTCAAATTTCAGGAAAATAGAAACCAAATATGTCAGTTTGGCTCTTTATCCATTAAATGTAGTCCTTTCCTTGTGGAGAATCCTATGTTGTATGTATCTTCTTAAATAACTTGCCTCCTTGACTTTGATGAGAAACTTCAACATGAATGGATGATTTTTTTTTTTCCTGATATCAGACCTTTGATCTTGTTTTAATGAAAGGTTTCTCCATATGAAACAATCTTCTCTTTAGTGGACTTCTTGAAAATTCTCATATTTTAATTCCATATTTTCAGTGAACTTTGTCTCTTCAATTCTTAAGGTTATATTATATAAAAGGCAAAGTTAAAATAACTTTTTTGGTTGTCAAAGACAGAAGAATAAATTAAGAATTCATCTACATATTTTAGTGATTAATTTAATTCTTAGCTGGGAGAAGTCAGTGTTGTGAATATTTGAATTAACTTCCTGGTGAAGTAATTAATACATTTGAAATCTTTTGCCAAGTGTGTAACACAACAAAAAAGAAAAAAGTGCCTCTGGAGAAAGAATATCCTGACCATAAGTATTAATGAGATATCCCTTTTGATTTATTTTGAAAGACTCTTAAAAAATAAAAGGAAAACTATGGAAAAGAAGGTTTTTATATAGTCTTCATAACTGAGCAGGACTTCAATTTCTGGATATCTGCATTGGATTTTCATGTCTTAAAAAATGAAATTTCAATTTTATGATTTTTCTTGGAGAATTCTTCGACAAAAATATCTGCGTCCTTACTGGCCCAATCTTTTCTTAATTAGAGGTTATTAGTAATTAGGCGATGGTGATTGGCCTATTTATCTTTCCCTTGCATGCACATTAAACTGTCCTTTCATTCGCAGGAGTAATGTAAAAAGAAGCAATGCAGTAGTCTTATTTTAGACCTAATCTTGTGAGAACCTGATGGATATGGACTCTGTTCTTCTCAGATGTGCTGTTATCCTGCAGCATTGCCTCACAACATTGGAGAATAAAAACCATTTTTAAAAACTCAGCTCATTGCAACCAAATCTATGCAAACTGAGATAGATTATTAGGATACTAATTGCCATGGTTTCTCTGTGTAATTTTCTTCTTAAAAGGGTATGGAAGTCCAGAAGTGCTTTCCCATATTGCTCAAAACTTTGATATTGAGTATATTTAAAACAGGATGTTTTATAAGTGATAATTTTTATGTTGTAGAATAATGTCTAAATGTGATATTAAGCATTTGCATTATTATTGTTATTGTTGTTATTAACAGTTACACAGACTAGACTTTTTCACTCCCAGTTTGTGTGGGGTGGTGCATGCTATTGAGACTGATACAAGAACTACAGTTTAAAAATAAGGTACATGACAAAGACAGATATATTTAGAATTCATGGTCTTTCTTTAATATGTCATATTAATTTTAGATGAACCTCACAGTAGCTGTTAACTTGTTAACAAACAACGTCTTAACCCTCTTTGCCAGCAATTTATCAATAGATGTAAACTAAAACATAACTACATCTTTACCTTTGAAGAGGTGAGGGTTTCTTAGACTTCCAATGCTTTCTTTATCTGAATGTCTTCTGCTGTCCTTCTGAAAATCTATTTCCTCAAATCACAACTGGTTCAACACAATTAATATTTTGAGAAATTTTCTTGAAGTTTCTAAAGTTGTTTGCACAGCTGAGAAAAGTTAACAAGAAGTTCAAAAGCTTATTAAAATGATTAAAGCTTTTTATGTTCTTATTTGCTGAGCTATATAAGCTATACCAAACCATATCAAGAAATTTTTTTTTATTTGCTGCTTAATATAGTTTTAAACAGCTTAAACCATTTTTATGTTTGTGTAATTAGTTACATTACTTTTTTTTTAAGTGCTTAATTTTATGTTTTATTGCAAATTTTCTTTGTGTGTGTCTGCATATGTGGATGTATTTTTCCCACTGTTATGGGAGAGAACAGGTGGATGTGCCACCAAATAAACATAGTCACTGAAGTGAGTCCATTAAGCATGTGTTAACAAGCCTAATCTTAATTAGATTTTGAAAACAGTAAATAATTCTATTTCTCAATCGGTTCTAAAGATTAGAATCTTTCTTTTCATGTTTGCTATGGTTCTTATCAACACCCATTTAATGATCGTCCTAAAACTCCATACGTCTTCAGTAAGGTCCAGTATTCTTTCTTACTGCTTAGGGTTATTTAAGAAACTTAAGAGAAGCTGAGGTTTAACATCAAATATAAAAGTAAACAAAAAGTGAGCTATTCTCATTCTATAATTTATTCCGTCAGAGTATATGGAAGGCAGAGCTCTCTGTTAATCTAATTCACATTAACATATGTCTGATTTTTATTTCCCTATAAAAAACCTGTGTTTAATTCTAGCAGAGGGCTCAGAACTCATGATCAGAATGAGGGGTAGTCTCTGCTTGCAGTAAACATACACCGCACAGCACAGACGTTGAGAAAACATTTCCATTCTATAAGTAGTCGGTTTACTAATAGTGCAAAAATATAAATTACTGCTTTTTTGTTACTTTAGCAAATTGGTGTGGGCATACCAAAAGTTAAATTGAGAAAAAGGAGACCCAATGTACAGGTAACTTTGGATGGAGGTGATTAGTGCATTAGAATGCATAGACCTGGAAATATAATTAGAAAGCTTCTGTCCTGCTTACTAGGAAAAATCTAACTAGAGAACTGTTTATTGTGACAAACAGCTTCCAAAGCATGAAGCTTGCATCCTTTCCTGTTTAAATAATAGAAAACATGCTATTGGCTGTAGTGAAGGGCATTCCATTAAATTATGGTGCTTTACTAATAGGTGCTAATTAGAGTCGTGCTGTAAAAATTCTTTTTCAGATGTTGAAATTAATTTGAAGACTGGAAATAAAAAGAGACTACTTGTGCTGGCTTTGCATAAACTCAAAGTCAAGAGAAGATCTGGAGATCATTCTTAAGACTTTACTGCTAAGTTGTATTATACAGTGTATGCTGCGTAAAATTACAGAATATGAGCTGTTCAGGTTTTTTGGGGAGAAGTCAGAGTAGGGAATGTGTTCTCTCTGCTATTTACATGGGGTTTTCTCAGTTTAGCAGACCCAGCTGCACAGAATTAACTGCCATTAACCTGAGCAGGGTAACTAGTCCTGTTTATGTAATGCAATTCCTGAGCAGAAAACACTTAATGAAAACTTTAAAATCATTAAAGAAATAGATTAACTATGCAACTAGAAAAATAGTAAACTTAAACACAGTATATGATGTTGATTTCTTACACATATGAGAATCTCTAATGCAAAACTTGTGGCCTGCATAGCAACACCAGTAAAATATGGTGTAAAATCCTGATCTAAGTCAGTGATTTCACCAAGTGTCAGGTGGCTGTGTTTATAACATGTGTAGAAGGCCACCTCGGGGCTGGATTTTTTGTTTGTGCACTGGAGAAAGCAGCACTGAAACATAAAAAATCTGTTTTCTGAGCCCACCTGGCTCCTCAGCTTGCCCTGCTGTGGTCTGACTGCTGCTGGGTTTGCCTGGTGGTGCTTGCTGCCCAGCGAGGTGCAGCTCTGGAAAACCTCTGGGCTCCCATCCACTCCAGATTCTCCTGAGTTTACCTCTGTGGCCCAAGATTTTGTTGACTTCTTACCATCACTTCTTTTAAAAGCCTTTATCTTCATTAGTACTGCAGGTGTGAGTAGGAATTAGGCTCCTGCAACACAGCAAAGAAGGCCATCCATGGATTTTCTGAGAACACTGACCTCCCAAAACACATGACAACATTTTATTTAACCTTTTTTTAATGTTGCTGCACCAGTTCTTTCTTTCTTTGTTTCCTTCTTGAGTTGTCTTTGAAATTATAGATCCTTGCCTTTATTTGTCATGCTGAAAATGGATTGCAATCCTTTTGTTTGCATGCTTCATTGCTAGTGATTTACTTCTATTCTGTTTTGTTAAGTTGTGCTGGTGAATGTGGTGGTGGTGTGCTTATTCCAGTCATGTTACACGCATGACTGGATAAAGAGAAGAGCAAACTGAACTGTAAGTTTGTTTCTTCATGGCTTGGAATAAACCCCACTAAATGGCAACCTTGGAAATAAAAATTATGGAGCCCAAATACTGGTAAAAACATTCTTGGGGGAAAGAGACGTAAGGGGGAAATAGTCTTCCATTTAAAGTATGGGTGTAGGAATTTTCTGTTCTAATTTTTAGTGGTTGTCTTTGTGCCTCAGGCACATCTCAGATTGTATTTATAGATGGTTAGGGTTTTTGCCTATTAAAAGTCATTAATAAGTATCAAAAAAGAAATGTGAAGCAATATCATATAAGTCTTAAAAAGAAGAAGAACAAACAGTTGATGCATATTTGAATTTTCACAGAATTAAAGTCTGCAATTTTGTTTTTGGGACTCCTTGACTATGACTAGACCAGGTTATCATTTGAAATGAATATTGACCTTGATTTGATGTGATGGCTTTTTTTTTTTTCTTTTTTTTACCATTTATTTTCTTCTCTGTTCCTTTGTGTGTTGGAATGGAATGGAATGTGAACTTCATAAATGCCTCCTCTGCCATGCCAATGCCTTCATGCATGCTGTTTGGGTTTGACCATGCTATTCATTATCCATTGCATGTAAGATATGTAAATTTTTATTTATTTTTACATTTTAGCCTTTTGTTATTTATTTTGAGAGTGTGGATTTGTTGGGAGGGAAAAGCAACTGCATAGCAATAATTGAATAACTTTCAATTAACAGAGAGCATACGTTAATGCCATTATATTAAAGTTGCTAGTTTTAGCTATCGTATAGAAATAGAAATGTAGAAATTTTCTTGAAGTTTTCAGTAAATATTTTAAAGAAATACCTAGAATCTTTGTCTGCAATCTTTTCAGGGCGTATTCTCTTCCTGAGAATAAATGTATTGGTTTTTCTCTTAGCAGACAGTAGGTTTTATTAAGAACGGAATGATTCCATATCGCAGAGACATGTACATTTTATCCTCAAGAAAATGAAGACATAATCTTTTGTCTTCTGGAACTATTCTATATTACAATCTTGAAAATAAGGGCTACTGTTAAGCTGTTAGTACTCCAGACTGTTACATGAAGGCATCTTTTACCAGTTTTTCAGGATATTACTTTCTTCCAGAACATGCATAAATTGTGATGAAACATGCTTGCATTCCTTGATAGAACAGTCACATGTACATTTATCGTGTAACTTTGCCAGAGAATGCTAGGATAGGAGGAACAGAATGATAATTTTGAAGGAAGGGACTTTAGTCTACCCTGAATATGTTAGTATGGGAGAATTGCTGAAATCCCTGAATTTTTTTTTTCATTTTCTACTCTGAACTGTCAGATTTAAATGAGTAAGTAATATATCCCCATACTCCTTTTTCTAAAGAAATGCACTCACTTTTAGGGGGTGAATTAAATAACTACTGGATGATGAGGATGGATGATTTTTACACCACACACAATATAAAGTCAATGGGGCTTAGGCAAAATTGCCAGAAAAAAAGTTGGATTCCGAGCAACTCATTTGGAAGATGGTTGTGGCCAAGTAAATGCAAACTGCAGCTGAGAAAGGAGCAGAGGCTGGAGGGTGGTCTGATCTCGTTCAGCAGAGCTACACTGGTCTTCCAGCACTGCTGTGGGGCCAGGGTTACTACAGATGGAGGTCACCAAAGTTCTCTGTGCTCCATACTTGAGGGCTGACATCATCAATGTTTCTTATGCCTGGAAGCTTGGGTTTCAGTATTTCTGTGCTACAGGTTTCCATCTTCTAAACTGAGATAACAGGACTGATGTCAAGAGAAATGCTTTTGAAACCCCAAGGTGTTCAGGGAAGTCTTGTAATGCTGACAATAAAAGTGGGGTTTATTTTTTATAAACTCCAAATAATTTGCTGTTGTTGCTGCCATTTGAATCTTAAACCATAGTCTGTTCCCACCTCTTATCAGCAAGTCTGTTATCTGCTCTTGGCAAAATTGCAGAGTACAGTTGCCCAGCTTACTGGTTGGGTGGAAAACTCTCCCACATTTCTCTCTCTCTTCTTGGAGGGAGGACATCTAGTAAGAGATTCACATCCTATGCTTCCTCAGCTTACCTGACTCCTCTCCCACCAGTACAGTCTGTGACATACCAGGAGAAGGGGAAGCAGCACCTCAGCATGAGCCCCATACTTGACAGGCTGTGGACAGACACTGGAAATTAGTGTTAATTTGATTTTCACTTACCCAATTAACCTCTCTATCCAACAAAATAAAATAAATGAGAAAGGGCCACTAGTAATGCTACAAGAGATTAAAATAGATGGGTAAGTAAACTTGGTTAAGTAGGTTACTTTGAAATGAAGGGATTAGAGGGGTTTGTAATATGACAGTACTCTGTATTTGTTATTTGATCATTTAATATCTTCTGCTTCAGAATCCTAAATCCCAGGAGCCTGTTACACTGGATTTTCTGGATGCTGAATTGGAAAATGATATTAAAGTTGAGGTGAGATTACCTGGTTTCTTAGCACCTGTTGCTGCTTGTATTTCACCATATAATAACTGAAAAGCAATAAATGTTGTAGATTTTGAATGGAATTCTATTTCAATATAAATCTGAATGTTAAATTTGTTAAGGTGATGACTTTATAGAGATGAACTTATAATTAGACAAATTAAATCCCAGCATTATTCATAGGCAAGGGCAATGCTTTATATTCCTCTCATTTTGAAAAACACCATGATTGCTAGTTAAATTCTTCTTCATGAAGTAGCAATTCCTGGGAAGGAAGCTAGAAAAATTTTTCAAAACAGAACACTTTTTAATAAAATATTATCTGAAATATTTTGAAAGTATTTCCATGTATCTTATTAACACAAGATTGTTCCTGTGGCTAGAAAAAGAGCTGAGAAACAAACTTAAGTGTAGACAACAAATTAATTCGTCTGTATATTTTTCAGTTACTGATTTTGTAATATATTCAGAAGCAATAACTTTTAAAAATAATTTGTTAGTTTTCTGAAATAAAATTAAAGCCTTTTAAACATTTTACATTTTTAACATATTTTTGCATTGTAATTGTTCTTTCGTAATGACAGTAATCAGCCTGCCTTGCTATCTGTTTAATTAAAGGCTTTTAAACATTTTACATTTTTAACATATTTTTGCATTGTAATTGTTCTTTCGTAATGACAGTAATCAGCCTGCCTTGTATGTGTTTAATTCTGCCTTAAGTTTCTTTGAAATGGCTGCTTCAGAGGGGAGTTACTCTTGAGCTGGTACAAAAGTGTTTCTGTGAATCAGTGCTACTACCTGAATCACACAGATGTGCTGGGAGGCACAAAAGATGCTAGACAAAACTCCTTCTCATGCACACAGAATTCATTCTCTCTCTGTCAGTGCCCAGCATCGAGGAGTTTTAGGCATGGTCCTGCAGTGCAAAGTATACCAGAACTGCTGCTTCATAACTCTACTTATTCAGTATATATTTGGATAAAACAACTTCTAATTGGAAAAATCTGAAAATTGTAAACAAAACTTTTTATTAAGAGTTGTGACTTCCATTTGCATTAGCATTTTCCGTGTTTTTAAGAAATATTTTGATCACTTGAAAGATTATTCATGTTACATGCAACACCTACACTTTTTTTTTTTTTTCCACTTTTTTCTTTTCTTGCTTGCCAATAGATTCGGAAAAAAATGATAGATGGAGAAAGTGGAGAAAAAACATTTGAAACACTGGTCAAGTCTCAAGATGAGGTAAGATAGGAATCCAAAGAGTTACATTTACAGGAATAAACCAAACAAGAAAAATAATGTGAAATGGTGAAATGCTGGGATGTTCATTTTGTAATGACAATTTGTACCATTTTTTCCCTCTAGATTTGCTAGTTTTACTGGTTTATAGTAAAAAAAAAAAAAAAGTACTTAAGAAAAAAAGAATTGTTTTGTTTCTTGGTTTCTTTGGTGCATCATTAATCAGGCAGTTGTTGATGAGGTCTTACACTCTGTTCAACAGGAAACGGACCCAGCCTACTTCTGTGCATGAACTCCAAAACAAAGTGCTTAATTTGCTTGCGGAGATGTGTGAGCATGGGTTTGGTAGTTTATATTGTGGTTGAATGGGAAGAAAGTTGTGAGAAAAAATAATAAAGTAACATTTTTGTGCCATAAATGAAGACTGTTTGGGATAAGCAAATTCATCTTACAGTTATATCATGTACTTTCTGACCAGCTTGTTGAGTTCTTTATTTTCTTGTCCAAAAGACTTATTCCTGATAAACATTGCTACTGTTTTCTCTAATAAGCAGACATGTTTCCGAGCAATTGGAAACGCTAAAATTTGTATGGGTCATTACATGGGTGCTCTACTTCTTGGGGACCTCAGTGAGAAGAAATCATGACTGGTGTGCTGAAGGAGCAGTTCTGCCCAGAGTATGCCCCACAGTTACAGTTCTACAACAGCTTTTTGAAACTCTTTTGCTGTGAACATACGTCAGCTTGAAGATACCTAATTTGATGACTTAGCAGACACTGCATAACCCATATATATAAGCTCACTATAACAATACTAAAAGAATTGCTTGGGACTGTGCAGTTAATTCATACTGGCTTTCCCTTGTCCCACGTTCTTCTCAAGAGACCTGTATCAGCAGTGCCCTTGCCTCCTGCCACGACTCTGTCTTGTGCTTTCTCACAGTAAAGTGCTAAAACCAAGCTTTATAGTACTACTTTACAATCTCTGCGTAAATCCTGCTGTGTGAAGAAGTTGTGTCTTTTCCTGAATGGTTCCAGTGTTGGAGAATGGTGCATGAATAGGTGTTTTCTGGGGCAGAGAGGATAAGCCCCAGTGGATGTCAGTTGTGCTCCCTCGCCTGTGTCAGGAGCCCATGCTGTTCGGGGTGCCACCAGTCTGTTCCCTGAAGGGAAACTGGGTCATTCCGACACTGTCAGAGAGTCCAAAGTCCTGCTGGCATCTGAGTTGAGGATAAACTGCTACTGAAGGGAGAGGCTCCATGCTGGGACATTTTCAGATTTATGTTGTTTTGTTTAAGGAGTGCCTTTGCAGGTCTCTGGGTGAAAAAGGCTCTGTGTAGGTGGTTAGAAGAGGGAGGGTTAGAAGGTCACAAAAACACAGTAACATGATTAGGATTGTACAAGAAATTGCATTAATGGCAAACGTGTTGAAGAGATTTCAGGCTGTTTGTACGTTTCTCAGGCTCTGTGCTACAGAAGACCTGAAACAGCTGGTCCTGCAGCTCTTTGCCCAGAGAGGGAGGCAGGGAAGTACTGAAATGCTGAAGTCAGTTACAGTATCTGGGCAGGAGGGAGGAATGTGGCATCCCTGGGTGCATGAGAACGTGCCAGTTACACACGGCCCAGACCACAATCTGTGTTGGAATAAAATATCCCAAGCCTTTGATCCCAGATGTTTCAAGTGCCAATGAAATTAATTATCCTCACCTTCCCTTGCACCATGGCCCAAGATTTCTTCCTGTACCCAGACCTCTGTGAGAGAAGAAAGGAGCAGCCAGAGCTGGCTAGCTATGATGACTGCTTCAAGCCATTGCACCCTCCCAGCTCCAGGCTGCTCGAACCAGAACAAAGCTGCTTTAAACCGCGGGCCACGCATGAGCCATGCATCACTTAGCACTTGATAGCTTCATATATTTTCTTATAAAAAGGGCTGATGTGGTCGGTTGCTCTGAACTGACAGTTGCAGTCTTCTGGCTTAAAATTTATGTTCTTTTTGTTTTGCTTTTTGGTTTAAGTTTGCATTGCTTTCCTTTTGTGTTGCAGCTGGCCCCAGCAGTGTCTTGGGAGATGACTTCATACTGCAGCATAGAGACTGGACTTGTAGCAAGTGTGGGTGGGGTGCACTGGAGTCTCCCAAGGCCTCAGGGGCTTTCCCAGTAACAGAGAAGATGCCATAGGAACAAAAGCATTGCCACATTTGGCAGCCGGGGTGGGCAGTAGCGAAAACTGAAGGGTCACAAAAGCTGCAGTAACGTGTGTGGGTTCTTTGGCAGCCGGCAGCTGGGGCTGAGGTGGTCCCAGACCGCCCTCTAAGGAAGTGGGCAAAGGTAACGGGGAGCTGAGGGTTGAGGATGTGTTACCTGCTGGGTTATCTTCAAAGGGAGCTGTCAGCCTATTTGCTTTCAAGCACTCTCACAATGCTGGTAGCAACAGGATTTAATTACAGCCCAGTTCTTCTCTTCCTTCCTCTCCCGCCTTGGGCACTGTTTTTCTCTTGTGGAGGTACACATGTGTGACCCGTGACACTGTGCCTGATATGAAGGGACTGCCAGAACTAGGTTCAAGTGGCTAATTTTAGCCTGAAGCACACATTAAATATAAATAGGCTTGGATAGGAATCTCTTCAACCATCTTTTTTACCTTAAATATTAAATATGTCAGGGTACTAGACACTGTTATATGCACCTTCTTTCTGTTTTTCTTTTATCTTTTTTTCATTTTCCTTTAAAAACTTCAATTAAATTATTTATACTGTCATGCTGTACTGAAAAGCAGCAGCCAGGTAATGAGAAGGTTTCAATTGATAAATATCATATAAGTCACCGCTTTTCTACGGCCATGGTCATTTTCCCACTATCCTTTTACCATAAGGAAAGAGAGAACCTAGAGGTATACTTGTGATACCTTTCACCAGTGTTTGCAATGTTGCAGTGCTACGCTCTCCAGTCTTTATTGCTGGCATACTAAGAAAAAATTGGATTGTAAAGTAATTGTATGTTGCAGCTGGCGTAATCTTACCGTTTTTGAAGTGGAAAACTGAGTAAAACTGAGCCAGGTGGATGCATGATTAAATCTATGGGGAAGTGTGGGACTGTACCTATCACACTATTTTTCTTACCACAAGAAAACAAATGGTAAAGATTATTCTAATGTATTAAGTTATTTAAAAATAAACATTTATTTCAATGTTTAATTTTTTCCCAAATTCAAGACCCTCCTAATGAGATTAGAAACACATGTTAAGTTTAGCACGGGATGTCTAAACAATCAAAATTACCAGGCTGTGCCTTTAGTTATGATTCAAATTTAAATGCATTAAGCCAGTGGTGCTGTGACCTGAAAGGAAAGGCTCTGGCAGTTTTTGTTTTTAAAGACTTACCTACAAAGTCTTTTTGTAACTGAGGGGGTTTTTTTTTCATCTTTTCATAGTTTAACTGCACAATGGTCCATAAAAGACAAAGCATTTTTTATCAAATTTAAATTACATAGATAAAGTTTTGCATAGGTCTGGCTAATGTGAAAATTATAGGTCACATTTGTATGGTTTTATTTAAATTTGCATTTTGCTAATGTTCAATAAAAATTATATGGTTGATTCTTTTGCAAAATGTAAGTTTGAAAAATATGTAAGGAAAGGAGTTGCAGCTCAACCCATGATTTTACCAAAATAATAAACAGAAATCCAACAGATTTGTACTTGATTTTACATTGTATTTCTGAAAGAAAGGTCACAATTGTTGAAGTTCCAGAGTTTAATAATTTAATTTTTCACCAATATCTCTTCGTAGAGGTATATTGATAAAGGAAACAGAACATATACGTGGACTGCTGTGAATGGCACTGATTACAGGTGGGGGATTTCTGTTCACTGATTTCCTTTGTTTATTTAAGTGCCCTTTTGGTTAATTTTGGTTAACATTTTTAGCATTACACTTTCTATACTAGCTAAGGAGACACTGGTGTGTATATTGCTTCAAATTCATTTAAGCACACAGCTTTGTAACATTAGAAGGAATATAGAAACATTCCTTAACATTACCCAAAACAAGGTTTTCCAAGTCTCAGGGAAGTTAAACTACTCTAGTTCAAAACTACGTGGTATAACTATTGAGTCAAATTTTGACCAAAATGCTATTTGTGTTATGGTCAATTACAGTAGTCCCCAGCCAAGCTGGATCCCATTTTCTGTTGTCTTCTGCACAGGTGTACAGTCACTGAGAATGCAAACATTAATTTGAGTGTAAAACCAAACAAACTGGTTTTAACAACAGAACGTAAACCTAGGATCTTCTATTCGCTATCCCATTTTTCTGTTGAACTGCCTGTATCCTTATACTCTGTAAGAAAAGGAAGTTTTTATCAGACTGCCATCTAGCAATCACTGGAGAAATACATTTGATTTACATGACTTCTTAATTCTTCCTGAGCTTCCTAGCATGAGATACAGCAATAAATCCTCAGAGTCTCCTTGCAGAAAAGCTATTAAACATAAAATTATAGATTTTAATTAGCAATTTCTGCTAGCAGTAACTGTTAATGACAGGTAAACTGCCACTGATTTCCCTAGAGGGGAATTGGTAGAAGGCTATCACTAAATATTCAGCAATCTCACTTATATTCTGTATAAATGGCAAATGTGTCATTAAAGGTCAGCTCATTTACGGCTCAACTGTACAACATTTTTAATGTTAATTTCTGCAGCTCTTCATTAGAATCTGTTGCAGTTCTGCATGGATGAAATCCAAGTGTAAAAATTAAGGATGTGACTTGGGAGATGATGATACCTACTTAATGATTATAATACTTCCTGTCCTTTACTTACATTTTTAGAACTGAACTCTTCTACATGTGTAGAATTTAGCTGCAAAAGAATTCCTGTATATTTTGAACAAAATTAAGTATAATATAAAAGAAATCGTGTTGCAAACACTCTGCTAATCTTAAAATATTATTGCACAATTATATTCAATAGTCGTTAGTGGTGACTGCATGATTAAATGAAAAATTTTTTTTGGATTCTGAAGGTAATGTGAATGCAAGAATTGCCAGCTGCATTTCCTGAAGAACACTGGTAGTTGTTTTATTAGTGAGAGTCTCTCGTTATATGATGTGTGCAAATCAGCACAGTACTACGAGATTTTTTTGCAGTCAGTGGACACCATGCTGTGTTACATTGGGATGTTAAATGTGTCAGAGGAAGATACAGTTGGGGGTTTTTTTTCAATTATTTGGAAATTCCTTGCTTATCTGCTAAAAAGTGGACTTAGCTCAGAAGTGTAAATAAGAATCAAGATAAACACAGGGACCCTAAGGACTGGCATAAACGTACTTGTGTCTGTTACAAAGTGTGAGGCTGGTCTATCACTGTGTGCCTGCTTCATCTCATGACAATTCAAATTCCAAAATTGTTAATTACTTTCAAAACACAAAGAAGCTGAAACTGGAAAACTGCTGCAAATAACATAATTGCTTTACTTGTCTCATTTCTGTTGCAGTTTGGCACTGGTGTTACCATCATACAGCTTTTATTATATTAAAGCCAAAATAGATGAACCAATAGTTCAAGCCAGATGTAAGTACTGTAAAGGTTCCCTGGTTTTGTCTGGTATTGACAAGTCTCAGATTCACTTAAAAAGCAATGTTTGAAATTCATAAATTTTGTGGAATTCACTGATGTTATCATGATGTACCCAAAATCTTCAGCAATGATTCTAACCCATTGTAACATCTGAGGTGCAAGAAATATTCTATAAAAATAGAATATGTGCAGGTACCCCAGTTCTGCTGACAATCCCTACCCTTTGCTCTGTGCCCACAGAATCATTGCTTTGTGTATCCTCTGTTACTGTCATTTTAAGGGTCTGGATATATTTTTTCATTCTATTAGCAAAATGTAGTGATATAGGCTATAAAAGTAAAGCATGGGTCTTTTTGTATTTTAGTTACAGTATAATATTTAGCAAATTATCTCTGCTGCCTGTAGGAATAGAACAATGTGAAATTCCTGTTTGGTTTGGGTTGCAGTTAGGTGAATTTACATTTTGCAAATAGTTTTAGTGGATGTTTACATTGTATTTTTAGATTAAACTGATTTCAAGCCATTTACAGATTCCAAAGTGATAGATGGAAATTATACTGGTCAGTATTCAAAGGCTTTTTGTTTATTAGGTGTAGCTTAACTGTAGTCTAGGTAGTCACAACTAGAACCAATCAGAGCCTTTTCATTTTATCCAGGGGTTATGATAAATTTCGAAAAAGTATGAAGTTAAATAGAAAGTTAGAAAAACACAAAAAAACTCAGACAGGCGTAGATACTGTTAGTTTAGAGAAAACTTGGTTGGCACTATGTCACTCTACCTTTGCTCCTGCATATGGACTAGAATATAGCAACTTTTAATAACCAATCATTTATTTTGTAACTTTTTGCAATACTGAGTACTTTAAAATTAAATTTTTAAGCAGAGAGTATGATTCTCTTGATTGATTAGATCATCTGATTTTGCACTTATGTCAATAAAACCTGTGAAACAGACCCTTGAAATAGCCACAGTATATAGAAGGTACTGAGAAATAACTGAGAAGGACCTATTCTTCAGTCTTCAGAGAAGTTTGTCTTTTCTTTTCCCAGACTAAAGCTGTATGTAAATTGAACCTTTGATCTATGTATGTGCAATATTTTTATTCAAGGGGCTGTTTGAATAAAATATTGGTTTGTGACCCCTTGTGCTTTACCCTGTTTTTTTCTGTTTCCCTGCTTTCTCTTTCTGATGGATAGTGAAATCCGAAAAGGGCAAGTATATTCTTGTTGCTCGATTTCCTTCTCTTTACTGCAGTTGATATTTTTCACTTATATTTCTGTTCCTACTGGATATTCTCCTCTGTATTCTTCATCTCAGGATTTTCTTCATTGTCATTGGGTACCATAGCAATAGAAAGGGAAAAACAAAAAAAAAAGAAAAAGTGAAGTATTTTTCTGTTTTCATGCACATTTCAATACGTTGCTAATCTCTAATCCTTCTTTGTCTGGTCCTATCAGTGTTCAGTGATAACAGCAATTAAAGCCATTTTTCGTTAGGATTCTAATACAATTGAGTTTTTTAAACTTTATTGCAGAAAATATTAGGACCATTTTTCTTCATGTTCTAACAACTCAGTTTCCCAAATATTTATTTGTATCAGAGTTTAATTCTAGTGAAAACATCTCATATGTTTTCATGTTATGCTAATTAGATGCCTTCCTTAAATAAATTGTTAGATATTATCTTACTGTTGCCAGTTGTATGTTGTATATTATAATCAAGTAAGTTCTTCCTATGTTGCAAAGTACTGAGAAGCATAGAATTTATTGATGGGAAAGTGTCTCAAACATTTCTTTCTGAATTCATAGATGCATGCAAAAGTTAGCCAAATTGTTTGAGAAGAGAAACGATGGCAAAAAATTCCAGTTTACTTATTTGATGTTTACCATTCGTCTTTGTAGTTTCAGAATCACTGAAGTTTGATCATTTTGATGAAGCTGGCTATACGTTTTTAGCACCAAGGTTGGTTGATTTCCCAGTAATAAGTGTTATTTCAGCACTAAAAAGGCACTTGATCTGATTATTGGCACATGGAAAATACAGACTTGACCATTAAACCTTCATTTGGTAAAAAATTATCAATCTTTTTTCATGCTGGAATGTAAAGAGCATCTTCAGGCTCTGATTTTTGCTCATATTAGTCAAAGAGAGCTGTAAAAACTGATGTTGATATTTTAATGGAAAACTTATTCACATCTGTGCATTTCTTGTGGTTCTGACTTCTAAAGACTTTACAACTATTTTTAAAATAGGTTTCATAATACCACATGTTTCCCAACTTCAAGACAAAGGGTTTCAAAGCTCACATACTTAAGTATGAGTTAATTTTCAATTAATTGAGCATAAAAATTATCAAGGCATTGAAAATTATTAATTTCATCACTTCCCTGAGGTTTTTTTTAATGTGAAATTCTGCAGTTTTTGTTTTGCTTTTAAAATTATGTTTGCAAGGGAAACCTGGTATGATAAAGAGTTCCTAAAACTTAAGTTACTCTAAAATATAGGAATGATAAATAAAGGAAATGCTGTACAGTTAAGATCAGTTGAGAATTGTTGCATTCTTTTTTTATCTGATAAATTTCTGTATACTTTTAAATTTCAGTTAATAGATTGATTTATGTAAAGTCTTTTATCTTAAAATGTATCCTAGCTTAACTGTTTAATTTAATTTTTCTGAAAGACTGAAGTTATTGAGAATCAATTGTACCAATTAGCAGCTTCCAGCAAATCCCTACTGCCCTACATGAACAAAGTCTGTTTGTTATGGAGCTCTGCTTAAATGCGAATGTTGGTATAGTAAGGTAAATTCTGCTTGTAATATTTCTGGATTATGGTAAGGTAAATAAAGGGTAATAAGATCTCTTAGTCATATTAAATACTTACAGAGACTTCTTCTGTTTGTAAAATTAATTTAATATAAAAGCTCATTTAAAAAAGAGAACCCCCTGCTTTACCATTAAACAATCCTTACATTTTCATTAAAGTTGTTTAATGCCACTCATCATATAATATTTGCCTCCAAAATGCCCAGTGACTTTTATTTTACTTGCTTGCATTCAGTGAATTGCCTAATGACAATTACTTTATTACATTATACAACGGACAGGAGTGTACTGTTTATCTGTTTTTCATATGTCAAAACAAAGAGTGTTTATACGCTCATGTGGTTTGTATCCTAATAAAATGTATTTAAGACTTCTCAGAGGACAGGACCTTAACCTATACATCTGGCCTTAGTTGAGCATTGAGTGGCTGTTTCTCCAGCAGTCCAGGTACTTTGCAGTGCAGTTTAACCCAGGAGCAATTCAAATTCACTGGGCATATTTTTTGTGTACAGACTATGATCTCCTAATATTATGTCCTACACTAGTCCTCAGGTTTTTTTTCTGGGAATCTATGCCCTATTTCATGCATGCAGTTTTCTTACAATCCGAATCTTAACAAATGCTTAGGCAGGCATTTGAACACCTTATTTCCTGTAGATGTCTGAAATCATTGATATGGTAATCATTAAATACTGATCATGGCAGTCAATTGACACAGTAGTACCAGCTGCTTCATGATAGTTGTACAAGCCTGCTCGGACTTTTAAACTGTCTGCTTCAGTAGCACAAGAAAAAAATATGAGAAGACTGATGTTTTGTTGTTTTTCAGAGAATACTGTAGCGATGTAAAAAAATCAGAAAACAACACTGAATTTCTATTAAATTTCAATGAATTTATTGACAGAAATACTCCAAGCAGTTCATCATGTAAGTACATTTCTCAGCTCACTGAAATTTTTTCTTAGGAAAATAGTTTCTCATGAAAGAGAGTTCATGCTCAAATTTTGTGGATTTGTTTTTCTATTAGAAATATATCTAGTGTCAGGATTTTCTATCCAAGGTTGAGAGGGTAAAATTAGTTTGCAAGTTTTCTGGCTTTATTTAAGAAAGTTTGTAGGGCATTATGCATACGGTGTTTTCCATAATTCCTCTCAGCATTTTGCTCAGGCATTAAATAACTACTGGTTCATTTTAATACACTCCAAATATTTTGAATTTATATTTTTTCACTTGATCATAGCAGCCAAAGTAAGTCTCAAACAGACTCAAAATCTTGTAATTAAATCTTCAACCTGCTTTCTTGTCATTTTATTCCAAAATAAGTAAAGAAAAGAAGTCCAAGACCGAAATAACCAATAATCAGAATAAAAAATAAGGAAATTCTTTTGCTGATTCACAAATTGGTTAAAGAGATCTCACTGGGGCTTGAATAGCTTGAGACCACAGATCCATGCAACTGCTGCAGTGGTGAGCACTGGGCTTTGAGCACTGGGCTTTGGGAAGGGATTAATTCATATTTTGAGATTGGGCCTTAATCTCTTTGTAGAATAAATGAACAGTTATGACTATCAGTAAGGTATTAAAGCCTTGTTCTCAAGAAAAAGTCAGTGTTTGGATTTGGTTTGGTACATACACATCTGTTTATCATTATTAATAATTTATAAATACTTGGAATAAACCTTTTTTTTTTTTTTGTCTTGCTTTCCTCAAGCCTTTTTGACATGTCAGGGATAACTGATCAATTCAGAAAGAATATCTCTGGTAGACCATGCAACTGAAGCAATGTCCACTTAGATATGAGGTCTTTTGCAAAAGGACACTTTTGTGTATGTTTGTTGTTCTTTTAATAGAGTGATCTTATTCATTGACACATTGCTGACTGACCGAAATTTCATTTTAATCCCTTGACTCAGTCTTGGAAACGAAAGCATTCACCTCCAGTGATTAAAGTAATTAATGATAATTTGATTAAAAAATGAAAATTCTTGTGTAATATTCACTATAAGCAAATTATGAGAACAGATTTAGGGATGTTGTAGTATACAGTAGTGCTTAGTGAGTAATTATTCCAAAATGTTATCTACTTATTGCTGTATTTCAGTTTGGAATATGCAGCATTTTTTTTTCTTTCTTTTTTTTTCTAACAATTAAGTTACTTTAAAAATAGTTTCCTTAATAAGTAAACAGTGTTAACTAAAGGACTGAGTGGCCGTAGAAATTGCCTCAGCTAAAAATGCTTTTCAAAAGGAATAACTAATAAAATCCCCACTTTGAAATAATCTTCAGTAACTCTTCCAAAGTGTTACTGAAGAAGATGGTTGAGAAGCACTGACTTCAAAGCATCTTTTCAAAGAAATTTAAGCATGATGTGTCTGTATAAGCTACTGATTCAAAATTAGTTTATATCCCTGTATCCATTTTCAGATGACAAATGTGTTTTATTTGAGAGCCTGGAACTTAGCTGTTCTAAATATATTTATAATGTAGTTGAATTATCTCCATTTTGTAGCATGTGTCATGATGAATTGTGTTCGTTCCTTGCATCAACTGAGATAAAAAGTGTGTTAATGAAGACATTCTTTAAAAATAGGTTCATTTCCAGATGTAACATAGGGGATTTGCAAAGCTGGGGCCTATACCCTTATCACCTTCCTTATTCCTGTGACACAAAGATAGGTTTTTAGGATACAATGAAGAAAATGTTTAAGTGAACTCAACAGTGTGACAGCATTTAACTCTACGTACTTGACATAATTTTCAGTTAGGCAGAATGTCTAATATTAACAGCCCAATTTTTGTGACTGGAGCATCTTGACAATTCAGAATTTCATTTTAGGCTTTTATTGAAACTCCATCTGATATGATTTCAGATGACTTACATTTTAACTCTTTTGATAGGTAATACTGATATGGTCATTAGAGTTTTGCTGGATGCAGGATTTACAAATGAACTTGTCCAAAATTATTGGAGTAAACTGTCTCTGTAAGTATTCTTTTTATTGACTATGATTTTGTATGCATTTCAGAGTTTGAAAACAAAATCTTATACATCTATGTAATATACAGATATGCAGTTAGTGTTACCCAGAACAGGTATTCACAGTTACGCACTTTAATGGCAACCCTTGACATAAGAATTTGTGAGAATTTCAGTCAGTTTTCATTTTAAATCTTATTTTTATTTACAGAGATGGAGTTGTTGCACAATTTGTTGTTACAGATGGTGGAATTACTAGAGTGTTCCCCAAAAGGTAAGAATTATTACAAAATAGGGTAATATGATAATTTTGAAGCCTGAAAGGGTGGACTGTTAAAGAGTGGCTTTATTGAATGAAAAGCTGAAGTCTCCTAGGGTCTAATCTGTACTGATAGCAATGAAATTAATGGAGTGCCTTGTTTTTCTTTGATTTTACCTGTGTCACTGCTTGAAACTGATCTGTCCCATTGTTTTCATGACAGGCCCTTGTACTCCAAGTTTCTAATCACTGCAGAGTAGCAGTAAAAGCAATGCCTTTGTAGTAGCAATGGGGCCATGCTAATTCCTAATTACTCCCAAGAACTCTGTTGTGTGGCAGGCAGCAAATACTGGAAAGTAGTAGGTGATTTTTTTTTTTTTTAGACTAAGATCAGACCAAAAGGTCCAGGGACTTCAAGAGACAAAAATGTGTCATTATCTGAGGACAAAAAGGGAACGTGAAATTGGACATACAATAAACTAGACACCCCCACGAGTGACTGGGAATAGTGAGGGCACCAGTACAGATCTACTGGTAAATGGCACATTTATCTATTTTCTTAGGTTATTCTGTGTTTTCCCAAAATGTGAAAATGGCAATGAATTTTACTCCCCAAGTGAGTTTCTTTCCTGTTTTGGGATTATTAATGATATTAAATCTTTTAGGATTAAGCTCAAAGCATAGCATGTGCTGTAAAGGTTCATTTAAATTTTGTTTTAAGTAGTGTTGCAGTTGTATTTGTCACAACATATCTAAAAGTGATGCGACTAAATTCATGTTTTTCCAAGAATACTATTTCTTTTTTTCCCAAAGTTTGTTTGTTTGGGGTTCTTCTAAAGATTAGACTTGTGTTTTAACCAGTGAAAACTGACAGAGCCGGAGGACTATGAGAATGAATCTCACATTTTTTCCAAATGTGGAACACTAAAAGGAAACAACCTGAAGCACAGCTTTAATGAGACTCTAAACTATCTGTTTTTGATCCCTATTTTTTTTATTTAGGGCAGGAGAAGATTGGTTGGAAAATGCTGAAACTTATGAAGTCAGCTTCTATAAGAGGAGTTTAGATAATAACAACTATATTTTCACAGCTCCATACTACAACAGTAAGTCATCCCAGTTTAGAAATGTCAGAGCTAGCTAGTCCAGTGTAAGTGGAAGCTTCCCATACCAGATGAGGTCACTGACAAAAGATGCAAACATGACACTTCATAAGGAAAGAAATCTTGGGATAGTTTGCATTATTAAGGAAATGTTAGGAGCCACTAAACAAGGTCGTCATAATTTGTCAGCTACTCTGGTGGCTCCGTGTGCTCAGAATTAACCTAAGTGAAAACATACAGAGTACTGGTGTTCATTCAGTATATTGAAGCACTGTTTTACAGAGAGACTTTGGCACAATTATTTTAACAGAAAGTGAAATAAAATTGCAGTCATAGACAACAGCACTACCTAAAGTCTTAATAGAGCTGAGTTCTGAATACTGTCTCAGCACCCCCAGCACTGCCTTGGGGGACCAGGCTAAGGGTCCAGAGTCCATCACTCCATCCCCTGCACCAGTACTTAGTTTAAACCTTGCTTTTGAATTCTACTTAAAATTGCTCTTATTCGCCAAAACCAAGATATTGTGACATTTAAAACCTATGTAAGCACAACAGCAAGTGCTCGTTATTGATGTGAACAACATTAACCTTCTCAAGTTTGTCCAAAAGCAGATGCTGCCACAAATGACATACTCCTCTCTTAAACATATGGGGTCTTTTATTGTTGTTATTTCATAATTATTTATTGCATTTTTTTTCTCAGTAAAATATAAAGACAGTAACTAACAAAATTCCCTGAAGCCTTTGTTGCTCCTCAAACAGCTCCAGGGAATTTACTTTTAACTTGCCTTTTCATACTAAGCAGTGTTGAAAACAGTTTGAAGTCTGTCAGAGCAGAAATTGTGCGTTAGTGAGTGGTGTCAGTATACCCTGCATTGAAAAATACACAGACAACATCAGGATAAAGTCTTTGATCCTGGTTTTAACAGAGCTGCTCACATGTGTAAAGGTATTCATGGCTCTGTTTGCAGAAGAGGAAAAGGCTACAGTAACTTTATGAAGCAGTCAAAAGGGGAACATAAAGAAGAAAAGTAAACTCAAGTATTGCTTAGTCATGCAGGTGTTAGTGATCTGAGCTGTCACAGGTGATAAATGTGTACTACAGCTGGGTCAGTGCTTTTGCACAAAGATTTTTTTAAATAATTCTTTTATTTGAATAATAATTAATTCAAGTTTCAGAGGAAGAGGCTTTTATGTCACTCTAACTTCTTGTTTTGTTTGCTTTTTTTTCTCTTCTATACTGTCAGAAAGTGGTGCCAATAGCTATGAATCAGGTATTATGGTAAGCAAGGCTGTGGAAATAGAAATTGATGGGAAGCTTCTGAAGCCAGCAGGTAAGATAGATTGGCGCTGAAACTCGAAATACTTTAGTTATTTGGTTGTTGCTCAACAGTGAATTGGAAATTTAATTGAGATTTCAAAGGAACTTCACTTTATAATAACATTATTTTCTCTGAGACAGTTTTAATCTTGCTAGTGGAAATCTGTTTGCATTTGAGTAAGAGTGTTTAATTTATTAGTCTCACGAACGATGTTGGTGATCAGAGAACTGAACAAAAATCGTATTTTATACTTCTCCAGTTCAGTGATTTAGATGTCATTATAATTTTCCACCCTTTTTTAGGATTATACAGTTACCTTTTTTTTTTCCTTCATTTTACTAAAAAAGACTTTCATGTATTTCTTGTTAGTTGTTGGAATAAAAATTGATGCAACCAGCTGGATGGAAAATTTCACAAAAACCACAATCAAGAGCCTGGTAAGCAATTGACCACGTCTTTTTTGAACTTTATTTGCATTTCTCCAAGTTTCAGATGCAAATAGGTTTACTGTCTCTTTGTGCCAGAGTCACACTGATGCACAGTTGCCAAGTAGTTGTGGTATTTAAATAATCCAAGTGCACAAAATAAATCTATGTTGAAATAGGTCATCTTTTGTACGTCTTGCTTTCATAATTATAAAACATGGATAAAGACAAAGAAAAATGACATATTCTAGCTAGTAGTAAGACTATGCTGTAGCAGTGAGCAAAACCTGCAAAGTAATTGGTGAATCTGTTTTTATTTAATATCCAGAATTGATAAGCAGTGAACAGTAAGGATTTATATTGCAACCAAAATGACAGCATTTTAGCAGAACTTAATGAAATAGGTGCTTAACCATTTCATTCCATGCATCTAATGTCATGCATCTTAGGTGCAAATGGGAAGGAGGAAAGGTTAAATAAAAGGAAAAATATGGAACTGATAGTGAACTGGGGAAGGAAAGGCAGAAAATGAAGAAACTTAGAGAACATAAGCTTCTTACTGGGTGAGGCAATGCTGCTTGGTTGGTTGTATGTTTAGGGAATCAGTAACAGAGTCTGGCTGGTTTAGGTATTGGAGCTGTAGTTCAATGGAGAGGCAAATGCATTGCCAAAGTGTCAGAACAGTTAAGGACTAAAATACATAAGGGAAAAATGGAAAGTGAGATGAGTATTTCGGAAAGAATGCTGATGACTCCAGCACTACCTGGTAGTTGTTTTGCTCAGGACGTGATGCAGGGACACAGTTACATGTGTATGTGTACACATACTGCAAGAACATGAGAAAAACATGTTAGGAGGCAAAGCCATAAAAGCCAGCTGGGTTGGTGGGCTTCCTTTATCACATGGGGTTCCCATGCTTTGAGACTGGTAAAGATTTTCATGGTCAAAAAAGCTACTTTTGAAGGCTTTCCTTCCGAACCCCAAACACATGGAAATGTTCCTATTCCTTCTGTTTTACTTTATGCTCACAACGCTGACATCCTGACAAGTCCTCCAGACTATTTATCTATATTGAGCATACTTGTAAAGGGAGCTGTATCAGAGTCTTTGGGAAAGGCAGTCAAGGTTGTGCTGTTGATAATTACTGAATACAGGTTGTTCAGAGAGATATTTGTGATGAATGACACACACTCAAAATTAATTTAAATTTATATACAGATATTGAAAATAGAATCACTTGTTCTTGTCTTGAATGATTAATATAACTGCAAAATACAGTTTATTTTGTAACATTTTTGTGAAGATTACCATATTTCTGTTTTTTAGTGCAACAGTGAAATCTGTGGCTGTGAAAGAAATAGCATGGTAAGAATATGTCCACTTTATGAATATCTGACAGAGTATGAAAATTCACTCATTCTCTCTAGATCTAAGACAGATTCTATCACTATTATTTGAGTGTTAATTTTACAGAAAACAGGGTTAATTGTTTGTGTTTTAAGAAAGTTGAACGTTAGGAGAGAAGGGGGGAAGAGGGCATAAAAATCAGGTGAAGTGGTTATGGTGATGAAGTTATGAGAACAAGCGTAAAGAAAAAAAATACAGGAAAAGCAATGGAGAATCGTGAAGAAAAATGTGATAAAAATATAATAGTAATTTACAAAACAAGAGACAAATTCTGAGAAAAAATAATTATTTTTAAAATTCTAAAAAAAAAGTACCTCAGAGAAGGGTAAATGCAAACTTAGAAGCACCAGAGTCCATGATGTGCTTCCCCACAGTCCTTGGTTCCCAGCACACTGAGGATTAGGGGACCCCATAGCTCTGCTGGCTCTCAGGAGAGCACAGATCCAGGGACTGTCACCATATCAGGTTCTGCCATGTGCTTAAAAGCTTTCCTCTGCTCAGGGCTTCCGAGTTCTTTTGAGGAATGTGAAGATCATTAAATGCAAGAATTACAGCAGAAAGGGTACTGTGGGAGGTTATCTATTTGACCTCACTGCTATCTCTCCACTCTGCAAGGCTGCAAGGATCTTTTACAAAGTGCAAAGCATATGGAATGAGTAGGTTTCCCATTCCTGCACCTGACACCTGGGATAATCCCTCTACAGTCCTTGGCAAGTGAAAATAATCAAGCCTAGCAAGCAAGGAGCCTGCCCTTAAGAATTTTTACCATTGAAAGCTGCAAATGGAAAAGGACTTCAAGCATGGCTGAAGCACATGAGTAGCTGTAGCCCCTATTATGAACTGAGTTCCAATTATAATCAGATTTAATAAGGATATAGCACTCTTGGAACTAGCAAAGTATTGAGCAAATAAGAATTTGCAAAACAACTTTTATGAAATTAAGCCACAAATAAGCCTTTGATCTGTTCAAACTTTTATTATACTGATAATGCTAATTATTATGACTTAAAATTGGCCCTTGGCTATGGGTTTGTGATTTGAAGATACTTCTGATGTCTTGAAAAAAAGTAGCTTCTTACAGACTGTTCTATTGACAAATCTTTCCTGTAAAACACATTTCACTTTCTTACAATAGCATGTGGACTGTGTTATCCTTGATGATGGTGGATTTCTTTTGATGTCCAATCGAGATGAATATACACAACAGGTATGTATTTTCTTTAAAAACAGAACATGAAAACCAATAGGAAGAAGTTTTAAGAGAAAAAAAAAACCATTGAACTCTCAACTTACCCTAACAATAACATTTCTAAATCACAAAAATATTGCTAGATCAGAAATTCTAGGGGGGTTGTTAGTTTTTTTAGAGTTTTCTTTATGGATGAAGATGCCAAACTTCTACCAAGTTGCATTCTTTGTGCTTTGCTCTAGGCTGGTGGGCTGCCTATGGCCTTATGATGGTGAAGACAAGTAGTACGTTATCCATAAACCTTCTTTCTCATGTTCTTCTTGCTCTTCCCAGGCAGGGTCTCATTTATACTGCATTTGACAGTTACTCTCTAAGTGGGGAATTTAGAGCTGTGCACTTTGTTATGGGAAAAATACTTGGAAATGTTTTACCGTATCTCTCTGTATTGTCCCTCATCAGATTGGAAGATTCTTTGGTGAAATTGATCCTGGCCTGATGCGAAACCTGATTAACATGTCCCTGTATGCCTTTAACAAGTCCTATGACTATCAGTCAGTCTGTGATCCCGAAGAAGAACCAAAGCAAGGAGCTGGACTTCGTTCTGCTTATGTGGTCAGTAGTCCCATGTGCAGTGGCTGACATTCCATTGAAAGTCCGCAGGTGTTTATACAAATAAAATAACCTCTTTTGTGTTTTTTTCCCAGCCTACAATAACAGATATTTTGCAACTTGGATGGTGGGCTTCAGCAGCAGCCTGGTAAGTACAAGTGTGTAGGAAATCTCTCTGTCCAAACTATAATTATTCAGTGGGTTGAAACTCTATTTGGCTTGGGATTTTTTCCTCCATAAAAGTGCTCTGGACCCTTTGTTTATTCAGTTTCTCATCATGAAAATTCTTAGCTATGTCTCCAAACATGACTGTTTTGTCAACAGTTCAATTTAAAACTACTGTTGCCAGGTTTTGTGTTTACAAAATCAGCTTCAGGTAGCAGAGTTTGGATTAATGGTCTGAGTATGATGGGCAGTTGTGAAGTTTAAATTACCACATTTCAAATTATTGATCACTTGGTTCCCTATTTCAGAATATCATCTTTGCCTTTCTCTAGAAAGAAGTCTTAAGAAGATCAATGTTTGCTTTTCAGTGAATCATTTTACAAAACACATGAATTATAGAATCATATGGGTTGGAAGGGATCTGTAAAGGTCATCGAGCCCAACTTCTCCTACAATGAGCAGGCACATCTTCAACTAGATCAGGTTGCTCAGACCCCCATCCCACCTGACCTTGAATGTTCCCAGGGATGAGGCATCTCCACCTACCTGGGCAACCTGTGCCAGTGTTTCACCATCCTCATTGCAAAACATACCTTCCTTGTATCTAGTCTGAATCTACCCTCTTTTAGGTTAAAACTATCACCTCTCATCCTGTTGGAACAGGCCCTGCTATAAATTTTGTCCTCATCTTTCTTAAAAGCCCCCTTTAAGTACTGAAAGGCCACAATAAGGGCTCCTGGAAGCCTCCTTTTATTCAGACTGAACCCCAACTCCCTCAGCCTTTCCTTATGGCAAAAGTATTCCATTCCTCTGATCATTTTTGTGGCCTTCATCTGGACCCACTTACAGGTCCATGTTTTTCTGTGCTGAGGACTCCAGAGCTGACACAGTACTCAGATCGGGTATTTTACCTTTTTCAGAGCCATGTAGATTGACACTTATATCAGCTTCTTCCCTCAGCACGTTGGAACAAGTAATTGGCATTCATGTGGTAGTTTTGCTGTGGTGTGAATGGCACCCTTGGAGACTGGTCCTTTTTCTAAAGCTTCATGATACCTTTTTTTTTCTTCCTAATAATAATTACCAAACTGGAATAAATTAACTACTTTACGAAGCTAAGAATTAAAATATGTAGCAGCCAAAAAAACATACAGTAATTCTCTCACAGAAGCACTATGAAGACTATGTTGTATTTTATTGTTGGTTACATTTAGTTAACAGGAAGAGAAATTATCTTGGTTTTCTTGGACAATAGCAAACCTCAAAAATTGAAGATGGGCAATAATCCAGAAGAGAAACTTGAGTTCTTTTCAAACAGAGAAACTTCAGTTTATCAGTGTCCAAATCAGACTCAGTGGTCTGGTCTCAATTTGGACCTGAGGTTTATTTTGTGTGATGTTTAACTTGAAAGCACAACATTAAAGTACTTTACTATGGCCATGTTTTTAATGGAATTTAGGTCAGAAGCAGGCAGAGAAAGCCATTAAGCAAGCAAAGTGAAAAGGGATGACCAAAAAATTGATTCAGTGAGGCACCTGGCAAAAGCAAGTACAGGGAAATAAGAGAAGCCAGGTTATTAAAGAAAGCTATAGTGTTTCAGGCAAAAAATGTGGGATAAAGGTGTGAGCAATCATTTTCAAATTTTATATGGGATACATCAGCATTTAGTTAAGAGAGTGCGTATCATTTCTCCTTCATGCTCCTTTAAGTCAGGAGATTTAGGAGTTTTCCCAGGCTGCCTTTTTTGTTCAGTTCCCTGTATATTCTGAGATAAGCCATTACAAAGGATTGCTGTTTTCTGTCAGCAAATTGCATCACTGTTGAACAGCATCAGGTCTCTTCTGATCCATAACTGCTGTGTGCTGTCCCTCTGATGATTCAAAGCACAAAGCTGTGGATGTGAATCCAGAACTCCTTCAGGGAGTGCCTCCATGGCAAAGGTGACAGGCATAGCCAGTTTCTTTAGAAAGGAATCACACTAGGAAAGGAGAAAAAAACTTTAAGGTTGCATGAAGTTATGCAGTCCCTTCTCTCTGCAGAACGAGTGGTAGAACAGAATGAGATGAGAAGAGATTGGGTCATACTTATGGGTAGAAGAAAGCCTAAAACTTGACAAACTGGAAAATACAATTTAGGAAGGTTAAGAAGAAGCAGGAAGTCAAAGAATATACTTGTTGCAGTTCCTGTTTTGACAGGCTGGTAGAGGAGAAAGAGTCTGTGTGTGTGTGGCAAGCTGATACTTGCTTTAAGTAAATAAAATTGGAAAAAATGCCATCAGCAGTGAAGAAAAAAAAATGAAATAAATGGAGCTCTTTAAGCTTAAGTATTTTGGCAGCATATGGGAAGAAAATGTAGCCCATATCTCAAAAGCAAGAATAGAGATCATTTTAAAAGTCATGGTTTTTATAATATAATGATATGATATAATATAATGGTTTTTATAATATAATAATCCAGTATTGAGCTCCCTCTCAGAAATTTAATGAACCTTAATCAGTGTAAAGTATCTCATTCAGGAGCATTTTCTCTGAGTGTGTTAAAAAAGGAGTTCCAGTTGCTTTAAGTTGTAGGGGAACACCAACATACCTCTTCCACTTCCCACAGCGGTACAAAAGGAGGGCATGGATAGCGTGATAACATTTCCATTATGTGAGTTGTGGGCACACATTATAGCAAATCTGAACAGTAGAATAAAAGATTAGTGTGAAAGACCTGTGAGAATGTGGGAAAAGAAAACCAGAGTCAAACTGGAAGGTTTAAAGAAATACAGCTTTGATAACTGGCAAAAGCATAAAAAAAATTGTTGTTGATAACTTATATTTGAGTAGTTTTAAAGTATCCATTAAAACGCAGAGAAGAACAAGAGCCTTTAAAAATATATATATTGTCTTTCTGTGTTCAGGTCTGTCTTACAGCAGCTGTTTTTGAGCTTGACTTTTCCACGGTTCCTTGAAGCAGGTGAGTCAAGAGAATGTTAAAGAGTCAACTTTGAGTGAAGTAGAAGGTAAGAATCTAGGCCAGGGTACATATTTGAGTCTTCCCATTATGTCTGTGACTTAAAAATGTCTTTTGTTTGTTTGTTTGTTTGTTTATTATCAGCTGATATGGAAGATGACGATTTTGGTGCTGCCCTGCCTAAAACAAGCTGTATCACTGAGCAAACTCAATATTTCTTTGAAAACAATGATAAATCCTTTGGTGGGATTGTCGACTGTATAAACTGCTCCAGGTAAAATTTCTTCAATATAAGTAATACCTTTGAGATTTTTATTTCTTTTACAAAAGTTCGAGACACTATTATAAGAAGCAAAAATATATTTTGGATTAATTTCACCAAACCTACATAAGCAGGACAGAGAAGAATAGAGGCAGGCAAATTGCATTCTCTTTTTTATTTGTTTAGAATAAATTTTAATTTTAATCATTAAAGAATTGTAGAAATGCTTTAGTCAGTTTTTTGTTTTATAGTCTCTGCTCCATAAAAATTGTATTTTTATCTCTGTAAAAATTTGTTTTCTTTCAATTTATTATGTCAACTTAAAAGCATTCTGCAATATCCCAGGGGATATGATCTTCTCTAATCTGGTTATGTATCAGAAGTTTTGACGGTCAAGAAGATTATGTAATTTATCGTCTAATTTACCTTCTAGTTGATGCTGCTTATGATTTAAAAGCCATGAGTTTTATAAAGCAAACAAAGGTATTCTATTTTTTATTAAAATAATTACTCTTCAGACACCATAAGGAGGCCTATTGAAGATGATATTTAATAATATGTGAAAAATTGTATACTTCAGAAACATAGCATCTTGGACCTAGATCTCTGTTTCATAGAAGAGCCTCCTGGGGTTTTGCATGCATTTTGAGCTTCTGTAAACAGCTTAGAAATTAGAATTAACAGCCAGATTTCAATCAAAAAAAGACAATGTTTCAAGCCAGGAAAGACAGAGAGAGCTTTGGAGGATGTTGAAGACAGCCCAAACATGCAGACATTTTTTCCACTTCCATACTTCCTCCTCCATGTTGCTAGTATGCACTGGGTTTATTTGTAAACTGAAACTGACCCTACTAACTTAGACCTTTTGCAGAATTATATGGACATAAAAATGCAACAAATACACACCCAATACATGGCGTGCATACCCTATGCTTCTCTCTCACCCTTCTTACAGACAGGTTTATGTGTTGGGGTTTTGTTTGTTTGTTTTTGTGGTTGGGGTTTTTTCAGTGCTAATTGATGCTGAGCTGATGTTATTTCTCAGTACAGCTACTGTGGTAGCAGTACAGAGCTAGTTATTAACTCAATTAAAGTCATTTTATGCTCTTTTCCATTTTTTCCACTAACAAGTCTAGTTGAAAGAGGGTACGATGGAAATGTCAAAAAGATTACAAAATTTTTTATAAATGTTTCTTACTGTTTGTTAATGAAAAAGATAAACAGTAGCAGGCAGACTAAATCTGTGAAGCTGGATTATTTTATTCCAATACTGTGTGTCCTTCTCAAATACAGTTTTCCTTGCTTCATTTAAATATAGGTTTTTGTTGGCTTTTTTCCAGACTTTATCATGCAGAGAAGATTTCAAACACCAATCTAGTGTTCATTATTAGTGACAGCCAACTGCTGTGCCGTTCTTGTGACCCAAAGCCACTGATGCAAGCGGAGAAGCCGGGTATCCTTTAAAAATCATGTTATTTAGTAGTGTGGATTGATTTTTGGCTATGGGATACTGGAATATATCTGGGGAGAAATGACCCACTTATCTAGATGTTATTACCATGGTTGCCACAGGAATACTTGAAGTATCAGGTATCTGTGGAGGATATGACAAATCATGTGAAGCAGCAGTCATTGAGGTAGAGAGCAAAGCTGTCATTTGTGAGGATTTAGACAGAAATGGGCTCACAGGAACTTAATGAAGTTTAAAAAAAGCAAATGCAAAGGCTTGCACCCAGGACAGAATAATTGTACCGCTGGACAGGCTAGGGACAGAGCGACAGAAAGAGATTTGCAGAAAAGAGCTGGAGGTTCATGGTGGCCAAGAAGTCGACCACGAGTTGGCAGTGTGCCTCGTAGTAAAGTGGGCTGGTCACATCCCATGCTGTGACAGCAAGAGTGTAGTCAGCAGAGTGGGAGAACTGATGCATCCCATCTCCTCAGCACTGTGAGACCACATCTGCAGTGCTGTGTGCTTCCTAGGACCACACTGGCATACAGGAGGAAGTTTAGTGAAGGGCCATCAAGGAGGCTGGCATCTGAGAACACAAGCCAGGAAAGTCTGAGTGTCCTGGGTTTGTTCAACCTTTAGAAAAGACAAGTGTATGTCTGTCTAGAGAAATAACAAAAAAAGGCCAGGATAGGAGTGTTTGGTCGTGAAAAGTTGAGATGCTGCACTGAAGGGTAGTTGATGAGGGCACTTTAGTGTGTGCTCAGTGTCAAAGACGAGAGCTTACTTCTTGTAGAAACTCCATTAGCCTTCAAAGGCTAGAGTTCATCCAGCTGCATAGAATGTCTTCAGAGCTGGCTGGAGACGTAGGTGACTTAAATGCTAGGCAGAGTACTTGCAACACAAGCATTGAAGCTGAAAGCATGTGAAAGTCTGTTTTAATTTACAACCACCTTCGTGCCAATCTCCCTGCTTTAGCCTGTTCACTGCAGTAGATACCTGTAGGTGATGGTGATGGAAACACGTAAAACCAACATGTACATTCTAGGTCAGGAGAAATTCACCTCAGCCATTCTCTTCTACGTAGGCTTGAGGACAGCATGCCAGAGGTGGTAAATCAAACCATAATTTGGATTACTGTGACAGAACAGGGAAAACAATTAGTAATACCTCTGTCCACATCAGGAAGTTAGTTGAGACAGCCTCTCCCACTTCTGAAAGAAAAGCAGATGGTGGTACAGATGACTGTGTGTCTTTGGCACAAGCAATGCATTCACTGCCACATTAATAAAACTGGAATTCCATCTACGCTTGGGCTGAAAAGGAAGTACATTGGAGTGTCATCAAAGAACTATGTAAACACAGCCTAACATTCCAACTGGCTTCAGTCCATGACAGTTTGATTAACTGTTTCCACTGTCTGAATTTACAGACAGCACTCACTACAGAAAATGAAGCATGATGGATGGGAAAAGGGCACATGACTTGCATTTCCCTGTGGAGCCCAAAACTTCTAGAAAGCAGTAAATGACCACAAATGGCAGTCAGAACAGCTGGGTGGGCTTATATTGACTAAAAGAGCTATTTTATTTTTATTCAACTATGCAGTAGTAAGCTATTCCCTCTTTTTTGTAACTAAGGTACATAGTGAAATGCAGATGTAGCATAACATCACCCAAGCAGACAAAATGACCTTTGGGTGCTATTTAGATGATTATTATTACACTTTGCCTCCTTTTGGCTGGTACAGCTTTGCTTATGCACAGTCTCTAAGAACATTTTCCTGTTTCAACTTTCAGTTGAGCCACAGCAGAGAAAAGGAGAGATGAGTCTGATAATATATGAATGAAGGCAGATGCAGATCTGTAGAAATAAATTTCCTAGCATCTTGCCTTCTCTTCCCTTTGGCCTCTCCACTTGTTGCACTGAAGGTGCTGCACTACTCCATGGTAGTGCGTGAACAGGATTGCTTCAAGCGTAAATTAGAGCTACTAGGATAAGTTCTGGCACTTGATTCTTTTAATAGCTCTGATATGTGTACTACCTGCAGTGGAATAAAAACAGCTGAACATACTGAATGGTAATATAAGCAGGTTTCTCCAGAAGGCTGTTTTGCAGTTCGCCATATCCATGCCTTTCAAGTCTGCTGCCATGACTTGTACCCCTCTTTAGCCAGTGGCACATGTGAAGTACAGTGTTTACACTTAAACACCAGCAATTACAGATTTCAGAGATGTGAGCTAAAGCAGTACCTCACATAATCAGTTAGCTAATTAATAGCATGTCACTGCTCGCCCTTCTCTCCTGCTGTTCTGCTGTTAGTATGGACAGCATTTTCTCTGTCTGCCTTCATCACTGAAGTGCTAATGGGATCTCAGTTCTCCTGTCATTTACTACAAAGCCTACAGTGGCATGATCTTTTCTATTATATTTAGGGTGATATAAGTGTACACATAATAGAACCAGTAGTTTTTATAGGCTTCCACTGCTATGTTCAACATGTATATGGCATTACTTTTCCAAACAAGTTTCCTTACTTTTACTGTGTATCTTCATTATAGCAGAGTAACTCAGTGGTAACATAAACTATAACTAATCAGCATTGAAAATTTACTGCTTTATGAAGTATTTTCTGTGATATTTATGAAATGATAATACAAGCAATACAGAAAATGTTAAAAGAACTCAGCTTTTATTTCTGTTTATGGTTCTCAAAATATTTGAAAAAGTCATGCAGGATGTTTATTTTCTTGATTATAACAGTGTAAAAAAGAGAGTATTTCATTTTGATTTATCTAAATGGTTGGGTTGGTTTTCTTGAATTTAAACAAGGAACTGTGAATATTGATGTTTGTTTCAGTACAACCTGAATTAGCACAAATCTTCTCTCCTGCCGCGAAAATAAAAACAGAATGTTGATTCTGCTCATGTACAGTGCATGAAAGACAGTCACACTCCTTAACCAGAGAAACAGATGAAGGGCCAAATCCATGTGAAATGGTGAAACAACCTAGATACAGAAAGGGTCCTGAAGTCTGTTTTGATGAAGCCAAACAGGTAAAATTGAAGTTCTAAGACTTTAGTACCACCTTTAAAAACAATTGTAGAGCAGCTTTAGACAATCAGTGAAAACTGTGTTTCAATGTACCTTGGTGCCTGGTAATCTTTTTATCACTAAACATACTGTTCACGCTAGACCATAGCCACTCTTTTTCAATTAACATAAAATTAACAGCTGCTTTCTTATCTGCCTTTCCTATAACCATTGAACTTTCACACACGATTCCCACTAAAAAATCATCAGTCAGCATAAAACTGTGGGTCTCTGTATGGTGCTGTGAATTTAAGTTCTTCAATGGCTTGCACAAGTAGACTATAATCTTGGTTTAGAAGTAGTATTTTTATAATAATTTTTCCAAATATTATTTAAAGTATTGCTAAATTATCAAAAATGTTATATGTTGTTTAGGATGTTGTTTCTAATTGTGCAAATTGTACTGCCCTTAGATCCTGTTCTTAGCATGCATAAAAGTGCATTGCTTTATTGAAATCACCAAAACTGTGCTGTTTATTACTTCCGTATTGAATGCATTAGTTTTAAAAGAAAAATTATAACTGCGCCATATATCTAAATTATTTTTAATATTCCTTCTGTATTACCTTTCAAAGGTATGAAACAGATTACGCTGAATTCAAGTTATGCAGAATAAGTTTCAAGACAAAAAGTGCTGAACGTGGAAGTGCCTGGCATTAGATACAATAAATACTTTAAAAATTCATTTTTAGTGCCTCATGGAATTTCTGCAACTTCTGAAGTGGAAAGATTGTCCCAAACCAGTGCACTTAGTTGGCTACAACTGCTGTATACCAAAGTTTGTTCCAGTATGTTCTCTGCTTTTCTTGTAATGAGGCACAATTACTGAGATGTCAGTAATATTAAAAAAGCCCAGAGAATTGGTATTCAATGCGTTTTGCTAGTAACCAAATTTTATTTTAAAAAGGAAGTCTTCTTACTGGCCAGCAAAGATTAAATAAAATTGAAAAACCAAAATCCAAAAGCTATCTGGCCACTGTAAATAATCCAAACCATCCTGATACAATTGTGTGTGAAAGTACAATTCTTGCTCACTAGCTTGATGTGCTGATCAGTGTGTAAGTCATGTGTTTTGTAACAGTGGATTGTTTTGGTTAAGTTTATTTGCAAAATTTGCTGTGAATCTCTTGCTCTTGGGTGGATGCTTTCACATTAACTCTGCTAACTGCCAGCAATCTGCATGATATCTCATCTTGTATGTCTTTTTTTCTGTGTTTTCTTTCCTTTCCTCTACTTGCTACTTTGCCCGTTATTAATAGGATCAGCCTATATGCACAACGAGTCGTGCCTCTGCCATGACGTCCGCTCCTATCTTCATTTTTCTGCAAGTTTTCATGTGGTGTGGATGGTCAGTTACTTTCTCTAATTTTTTGTTTTGTTCTTGGCTTAAAAAATTAGCAGACTTTTTTACTTACTGAGCATACAAAAGAAAACAGAATGAAGTGTCCCAAAAGCAGCAATCTGGAGCAAATTATTGTTGCAATATTAAGGGAAATTAAATATGAAAAAAACCTGTCTGGAGCCTTATAAATCACAATTACTAAACACAAGGGCCTCTCCCATAGAACATACAAAGACAAGGGTACCTGTTGGGTTTATATGGTTGGCTCTTGGAGATTGCACATGTACCAGCTGAGTCCGCATTCTTCACTTCTAAGCATTTTTCCCTTGTCCTTGTTAAAACGAACAGAAGAAGAAAATTTTTTTCACAGAGATGAATAAAGATACAAAGGAAATAGAAGGTACAGTATACCTGTGAAAGTAAAGCTTTACTTATGGGTAGCAAGGATGAGTGCTGTGTGTGAGTGTTGCTATTGAAAAGAGTAAGGAGTTTTCACTGCATCCAAATTAACACAACAGTTAATGGTGGAAGATAATAGTGTGCATCAATTTGGTTATACTAGGTAAAAGAATATTTTTTTACTTCTTATTTTTTGGCAACCAAAGCATATTAATTGCCTGATTACAGCAGAAGGTGGGGGTTTTCTTCTAATTAACTATGTAAGTTCCTGTATATTGACCAAGTGCAGCCTCTGGGGTTTACCATGAAAGCCTTGGCAATTAGACTGCGTTGCATTTGATGGTGTGGGACTGTGCCATGGGTTACTGTGCAAGTGACATGTCTGCAAGAGAGCTGCTGAGCTAAAGAGCATGAAGTGTGCGACTGAAGGGGCTTCTGACAACATTATTGGTCTGAAAACCACTAGAGGGAGATACTCACATGTCTATCAAAGTAAAGCAAACTGAGGCAGAACTGAAAGCTCACAGGCATTTTCAGAGTAGGTGTAATGAAATATTGAAAATTGTGGCAATTTAGAACAGTCATTTTCACAGTAATTTATACTCACTCTATAGTTAAGGGAAGGTTCAATTAATATCTCTTGAACGTAAGTGAAAAAAAAGACTTTGAATTCTGTTTGACGGTTTATTATTTGAGTAATTTTGAAGTTTCCTATTCTGTATTTAAATCATGTCGTTTCCTGCAAACCTAGGAACTTGCACAGCCATAGCAGAAGGTTGTAGGGAAAGGTGAAAGGCCTTTCTTTAAGCCAGTAGTGTTTCACATTAAAATCTAGATTAACATCTCATGTTCTTGCTCATGCAATTTGCTCTGCACATAGTTTTCTTTTAATTAAAAAACTACTGTCCAATGTACATAAAGCAGCAGAGACTCACCTTGAGCTGAATTCTTTATGCTCAAACTGTGCTTTCTACTTAAGATGAGAGACCCACAGAATATAATCTTAGCTGATAAGCTCTTGGCAGCAGAAAGTTATAAAGGTAATTTTGTTCATCCATCTTATTTTTAATAACTTTGTGATTTTGGAAATGGGTTCTCTCTGGACATTAATCTGTGTAGTTATATTAAAATCACTGAAGCCAACACAGATACAATCCAGCTGATCAGGTTCACTAACCTGACAGGTTTTTTTTTTCACTTTTCATCAAGGACAACAAAATAGTCATTATCACTGCCTCAGATGGCTTGCTCTTACTTTGTACATGCACACTGCTGTTGTTTGCCATGCCTGAGAATAAAGAAAAGAGCTGTACAAGTTTTTGGTCCCCACTGGGAATGTCTTACTTCCCTCAGCTTCCAGGGATGTCAGTGAGAGCTTTGAGGGTGATTAGCAGTCCAGGGAACTGGATACATCTTGATGGAATTGCCTGTGTCCCCGATCTGTGCATGGGTAGCTGTACACCTTTGACAGCTTTGTCTGGTAGTCCAACACAAAATTAGTGAATGACCATACACTGAAGCTGGAAATTACTCTTGACTAAAAGCAAAGGTGTTCTTCATGTAATATTAAACACTTAAAATACATGCTTATAAAAGGTATAACTTTGAGGTAATCAATTGATATCAAAGGCCAGATCAGAAGCTCTTTGGCCAGATGTTGTTTTACCCTTTTATACGGCATAGTAGCACAGTGGGTTCTAATAAATTATTATCATTTAAAAACAAAGTTTTAGTACATTAAATAGTTATAGTGCACTTCTAAAGGGGCAGCAAGTATGTTTATAGCATTAGTGTATATGTGTGTATATGTATTTATAGTTCCATGTGTATTTTTAAAATTTTGGACTGGCAGTGTCTTCAAGGAAATGCTGATATATAGCAATGAATATGTGGTTTTGATACTTAACAATGAAGGTATGGTTTTATAAAAGCATTCATTTCCATTCTGAAAGTGCTGAATAATTTTCATAGTGTGTGATGCTGTAAAACAGCCCTATCTAGAGTTGTTATAGTAAGGCATGACATGAAGGAGATGACATTTGGGTTTGACACTTCTCTACCTCAAGCATGAAAGGAAGTTTGACGTGATTTATTAATGGCAAGAAATTTCTCATACACTTCTGGTGAAATGAAAGCAGCTTAAAACAATTCTTTCCAATTTCTTTTACAATTGTCTCTCTCTTCAAGAAGAATTAATATACAGACATAATTTTGGAGACAACAAAGAGGACGTCCCCAGCTGATCTGTTATTCAGGATTTGTGTGATCAATGTACTGGGCTGGAAAATGTCAGTGAAACGGCTTAAAAATAGCTCAGTGTCTAATTGCACTAACAGAGGTAGAGATAAGATAATGTAAAGAGAAGATAAAATGATGCTGTATATCTTTGTTATAAGATATTTTAGAAGAAATCTCAAAAATAACATTAACATGAAACAGTTGAGAACTTTTCTTAAAGCTCAAGAACAGGGGAAGTGTTTTCAAAAAAGGCATTTAGAAGACCATTCAAAACTGACATTTTTCTGAATCTGGTTTTAAATTGGGGGTAGAATCCCACTTATTCCCAGGGGACTATTGATTGTTTTGATTCATATAAATAAACACATTATCAGATTTTCTCCTTTTTTTATTTTATATTTTCATATTTCCTATAGTTTTGACAACAGTTAAAGCACAAAAGAAAATTACAATCTGAAATTGTGGGGAGAAAAGAATTGATTTAGATAGGATTTACTGTACCTTCTTTGCCACTACTATTTTTGTCTTGGCTTAGGACATGAAAGAATTAACTGATTCCAGAGACAACATTTAGAAATTGTTCTTGGCAGAACTGCTGGTTTAGCACTGCAAATTGGTCTCCAAACCTCAGAAATTTAGTGTGGCTTTGATCAGTATGAGGTTAAAATCTCAATAACCTTGAAATATATGTATAAACCCTGTATACTTTTGTGTAGTGCAGTTTAATGCTGTCATTCATAATAACACGATGCCTCTCCTGCATGAGGCTTCCAAGATATTCTCTACTGTTGTGATTTGTGAATCCTTTAAAAACTTCTCTGTGTAGTCCAAAGGAGAGAGAAAAAGATACTAAAATAGTTTTTTTTCAACCCAATAGGAGTATTACATTGCATGACTGATGAATGTAAGAGCAGTTGATGAATTGTGGTGTAGTTTAAAAAAAATCTCATAGAGCAAATAGAAATGGACAACAGAATGGAGGATGTTTTCAAGTACAAATGGTGGTAGGATTAATTTAGCAGCATAATTTGCAATATTTGGTCTAATGCAAGATGACATAAGCTGAGTACTGTTTAATTCTGTATGTGGAGGCCTACTTGCTTTGTATCCATACTGGATGCCATTTTCACTATAAAGATATTTTCCCTTCATGTCATGCACGATTTTGTTTAAGACCTTCAGTTTACTTCTTATACTCTCCAGACATCTCCCATCTGTTGGAAATTTTAAATCTCCTGCTTTGCTTTCAACTCTTTCTTCAAAGATGACTCTTCTAAGTAATTTCAGTGATAAGACTAATAAATACCAAGAGGTAACACTGAGTGCCGTTCATTGAATTCATGTGAAAGGAAACCTTTACTGATAATTCTGTTTTTAATGGTAGTCACTGTGAGGAAGAAGCAACAGGGTTATTTTTAAGTGCTTTAAATAGAAATAAAGCTGCATGACAAGACACAATGCAGATGCAAATAGTGACAGAGCCAAACTAAATAAACCAGAAAGTTCAGTGCATCTTGAAATCTTAGCATCCTACTCCAAATCTGGTGCAGCGGAGTTCATTCAGGACTTCCTTGTTGACCAGAAACCTTAGGAATTTTGAACTTACAGAGTGCAATCAACCAAGAAGAAACAAAACCAAAAAACCGAACCAAAACAACAACAAGAACAACAAAAAGCCCAAACAAAACAAAAAGCCTAGGCTAAAACTATACAACTAAATTATAAGCTAACACATGATGGAGACATGCTGGAAAAAGCTACTGTTAATAAAGAATGGCAGTCAACATGAGGTATTTGCTTTAGGACAAAATGAATTTTTGTTTCTTTCTAAGGAAATGGAATGCTGATTTTTGGATTTTGTTTGGGCTTAAGATTGTTGGGTTTTTTACATCCAAGTTTCTAAAGGACACTCTTGGTGAATGCTGTAATTCCTGATAATGTACTGAGTCTACTTTATGTGCTTTATCTGATTTTCCATATTTTTTCCCGAATTGTTTTGGAAACCTACCAGCTTCAAAGAATGCATTGTGTGCAGAATAAATACCACTGAAATTCTCACGCATTAAAGCTGATATAAGGAACTCATTGAAGTCCTTTGCTATGTCCTGTGATTTTCAAATTCTGTCTTTACACCTCTGTTATGAAGCAGTTGCCCTAACATAGTATTTGGCTTTGTACTTTGGATTTAGTCAAAAATTTCTATTATCATTTCAGTGTATTCTGCAGGGAGGTCATAAAAGACACTTTATCGGCCTCCCTTATTACCTGTTTATATGTGATCTACCACTTTGATGTACATTCTTGTTCTTGCCCATTTGAGTAAACTTGATTTCTTAAATACTAATGTTTTCTCTGTGACAGTATACTTAAGTTCCCTACTGATTCATGCAGGGATGTTTCTTTTGGGTTTGAGATTTTCTTACAGGTTGTGTGTTTTTTTCTTGGAGTGTGGTGGTGGTATGTTTTCTTTTTTTTGGGGGAGGGGTTGGGTTTTTGGGTGTGAGCGGTATATGATTAATTTTTCTAACTGTGACATTAATTTTACATTATTATCTAGTGCAATATTTCTAAATAGTCTTTTGAATCCTTTTGAGAAACTTACTTTTCAAGATACTACTTCTAGGGGTTTTTCTGGTTTCTGGAGGGTTTTTTTGTTTGTTAAGGTTTTTTCCTTTTTTCTTGGTTTTGAGTTTGGTTGGTTGGAGGGGTTTAACGGCTTTTGATAATTTTCAGGTAGTTAGCTCTCTTTAAATTGAAATCTTTTGGTTTGGATTTGTTTAGCTTGATCTCTCACACAGTAAGTCTAAATCCTATTGCATTGTGGTCTACAGAGCTCCTAGAGCGTACAGAGCAACTCTACTCATAATTTTGAACTGCCCCTGTGCCTCACTAAAGATTCAAAGATTGATTGTTCCAAAAGTCATTTATCATATCCTAAAGTGTGCTCTCTACATCTATCTCTTTGATAAGGCTTCTATCAAGTCTTTATGTGGCTTCTCCAATCTCACATGACACTATTATTGTCCCATTGATCAGGCAGTCAGCAGTGCAATCCTAGTATTAAATTTTTTATTATGAGACTCTGGAATTTCCTACCCATAGAGATTCCGTCACACTTCCCTTTTCCTGTAATACTTTCATACTGTTGCATTTTGTATCTTCCCTTACATTGTAACCTTCTGCTGTAGGTCCTGCACTGCCATTCTTACAAAGCTGTAAGACAAATGCTTTGTCCTACTGATTATTCTCCTTCCACTAGGTTTCTGATATGTGTATTATTTTGGGATGGTTCATTGGTGACTGGTCTTCATTCCTTTTCTTGATTTTATGTTCCTAGCATTGGTATAGAAGAACTGGGAAGTTTTGCTTAAGTGCTAATAAATTAAAGGTTGTTTAATGAATCTTTCTTATTTATCCTGATTGTACTTTTTATAGACACACACACATACACATACCCACACATACACCCACACACTAGCCTTTTCTGGGGTGTATTAAGTATTAATTGCATATGCCTCAGTAGCATGTCAGTCTGAACCAGGAGCTTTTCCCTGCCTGTTGGCTTTCCTCTGCTTTCTGATATACTTTTTTTTTTTTATTTCTGTACCAGCAGGCGGTCTGTTACTGTTCAGATTCAGTCATCTGTCCTTCCCTGCACATATTGTTCCTGTTAAAGACGTTTCCCCAGTTGCTAATATACCTAAATTCCTTGCCACCTATACTGTTTTCTTGCCCTTGGAGGCTTGGGATCTCTTGGAAAATGGAAAATGTCTTTTTATGCCATGGGTACTGGATACAGTGAAAACAAGAGAAAGACCAAGTATTTTCAGCCTTCAGAGCTACCCATGAATCTCAGACTCGTGAGACAAAGCAGCAAGGGGATGGCTGGAAAATTGTCCTGGTGTTTTAGGTACTAATCAGAGTTTGTATCAGTCCTGAGAAACAAGGTCTAAGGTGTTACAGGCTCCAGAACAGATATCAAATGTATTTTAGCCAGACTAATGAATAGGTCCATCATGTGAAAGGTCTTGAGCATTACAGGTAAAGTGGGACCAAAGAACAGCAGTTAATGGTGGAGAGGAATGAGGAAAAGTGGTGTGATTGCTGTGTGGCATAAGGAATAGTTACTGATGCATGACAGAGCGATGCAGCTCAGAGAGAGCCCTCATACTGCATCAAGCATGTACAAGTAGTGCAGTAGAAAATTTCCTTCTCGTACTTGAATAGAGCATCAGAGGCAGAGAAAGGATTTTCATTCTCTTTGATCATGTCTTCACCTGCAGACCATATTCATTTTAATGTGCGATCATACGATAAAATGGACATAAACATGCTTTGGTATTTGTTTTCTAATCTTGAAAAGTTATCTGTTCTTCTATCTTTTCTCACAATAATGTCATACTCAGAATCTTAAAATTGATGCAATTTTAAGGAATATAGATGGTGTTTACTGGGGTCCCCAGGTATATTCCATAGCATTTCTTGATTGATGGTGTAATTATCCCATCTAGTTCATAAGTGCCTGCTGTAAACCTTGAAAGTCTTTAATCCTCCCATGTTTATAGTTAAAGTAATAATGCCACTCTTTGTATTAAAAATCAGAGGAACTTACACAAATTATTCTACTGTTATTTTAGCAAAATAACATATATAAGACCAAAAAGGATACCTCAAGGATAGTTCAAAATACTGAAAACTAAGCTGTAGATTACTTCTCAAGCAGCTTCACTGTAATTAATATTAAATGATTTCTTCTCTTCTTGTCGACAGGAAGATTCGGCTGACTGCGGTGGGGCCTCTGGTCTGAGTCCATCACCGTGGTCTATGGTAGCAATTCAGTTGGTCCTGCTTTGGCTGTTATCTGGCAGCAGACACTGCCAGTTATGACCTTGCTAAACCAAAACCTGCATAACTTAACCAAGACCTGGCCAAAACGATAGCCTCAGTTTCATTTTCAAAAGGGTCGGCCACTGAGACAGCAGCAGAACAGCAGTGCTCGTGTCTGGTTGTCACGCGTTGTGAGACTCATCAAGGCACCACGATGCCTGCATGTTGGAGTGTCAGATCCTTAACCGTGTGTGAATGCTGCATCATCTACGCCATCCAAACAGATTTCTGTACGTGCTCCATTGGGGAAATCTAAAACCTTTTGTTTGTTCGTTTGTTTGTTGTTGTAATCTTGATGACTTCATGTAAAAGGGCTCCCCTAACAACAGCTTATGTATATGGTTTTCATTTCTTTTAAGCTTTGGATATCTTGAAGATTTATATTCTTTTACATGAACAGTTGTTTAAAAACCAAAAAAAAAAAAAAAAGTAAAAGAAAAAGGAAAACGTTCTCCCCAATATACATTACTAGCACCAGGATGGCTGCTTTTAACATCAGTTTTGTCCAAACTAGTTGAGTAAAATGAAAATATTGGCCAGTCTTCACCAGAAGTTCAGCATGATTGGAATGCTTTATGATGAGTGGTTAATTCTTCCAAAATTAATCATGCAGCCAGGTAAGCTTTGGTAGGTTGATATTGTATGTAGAAAGGAAGGAAGGGAGAAAACGACTGTGTTTCAAAATACAGAGTTACTGGAGAGTGTAACTAAAAAGTGATTTTCATCTTAAACTTGGTGTCATCTTCTGTCAGAAAAAAATGTTAATTTCAATGTAATATTCACCTCCTTTTCACAATGCAGTTACATATAAAGCTAGTAGAAATTCTTCAAAGGCTGAAACAAAAATGCTTGTGAATAAAAAATGTCTTTGTGATATTTGAACGTTGGTTTCCAGGGGTATTTTGCATGATGATGATGCTATGTTATTGTTTTTCAGTTTGTTTTCTTTGATGGTAGAGTATAGTTCATTGAAAAGATAACTGAGTGATTCTTGTATTGTGTGAGAAACTGAACATTGCAATGTGTTGCAATCAAATCATATTAAATTATATTATGAAACAGAGCTCTGAATATACTGTGCAATGAAAAAGCTGAGAAAATAGGGTAAATATAGCTATTATAACAAAAGGTTTGAGGTGGATTTTTTACAGAATAACGATCTCACATGAAAATCTGTGTACAGATATTTTACGAATATAAAAATCAGATTTAACACATTTATTTTTGGAAGTATATGTTCTCTAAGATTCATATCAGGTTCCCCCTTTGTTTCCTTCATATAAACCCACCCATAATATTAAAACTTATGCTGTTGCTATTTATTATTGAAAATAGCATATTTAACAGCAAAATGACCTGGTTGCTGCGATTAGAAAAAATATAAACAAATGGGGAGCCTTGAATCTATATGTATGCACATTGATACTTGATTGTGAATAATAACTCTAGAAGTTGTTTTTATACAACCTCATTGGTGATACAGGTTGGTGCAGTAAATTAAAATATTACAGTGTAGCATAGTGTTGATGCAAAATATGATTTGCGCTTTTTTTCTAGTTTTCAGAACTAAACAGTATTGCAAGACAGCTAAACCAATGAATGTGCAACTCTGCTGGTATTGTACAGTTCTGCTAACAACTGCAATATGCAAATATTAATATGGCACAATACACTAGCTGTTTAAAAAATAGAAAAATGCAAATCATCGGTATGTATATGCTGGCAATTGATTGATATAATTTTGATCATGCCAAAAGCTTAAAAAAATGATTGGGCATGCATTAATATCCTATGAAAACTGAAGAAGCTACTCAAAAGCCATGGCATGGCTTGAACGATCAGATGTCTACTGTAGTTGTACTCATGGCTGGTTCATTGTTTTTCATGTACTTTGGCTCCAGCTATGTATTTTCTCATGTTTGGGAATACAGTGAGTGAAAAAAATAAATCCTGACCTTTTGTTCAATGATCAAATCTAGATTTTTAAAAAATATATCTAGCAAGGTTGTGGGGTTAAAAGTACAATTAACTGTGTTGGATGACTTCAGGTCCTCCTCAGGGAAGGTGAGCTAATGTTGATAATAAGGGTGAAGATAAACTTGGAGCTCTTCCTTCCAGCCATAGTGCTGCAGTTCTGTTCACCCTGGTACCAGTTACCACCTGATAAAAAAATCAGATTGATTGTTTCTAATGCCGAGATTGCATCCAGTATTTTTCCTTAATGTGGTCAATTGACATTGTATGGGAGGAGCAAGTTTTGTAGGATTAGGCCAATACTTACTGCACTCACTGCTTTTACTCTGAGGTTACTTTAAATATACATTGGTTTGCGTTGTGCTCTTTTAATTTCATGTTAGTATATTAAGTTCTCTATAGTTTTCACTTAGCTTCCCAAAAGAAACCCTTCATGGACAAGTTACACTATTTAAAACACTTTGGTTATACTTGTAGGCCATATTCAGAGTTACTTAATAAGCATTTGATTAGAGTTTGTAGGGAGAAAGAAAGATGGCACAAATTCATGCTGCCACAGGAAGCATCTGTGGCTTTTGCTCTCATCCCACTTCCCTTAGAGTGCTCGAATGCAAAAGGAAGGAGAAGCCCGTGCAGACACACAGCCTTCCTGGGTGATCCAAAGAGGGAAAGGTCCTTTGTTCTTCTCTGTCGCCCCTCTATGTGACCTGAAGAAATGTGTTTCTATATAAACATTTAGCCTTCCAGCTAACATTGTAACATTCTATATAAACATTTAGCCAACATGATACCCATCTGATTAATACTGTAGAAAGTACTGAGTATTTTAAATACTTTGAAATTATATATTAGAATATATCCAAGTGATGGTCAAGACTTTTTTAAAATACCTTGATATCTGCAAAATGCAAAACGTAGACCGAAAACGCAGTCTGAACTTTAGCTATCTCAAAATGTGAATATCAGTCTGATAGAAATAACTCACATGAATAAATACAAATTCTCATGCAGAAGAGTATCCTTACTCTTACAGTGCATCATAGTCATCTTCTCTTGTCTTTGAAAGAAGCAGCTTGACCCTAAGCTTTAAATTAAGATATTTTAAAATACAATAAATTGTAAAAAGTTGTGTTTTTAGAAGTCAGATAAAAGGCTCTGTCGATGGTTGCTCAAATCCTTTAAATAGCACTAAGGGAACTGTTGGGACTGGTTCAGTTCACACAGAAGTCATGCAGTGTATTGTACATCTGACAAATAACCACCATTAAAGTTGTTACAGCATGGTATTGTGCAAAACATGATCTAAGGACCTAACATGAAAGGTTTCTTTCTATTTTTTTTCATTTAAACAACCAGCATTACTGCCAAAACACCGACCGTGGTCCATATTTGTAACAGGTTTTTAACATGACATAGCAGGTCTGATTGACAAGATTTTTAGGTCCTGTACCTTTAAGACTTTAGTATGATCTTTTTCATGTTTCTAATGCTTGAGGCTTTACTGCTTAACTTGACAAAAACAACAGTGTTGCTGCCATTTGTAAGTTTTCCTACAATATTCCTTTTATTAACTTAAAACCTGGCCTTACTGGTTTCAAGTAGGCAGTATCCCTTTTAAGTGACCTTTGCAACCCAAGTGTTACTTGCTGTGGTTGAGAGCTTTTTGGTGTCACTGAAGAGACATTAAGACCTTTTTTTCCCATTAACATGTAACAAACATGCTTAGCATGACCTAATTCCAAAACACAACCTCAGTACCACTGATCCAAAAATTCAGATGCTAGCACATTGGTTATTAAGAAATATATTAATGCCTACAAGGCACTGCAATGCACTCGGGTGTTTTTGGAATGTCGACCTAAGGTGAAGTCTTAATAACTCCTTTCTTAGGATAAATTTTACCCTAACTTCATCAGGCATCCAAGCCTTTAACCAAGGCTAGATTTATTATTATTTTGTTCATACCACAATGTTAATATTGTTAATACTCATTGTACACTATTGTAAAAAGATTAAAACAAAGTGTCTGAAAACAATTCAAGAGTTTTGAAAAGTTAGCCTCACCCTCTTCCCAGCTACTTGCATCTGTCCTGTTTATGGTTTAAAAGAAAAACATCATCTTGAAGAAATATTTCACTGAGGCTAAAGGGATACTGTCTTGTTCAGATGCCATGAAATTGCGATTGTGATCTGACAAAGCTGTCTTCTCTTCTTGTGTTGTATGGAATGTCTGGATCATGCTTTCTGGGATATTTTTATTGAAATGCTCAGTGTGCGTTTCTGCAAAAAAAGACTTGGTTGCTCTTATGAGGCAAGCAGGTCTTTCTCCCTTTTCTTGTGTTCTCTTGACACTTTTGTGGAACTTGACAAGCCTGGAAAAAATAATTTTTTGTAAAAATTTGTACAATAATGTTATAAAAAGTTTATAATCCTAGAACTGTTGTGTTAATTATTGTGCAAAAACAGTATATTCGGAATAAAAGTTTATCATTTAAAATCAATAACTGTTTTGTTGTTCATTCTGTGTAATAAAAACATGTAAATAGGAGCCTATATTATTTGCTATATAATACTTCTGAGTTTCATATAATTATACCCAAGTGTCTGAAGAGAGTGAAGACAGTGACTTAATGCAGGTCTTCATGGGGTTCAGAGAAGGATACACAGCAAAACTTTCATTTTTGTTTCATTCGTGACTGTGAAAATTTAAAAAAAAAAACTGTGGAAAAAATCTAACCAATGAAAATCGAGAGTCTTTAAAGCTCTCAATAAAATAAGAGTCTGAGACAGCTGAAGTATCCCCGTCATCCTGAAGCAACTGCTTTTGGAAGAGTTGCCATTTGCTAACTTGTAAACACTGAGGAAGTCCAAGAGTTCATTCACATGGAGAAGCAGAGTAAATTCAGATGGCTCAGATGGGTCCTGCCCAAGTTGTTGTCCCCACCTCTGACCAAGACTGAGTCAGATTCAGTCGGCTTCTGTACTACTGCTGTTCTTGGCTAAGCATTAAAGTGGATGTCTGTACCTTAATAAACAGGCTTGGGGGGCTCAGGAGATGCTTTGCAGGGTTTCAGACTTCCTGCAGGGGCACTGGCAATCTCTGTCAGAAGTGCAGGGCAGAGGGCTACAAGTAGCAACTGCTTTAGAAGCCTGATTTTAATCCTTGACTGCAAAAGTGTCACAGCTCAGAGAGAATGGCAGTTGTAAAATTCTGATGGATTTACTGAATCCCTGAGGAGTAGATAAGAGAATGAGAAATCAAATGCAGATTCTAGTGCTGCAATTAATAGATCACCCATGTGGAAATGCTACAAGGCAGTGCATGACACTGTGCATCAACATCCAGAGATTACCAGCCTCAACCGGATTAAACATTGCTTCCTAACTACATGATTATCCCCACATGCTGAACTCACTCTATCATGTTGTCTGTAGGCTGACTGCCATTGAGATCTAGAAATAAATAAACCCCAAAAATCCCTTTCTTGTAGATGTTTAGTTTAATAGCTGTATTGCAATACACTAGTCATTAAGTAAAGGACAAGACACTCTTGGACAACACAAGGTTTTTCCCCACAGGTCTGGAACTTATAAGCATCTTTGACCTCATCAATTTGATATGGGAATGGCTGCACTGCAGTGAGATATTCTATATTCATCCCTTGTCAAACCAGAATGCACTTGGCCTGTCATATTGTATTATTTTGAGAGATGAGAGATGACTTCACATTGTCCAATGCAGCTCAATTGCTGCTAACCATCTACAGAAATCAAGACATTATATAACAAGGGTGTTACAAAACGCCTTCATTGTCACATCTGTTAGTCCAGTGCTCCTTGTAATGCTTGACTGAAAAATATGCCCACCCTAAATGGTACAACATTTTCTCTGTCTTTTGCAAAAGACATTTAGAACAATGTCTCTCTTTCCAGTAATCTCTTAGGAGCTTTTGTTCACAAAGTGTATATGGGGGAGGAGGGATGAAAAATGAGACTTTCAGGAGAATGATTTAATCTGAATTCTAACTGTATTTCTCCTAATTGTTTTAAATATTTAATAATTTCTCTCTTTGTCAAATTGAGAATATCACATTCTCAGGAGCTGACCTTTCCTTTTGAAACCTTGTTCAGAAATCCAGACACCTTTTAGTGAAGTCTTCTCTTTTAATAGAACATCCGCTCCACTCTTTCTTTTGGGGTTTTGAACCTAATTTTTCCTCTGGATGTTACAAATCTTTCCTTGACTAGATCTTTGAGTGTACATCCCATAATGTGTAGAATGGGTATTTGAAGTTGGTAATAAGTGTTTCCTTTGGGGAAATGATAAACATGTTTGTGATTTTTGTCACCTAGCTGTAGTTGTCAATTGCTCGTGAGTTACTGTACAGTGCACAGAGTTTAGGAGCAGGTTATGCGTGCTGCAAGACCTAGCCAGGCCTTAACCGTCTGCCTTAATGATTGAAAGGTGAATTCTTTACAAAGACTTTTCTACTGCTACTTTAGTTGTATGCCTTTTCAAAGAGAGGAGTTAACATAGTAAGTAAAATCTGCATCTTCTACTTCATCCATTACTTTTTTGTTTTGGTTTTTTTAAGGGGTTTTTAGCACTGCTTGTTTCTGACAGCTGTTTTGAGAAGGAAATATGAAATATAGGATTTCAGTGGTATTCACTCTTCCTTTTCAAGAGCATCTTTCAATTATTTTTTTCAGCCACTGAATTAGTTATTTCATAAACAAAATAAAACATGTGGAGTTGGAAAAGAAATCTTTCTCAGAATTTCCGTTTTAACTTTCGTGGCTTTAACCCAGGCTCTTCTTGTGACCCAGACTCTTGTGATCTAAGCCTCCATTCTGTGGCTTGATTATTAAAAAATAAATTTTTTGAGCATTGTAGTACACACACTATGGAAATGTTAATTAACATGCTTGGAACACTGACTAACAGCACAATGTCTTGGTATGTGTGGTTAGCATGTATTATTCCTGTTAGCTATTTTGAGCGTCCAAGTACTGCACATTATGTTACGGGTTAGTCAGTTTGCCATATAAACACTGGGATCTTCAGGAATTAATTAATCTACAGGAATTAATTAGCTCTGAGAGAAAATTGCAGACACTGAGAGTCCACCCTGCCTAAAAATATACTGTAATACCTAATTTCTAGTGGGTTGGAAATTAGGAATGTTCTCCTGTCCTGTTTGGCTGTAGTCTGCACAAAAGAGAAAAGACTCCATATAATGGTAGGATTTGCTTTTGACATCTTTTGGGAATACCAGTCTGGGAAATAACAGGCAGGGAAACGTTGAGAAGCTCGGGCTGAATTGCATGCAGTGGGATTCACTAGGTGAGCACTAGATGTCTCTGTTCCTGGGCTGGACAGTGGCGATCCATGATACATAGACGTGGAGTAGGGAGAACTATCCCAGTGCCCAGCCGCTGGGGGTCTTACTGCAGTTTGCATACAGACCTTTCTATTGAAATTGAGGCACGAGGGTGCTAGATCCAGAGAAGAACCAAACAATGGAGATATATTCTTTCAAAACTTGACTCTTCTGTTTTGCTGGATCAGCCTAGTTCCTAGTATCAATGTCTGGGCTTAGTAAATTCCCCCTAAGGCAAGGCAGATGTGAAATGCAGGCTCGTAGCTACCAGGGAATGATACAGGCCAACATCTGCTTTAAAGTCCATTGCTATGCAGACATAGTGGAATAGATGCCAAACTGCAAGCTCTCAGAGGAGCTTGTTTGGTGCCTGTGGTTGGTTGGAGCACAGTGCTGGTGGTGAAGGGGATGTTACTCATCTTTTGCATCATGTACTTCCACATATAATACTTATCTCAAAAGTGTAAAGTCTGGTTCTAGTCTTTCTTTAGTCTGAGGATATCTATTCTCAGAGAGAAGAGAGAATCTGAGCACTTATATTTAGAGGCAGCAGTGAAATCTAGACTATAGGTGGGATAGCTACCTTGCCATCAGGCTGTTGAAGACGTCTGCAATAAGAAGAGTAAACAGCTTTTATTTTCCTTTTATTAAATGGAATTTTATTATGATTTTTAGAAATTGTTATTATTTCATTAGGGAATGAGAAGAAATGAAGATATAGATAGAACTTGAAGATCTAGAGAATTCTGGAAAGATTAAATATCTGTAACTATGTGCAAGATATCACAGTTTTGTGTGTTTGAGGCCTCAAAGCCTAAGTCACGTTTTAGTTCATAAATGCTATGATTTGGGATTCTGATATCAGACAATTTTTCTAGGACATTTCTGAGAAGGATATTCATGTCATTAATCACTTGAATTTTCTTTTTCTGATTTTTTATATTTATGTCCAATTGTAATCTAGCAAGGCATACAGTGTCAAGCTTTAAAATAAATCCTTGATTTTCAGTGAATGGAAAGTCTCACCATCCACAAGGGAAGCAAATGTGCTGAAATCTAAGCATTTAGGATTAGGAATAGGAAGTATTGTTGACCCCAGATTTGGTTTTAGTAGACTAATTTATGGTTTGGAAAATGTGTTGTTCATTGATCATACAAAAATTCCATAACCAGTTGTGATGGTACCCAACTTTGCATTACCCTGTAGCTGAGGAATTAGCATGGAAGAACCGTGGTGACAGATTTCTTGTATTTCAGCTGGACATTGCTTTAACTGTTGGATCCTTGTACAGTTCATAAAGTTTCCTTTTCTCAAACCTGACTTCCTGTGTGACCAGAATTGTGAGGGTAATATGGCCAAGAGCAAAGTAAATTGTAACTAGATCACCCTGCAGAGAGGGCACATCTGGCACCACAGTAGTGCCTCCTGCCCTCCCCAGGGTGCGCCCACCAGGCTGAGGTGATTGCTGAGCAATGCCAGCACTGCCTGATAATGCTCTGGGGATGTTGGGAAGAGCTTTGCACCTAAGTGGAGCAAACTGGTGTATCTGTTTCCCTGTCTCCATTTATTAACAGCAAGAGATTCAACAAACTACACAATATTTGAGCTGTCAGCTGCCTAAAATTTCACTGAGAAAAACTGTAAGTCAGTCATAATAGCTTTCAAATGCTTCCACACCCCTTGGGGAATGTAGGTGTTAAACTAAGATTTTGAGGTATTAAGATTTTCGGGGGAGGATGAACACAGACATAAATATTTTTATGCCTTTTAGATGCTACCCATGGGCTTCTAGCAACTTGCCAGTGTGCTTTGCTTTCCAAGGTCAAAGAGCCCACTGTGCTTTATTCTGGCAGATGACATGAGTAAAGCTGTGCTTTAAACCAGCTTGCATGTAAGGCCTCCTCTGCAAAGCGTGAAGGAGAACCTATAGTGTGATATTTGATCTTTTAGAATCTCTAGTTGAGTGAAATGCCTTAAATAGAAAATGGGCCTGTTCTGAATGAAAACCTATCCTGGGTACTGCGCAGATAGGCACCTTTATTGTTTCCAGAAGAAGTTGTCTCATGTAAATGGATATTCTGTTACTCAAGAGCTCTTTTTTTAATAGCTTTAATAGCCATTTTAAAATAACAGAATAGTGTGGAATGCTCTATTTTATAGCTTAGCTGTATTCACTCTGCTGTAACAAACCCTGGACTGCCTTCACCATATCTGAGGCTTTTGCCTGCAATTCAGTTGATTTACACAGTCCAATGGATCCCAGAATCAAGTTCCAAAACAGTGCAGATGAGGATGACAGCAGTAACAGTGGAATATTTTTGTTTGTTTGTTTGGGGCTTTTTTCCCCAAAACCTAGCCACCCACCCAGAACACCCAGATTATAAATCCATTAAAAGGTAGCAAAAACTATGTATGATTGAATTGATTGCCATTAGGAAACATAATATTTGTAATTGTTTCATATTAGTATCTTTCTGCACTATGTTTTGGTGTTTTTTCCCCAAAGTTTATGACATGTGTGTAATGAACCTGTTCCAAAACAAAGCTGGGCTCTTCCATTTCGAAGTGCAACATGAAATGAGTGCTATACTGCTTTCTCTAATAGTTACAGAATATTTTATTAAAATTCCTTTTATAGGGAATTTAATAGCTTTAGCTTTATAGGTTATCAGATACAGCTTTAATTCTTGGTAAAATTAGTCAGATTTGCTGAACCAAATAGCTACTGTAAAATCCAATCAAATCAGAAAAAAAAAAAAAAAAAAAAGTGGTTCAATCAGTAGTATATTGCCCTCTCGGCATATTTCAGACTCTACAGCTGCCTGAAAGGAGATTGTAGCAAGGTGGGGGTCAGTCTTTTCTATCTAGTAGCAAGTGACAAAAGGAGGGGAAATGGCCTCAAGTTTCACCAGAAGAGGTTTAGATGGATACTGGGAAAATTTTTTACACCAAAAGGGTCATCAACCATTGGAACAAGCTGCCCAGAAAAGTGGTTGAGTCACCACCCCTGGAAATATTTGAAAGATGTGTGGGAGTGGCACTTGGGGCCATGGCTTAGTGGTGAACATGGAGATGCTGGGTTAACTATTGGACTTGATGATCTTATAGGTCTTTCCCAACCTTAAAAATTCTATGATTCTGTACAAGGGAGGTTGTACTTAAATTGTAGGTATAGACTCAATTTCTTCTTATAATGTTGCTCGTGATAGATGAGCTGTCTACTTTGAAAAGGTCTGCTTGTCCAAAGTTAAATACTTAAAGTTGACTTGTACTGGTTGGTTGGTTGGTTTGTTTGTTTGGGGTTTTTTTGTTGGTTTGTTGGTTTGGGTTTGGGTTTGGGTTGGTTTGGGTTTGGATTTGGGATTTTTTCTGACACTGTTGTGCATCATAAGGCACTTAAAGAAGAGTTTGTATTTTCAAGACTGCCCAGCATTTCCCTCTCAAGAGCAGAAATGTTAAGAGCAGATTGAAGGATTACCCTCTTCTAAAAAGCAGACATACCTAATTAAGGATAGTAATCATTCTTTGGGGGGAATCGTAACTGGGCTAGAAAAGATAGCTGCCCTTTCTCTGGGCTAATGGCAGCAGGAGTCACTTAAGAACACAAAGCCGTGAGTGCCAGACTGTGTGGGTGATGCACAGTGTGCAGAGCACAGGCAGACGCTCTTCGAGGTTCATGCTGATATCCAGTGAGGTTGGCATCCATGTGCTTCATCGCATCGTTTGGGACAGTGACCATTGTTCTCTGTCACCTGCATGCCTGACTCGTTTCTCCTCCTGCTCACAGACTTCATCCCCTGCGCTCAGCAGTGCAGCTCCAGCAGTGCTGCTTGCAGCACCTACAGGCACCTTTGGAACATTTCTGCACACAGAGAGTTACCCTCAGCCTCTGCCTCTGAAGGCATTGCTCACCACTGGTCAGAAGAAAACCTGACGGAAGAAATTCATAATTAAAGCCACAGATGATAAAATTTGAAAAGTATGTTTAGAGTGTCTGGATACAGTTTTGCATGGACCAGTGCAATCTTTGGCTGTGCCAGGCAACTGCCTTTTGGAAACATTGGGTGGCCTGAAATAACTCTGTTTAGCTTTTGCTTATGTAAAAATGATCAACTTCATGACTGCATCTGTTACTAACCCAAAGGTCGTACATGTCCAACTTGCATTTATATGAAATAGAACCAGATGCAGACTATAAAATAATCTGAATATTTCTAAAATTACTTCACTGATATTTTGTCTCATATTTTCTTGCAATTCATGATTAATATTTTTAAAGGTGATTTATCTTTCATCTTGAGTTCCACTATTGTTGACTTAACCTTAAGAAAGCGTGATAGAGCTTGAGAAGGAAGATCACTTGCTGAATGTATTTTTAAAATATATTTCAATTAGTAAAACATGAATTAAAGTCTGTACAGTTATAAATTATGGATATTAGAAGTTCTTTTTTTCTTATTTTTCTCTCACAAGCAGGATAAAGCTGAAGAATTGTTGTTCTTTTTAATATACTGCTGTGAATGATAAAACTATCCCAAATAGATTAAGAACTTTTGACCAACAACTGTGGTTGGTAGAGGTAGAATATATGCAGCAGGCTGTCTCTTGCCCCATTTTGTATTACTAATAGTATGTGACAACAATTAAAGGACAACATTCTCATCTTATTTCTGGTGGGAGAAATTCAAGAAATATTTCTCCTGAAAGAAAAATGGTATTTATGGAAAAGCTTTCTGAGGTTTCTAGTAAGGTTGTCTGGTTGCTCCAGCAAACAAAACTTGCAGGCAATGCTGGGGGCAACACTGCACATGCATGAAGCCAAGTATGTGTTTAAATACCTTCACTGAATAACATCATTTAACAAATTACAAATTGCTGTCTACAGTGGGAATTCTGTTATGCTCCTTTTTGAAGTTACTTAATGCTTGAGATATGTCTGATAATTTTGTCTTTACAACTTTTTAGTGTTACATGTGTTTAATCTTAAAAAAATTGCTGGTTTTAAGAATGGTAACTTAAGCTTTCAATTGCAATTTTATTAATGCCAAAAAAAAAAAAAAAGTAATAAAAAGGACAAGGTTGTTCTCTACAGGAATTTTTCAAGTTATTTCAACAAATGACAACATTATCAATAAAAACGTATTTGAATAATTATTACACCATGGCTCAGGACTTATGTGACACTTGGTGACACATCAGCCGTTCTCAGGGAAATGAAATAACTGCTAAAATTGTGATGGAGTACTGTGAGCTTTGTTCTGTGTAAAAATTCCATATTTCTATTGTAAAGATTGTAAAGAAAATACTCCAGTCATCTTCCTATCACTTTCCAAAGCAAATTGTTATTCTCTATAACATCTGAGGAAATAAATGTATGTTTGCATGAGGTACAGAGGTCTCATGTAATCCACAAATTCAAGATGAGAAATAATAAATGAAATTAGAGTGCAGTGTAAGGAGAGCCAGTGACGTATCCAACAACTCCGTTGTCATGTTTGTAACTTGCTAGGTACAGGCTATAAAATGACTCTTCCAGTTTTCTTGCTTGTTAGTTTGCTTTTAGAAAAGGGACTTATAAAACTAATGTAAAATGTAATGTAAAATTCTTTGCTATGACGGTGGGGAGACACTGGAACAAGTTTCCCAGAGAAAGTGTTCAAAGCCAGGTTGCATGGGGCTCTGAGCACCTGATCCAGTGGAAGGTGAAAGGATGGATATGGGTATGCTTTTTAAGAGCATCAATGGACCTTCCTGGAGTTTCTAACTGGTCATGGCATCAGAGAGTTATTCCATGTCATGCCCTAAGGTGTCTGTCTGACCCCCACCACCTTACCAGAGAAGACAGTTCCGGTTCGGAAATGCAAACTATCACAGTCATAAATATAAGAGATTTGTAGCGTTAAACCTCTGTTAACAGAATCACTACAGACAAATACAATTGTTTTAATGGCAGTTAATCAGCTGAAAATAACCCTCCAAACAATAAACTTGAAAAGACGGATCTTTATTTATTGTCTGTATTTATTGTCTATTGTCTGTGTAGATTGGTAGGTCCAGTTATCTAGGCTAAATTCATTCTCACACTGAGTGATAGTTCAGTACTTTAGTCCAATAAAAACAAAGTGGGTTTTATTTATAAAAAAAGTGATTAGCTAAATTTAAGATTCTCTGTTGTTCAGTAACTTGGTTTCTTAGCTTTGAAAGTCCATTTTCTTCTTATTTGTGTAGGAAAATAAAAGTTTTGAGGGTGAGGAGAGGGCTTCTTTTTTCTTTTTTTCTTTTTTCCCTTCATGAACCTGCACATTTTACACTGTTTTTTAAACAGCTGTGTTTGGTAGTTTAAGTGTTTCCTGTAACAAAAACATATGTCCCAGTGATCACCAGAAACTGTACACTGTTTGGTGACTCACGAAGCTTCTCAGAACACTTTTTTAGCAAAGAAATTAATATAATTCATAACTACAGGGCAGCATTTACAATCTGTTCTAGGAAGATGAATGTGGAGTAATGTAAGACATATGTGATTTTCTTTTTTATTGGTGACTCTTCTTTTTTACCAAGACCTGTGAAAATAGATAAATGATACATTTTTCTTACTCATATCCATGCCCCAATAGTCATCTTGCTGTCCATGCAAAATCACATAAAGTGGAGAGAGGCTTTGTTTAAAGTGCAAGGAAGACACAAACACGAGACAGGAACAAGAACGTCATAATAATAAATAATGAATATATGAGATCAGTATCTTGCAAACTTAGGGCACGTGAGCATCTCATGTGAGCTGTCCTGCTGACTTCAGTGGAAAGCTCGCGTGATTTGTTGAATTATCTAAACAAAAATTCTTGCATTAGACACAAGAATAGCTTTAAAGTACATAATTTGCTTCTTTCTCTTTGAAGACTGCATGTTCTTGCATAAGTGACGTTGAGGTCAGAGCACTCCCCCTTCTTAAAAGTTCATGCATGAAGATAATAATAATATTAAAATATTAATATTAAAATATTAATATTAAAATATTAATATTGATATCAATATTTTAAAGAAATTAAACTCTTATTTGTTTTATACACTTTTGAGATCATTGCTCCAAGTTGCGCATTTTATCGTTCTTTTTGTAGTTATTCCTTTGCATTCCCTTGAAAATGCCAGAGGTTTGTCCAATGTGGCATCAAGTATCTCATCAGTTTGGACATGCAGTGTTTAAAACATCAGTTTGCCGATATTCTGCTTAGGGTAAAATAACAAAGAAAAGGGTTCATATTCAACATGGGAACTTCAGTGGGTCTCCTTTCTTCTAACAGAACTTATCAGAGACCAGGATGAGCCCTGCTGCTCACTGGTTCCAACACATACACTAGAGAAGGACCATTTTTTGTTAAGAACTAAAATAACCTTCAAAGACTCCAAAAAACAAATTAAAACTCCAACATGATATTGTATTAAAGTGAGAAATGACTATGGTAACAGAGTTATGAGTTGTCCAACTCCCCTGGACATCTCTTCAGAAGGACAGTCACTGCTAATTTGTTACATGATGGTCCTGATGGTAGCAACCTACCTCCTGGGGGATGTGTTGATTCCTTTACCTCCCTTGTTGTCTTCCCAGGCCAGGCTGTAAATTCTGCCTGTCTTGTTAAGACCTTATTCCTGTTAGATTACTTAGGGAACTGTTGTGTAGGGTCAACTTTCATTCTCCTTTCCAGTCCTGTCCTGAAAATTTCTCCTGTTGACAGAGAGAAAGAAAAAAGTCATATGTATGTATGTAATAAAAACATGTTTATTATCTTTGCACTAGCTTAGTGCTTTAATTTTTTTTTTCAAAAGAATATTGTTTAATCTAAACTGTGCAGATTTGAAATTTTATTTTTCTCTTCTCTTTTGGATAAGATCTTTATCTCCTTCCTGGTTTACATCTATGCTGACAGGTTTATGACATTGCTGCTATGTTTTCCCAACTATAACAGTGTAGGCAACTGCCCCTAGCAGTGAAAAAGTACCTGTGTAGGACTTAGAAATGACAGGTGTGAAATTTGTGAATGGCTAAGCTATCAAGAGCCATTACCAACAAAAAGTCAGTGTTTACTGCAGACTGCTTTTTCCATAATATCAGTAACTTCTGCAGTTTCATAAAGCCAGTTTTTATCATTGCAGTTTGGGCTGGAGTGGTTGCTGTAGCAGGCATCAGGAGACAACTGCTTCATGCAGATTAGAAAGGAGGAACATTCTCCAACATGGTCACATCCTGTCTGTAACCAAAATGCCATCTGTGTAGAGCAGCAGAGGAGGTCCCAGTCCCTTCAGCATCCTCCTAATATAACCCAGGGCACTACAGGGCTTCTGTAGGTGAGAAGCAGTTCGTCTGGGCCTCACGACCACAAACATTTTGCACTTTTAATTGTGGTGAATGGGAAGTAGGAATCAATGACGAGACTAGTTCAGGCAAAGCTTGCACAGTAAAACAAATAATTAAAAATTCTTAGATTAGAGGCAAATTTCCCTAAGCCATTATCTATGGCCCACCACAGGCTACAGCCTTGGCTGAACGTACACCTCTACAGTGGGACTGCAGGGATAAAGTTGTTTCATCAGGCATGTAGCATCAGCCAGATTCCTAATGTGGGACAATTCTCTAGTTACTCTGTGAAGTTAGAATGAATTTAAAAATGAGGCTGGTGGATGGATCCAGCTGCAGATGCTAATTGCAAAGTCCTGTGGATGTGGGGTACATTAGATGTACTTCAACTCTGTACTTCAGAGCCTTGATCCCATTTCTAATTACAATCAGCCTAAGGAAAGAAACAAGAGAAGCCTTATAAAAAATGGGCCCAAATCCAACCATGTGAATATGAGTGACCATATTGCACAAATGCAACCTAGGTAATGCAGGTGACTGACCCAAATGTTTATAATATGCTATCTGGCATTAAAATTTATGGGTCACACTCCCAGTTCATATTCACAACTCATCTGGGATAAAATGTATCTCTCTGAGAATTTGCTGGCATTTATACACAGCTAATTACTGCTGCTTTTTTTTTAAATTTATTTTCTTGTATTTTGCATAGGAGTGTAGTTTCTCTCCCATTTCACACTCAGTGCTGAGACAATGCATTCCCTGCCTACAGGGCTTGCCTACTTTCATCTACAGGCAGGACGCTCAGGGCTACTTTATCTTTGTGCTGGAAATATGTATGCCAATTGTGAACTACACTTGCAAGGCTCTCCCTAACAGCACTGTTTGGGCCTGAGGCTGAAGTTAGAGTCTGCCTAAAAAGACAAGAGCTGAGAGATGATTTTAAACCATTATGGCACAGACTAAAGTCCATTCACATCCGCCAGGTATTAGGAACAGAAAAGGTTAAGCAGGCAACTCAGCTAAGTCCCTTGTGTGTGGCAGGAATAAATACTTGCAGAGTGACACCCACAGTGATGTGTTGCTGGCTTCATGCAAACCGCAGTGCAAGTTTATGAGAGCTGTGAGCTGCTCTGAGCCTGGTACAGACTGGGACTCTGCATGAGCAGACCAGCCACATCCCAGAGGGGGATGCAGGCTCACAAGCAAGTTTTTCTTGTTGCAAATCACTGACTTGGGTTGCCACAAGGCAGGATTTGGAAAGCAGCATCTCAGCAACTTAACTTCTGGAGGCAGTACTCCTGGAAGAAAACGCAAGTCACAAAATTGTGAGTGGCATCTCATTTGCTCCAAGTACTTCAGTCTTGATATAAAAGCCAAAAGGCCATTAATAAGTGAAATCTACACTAATCCTCCAGCAATGTGAGCATGGTACCCATATCAAGAGAAGAGGAGTCAGTCATTAGAAGTGGAAACATCCCTCATCCTAAACAGTGCCTTGGTGACTCTGAGAACTCGGTGTTTATGCCAGAGGGTTTAAAAGGAAAGATGGATAGGGAAAGAAAAAAATGGCTTGACAGTTTATCTGACAATGATCCAGTTAACCAGGAAGACAGCCCCTCTCAGTATAAATCTTTACAACTTTGTTGAAGTCTATGCTTGGCTGCACCAGCACTCATGACTCTTACTCATGATTTTGATTTTGAAATAACAGCTCAGCAGTCCTTTGACTTTCTCATTTCAGATTACCAGGCTGCAAAGGCATTGAAACTTCCCATAAGCTCTGGGGAAAAAAAAAGAAATCAGTTTTTAACAGAAGACCATTGGTTTTCTATGTGTGCAGTTTTTTGACTGAGGAGAAGAAAGCTAAAAGGATAATTTGATTGCTTTACTGCATATTTTGAATTCAAATTGACTGTGGGCTTTTAAAATGCAAATTCAATAAGCCAGTGCTTAGATACACACACTTTAGTTTGCAGCTGCTTCTAATGTTAACCATTTATGCTGTAAATAGCATGAAGATGAGAAAGGAAAATTGGGTGAAGTTCAGCCATGACATATGGACAGAATTTTGGCTTCTGTTGTCTTGGAAAAACATCTTTAGTTAAAAAAAAATCAGGTATTCTACATCTTTGGCAAATTTGAGGTACATAATAGAAACTTGGCCAAAGTTTTCTCAAAGTTAGAAAGGCTGAGCATTTGGTTTGATTTGAGCTGTGGGTAAAGCTTAGCTCTGAAGCTTGTTTCTCTGCCAGGAACCATGCAGGTTTCTATTGAATTCCTCAGTTGTTTTGTTTTTGATTTTTTTTTAAGAAAAGTATTTGTTCTAGAGTCTTTCAAAATGTAACACCCATTGGAATAAATGCTTTTTCATGTTTATTCTTCAAATTAATTAACTAATTAAAAACTAAGCAAATGAAAACCTTGAGAATCCAGAATATTTGGTCATTAGAACTCCCCATGTAACTACAGTATCCACGTCTGGACGTTGCCTACAGCTAGTTTTTTCCTCAAAGGCCCATATTCCATAGCCATATACAAAGTCCAAAGCTGATCTGAGTAGAGTAAAGCACTACACAATGTCAGGTTGCCAGAGAAGAAGTCCTGGGAGATGTTTTGCAGAGCCTTCCAACAACTCCCGGAGTTGTTGCCTGACAACAACTATGTCAGAACAATTCTACACAGCAAGAGGCACAGTTTGTCTGAAGTACTTGGGAATTTACCTCCTTTTTTTCATGCTATCAGCTGATATCACAATCTATTCCTTCATGTTTGAAAAAAATAAAAGGAAGATGTTCCAGGTAATAACACTTCTGCTCTGTGAAATCAGTCATGAAGGGACATTCTGGAATGTCACAGCTTGTGTAATATAATGCTTTAACTGGATGCCATGTCCTCAACAGCCTGCAGCCCAAAGGCATCAACTGTACCTAAAGCTTTTGAAAGACAGACGGAAAGAGTTGGCAAATAGCAAGATAAATAGCAGCTTCACGAGGCAGAATGAGATTGTGGTTTTAGCAGGGAACTGTGGAACCAAGGAGGGTTAAGGGTGATGGAGGTGACAGATATTTTGTAGAAACTGAGTATTTTTTTTTTTTCTTGAAGGGACTTGTTATTTAAAGGCCCACATTTTACCACTGCAGAGACCTCTGAATTCTGAAAAATATTTGGACTATGGTTGAACACTAATGCCATTACAAATATAACACATATTGTCCAAGGAAAGTGCAAGGAGACCACATCTGAGAAAGCCAAAGCCTTGTGTAGAGGACTGAGGCACTAAGAATATAGGGGTCTCTTTCTACAAGAGGAAAAGACACGCCATGCAAAAGGTCCCAAAGCCATATAGCTGATTTGAATAATTTCTAAGATATCTAATTCTGCCTTTTCATTGTTCAGTCAGGGTTCTGGATTTCACTAAAGTAATTTCTTGTCTACAAAGAAGTTGCAATAGCAACCATATTATTTCTTTTCTTGGCTTTTTTTTTTAATTTCCTTTTCTTTGCCTCTCCCATTTATCATCTTTAAAATGGGAATTTTAAAGAAGAGCCAAAGAAAACCTGAGCAGTTTTGTAATACAAAAGCAGGAGGTGGGATCCATTTTCCCTAACTTTGTGTCTTTCTTGGCGATGTTTGCTGTTGAGCTCAATACTTGGCTTTCTGCCTAGTTCAAAGTAGCAGGTTTAGACATTTTCTACCTTATGCTTAATGTCTCCTTTTAGGATGAGAGGACATTCACCCCAAAAATGTCTGCTTCTGTCTTCTAAGTATAAGAGACAGCTGTACACTTTCCCAGTAGGACAGGCTACGCTCTGTGCTCAGACTTACCCTGTGCAGTATGCCTGGTTCCGCCACAGATATCCTGTAGGATCTTTGGCAAAACATCTCATAATTTCATGTCCATTGCCCATATATAAACTTTTCACTGATCACACGATACTAGTGCTACCCTCTGCCTGATGCCCTGTTAGACTGGAGGTTGGCCAGGAGAGGTGATCATCTTCTATTAAGAGGAATCTCAATCCTATTTCGAGCTATGAAGTGTTACGCTGATTGCAGTAATTTGTAATGCCATGCTACTTATTCATTAATATTCTTTAAAACGCCTTGAAAAGGTGAAGTGCTGAGAATGACGTAAAGTTGAAATAATGAGAAAAAGCAAAGCTATGAGTTGAACAGAAGACAGGGACAGAACTCTCTCGGGGAGGTGTAGGTCAGGGCTTGTGCAGTTCTGTGATCAAAAAAGTCTAACCTTTAGTTCAGGTTTATAGTAAATAGCTTTAGGTCTACCTAGTGTCTGACTCCTAAGAATCTTCATCCTTCCTCAGTGGAAATGACTGGGTTCTTAAAAATATGAATTATTGAATTCTGTAAAGGTAGTCCAAGCAGGAGAGTTAAAACTGATTTAAACAGAAGAGTGCAGCCCTCTGTGATTCTGACGTTTCCCAAGGTTTGGAATTTATTAAGATAACAAGGCAAATCCTTCTGTTTTCCAGAAAGGAACAAATCTTCTCCCAACCAACAATAAATTAATTTTCCTAATTTTTTGTGGATGGACATACAATTTCTCTTTTCCTCCTTCAAAATCCAGCATTCAAAAATCGGTTGGTTTTTCAAAGATTTATTTATTTTTGGATGTGCATGAAACGCTGTCTTGCCAGGACCTGAATAATTTAGAACAGGACAAAAACACATGTGGGATTTCTCCTTTAATCAATGTCAGTTCCATATACTCTGCAAAGGGATTTTCCAAGGGTTAATATATATTATGTATTGTCATTATTAATTTCTCCTCCATATAAATAAGATAACATTTCTACTGAAGCAAGGTCCAAATGGCACTCCAAGCTTATAGCTCTCTAATTCCTTTTTACCTTTAAGACTTCCTAGCACCTTTAGTGAAGACCAGATGTAGAGTTTCCAAAAGCAACCAAAAACTTCGAAAAAAACAAAACAACACTGAACTTTTCCCATATTGTTTTCTATGAATTCAGTTATAAAGACTCCACTAATGGAGCTGCTGATATATACCTCATAGTTTATAGATCCCTCTTTTCTAGGAGAGGAAGACCTTGTGGATACACAGTTAAGGGAAGTTCACACCTCATCATGGACCAAGGACAAAATTCAGGCAAAAACCCCCTACATTCCACTTCTATCATGGCTATCCTAAAGTAGCTTCTCTTATGTATAAAGCCTGAATTTGCAACATATTTTAAACTGTCTTCTGCCCATGCACGGGATGGTGTAAGTGTAGTCTATGTGCCTCCATCAAGTATTAGTCTGTCACACAGTGGTTCAGGCATTGAACATAATAAGGAGATAGTGCAAGGTGTTCAGGATACTTTGGAATTAAGCTGGGTCCTCAGCCACCTCAAGAGTTTCAGCTCCTGCAGAATTAATCAGAGTAAATAATCTTCAGTGGACGGTGGGTTTGGATTTAGGGTTTGAACCGAGCTATCCGGTAACAATGAGCTGATGTTCTTAGCGGATTACAATATTCTGTAGCCTGTTGCAATCCTCAAGCTATCAGTCTTATCAATATCTCCTTGAGTTTAGGAATCTCTTCTCCTTCACTTTTCTTCCAAAAGTGGAACTGACACAAAGAGAATTGTCTCTGGGACAAGAAAGACACTGAAAATCTCTGAAAGTCTGTGCTAACACATTTTAGCTAGATGTACAAAGATTTTCCTATTCCTTTCCTATTGATTTATCTGGTTTCAGTTTTTCTGTCTTTCTGCTTCATTTTCTTTCAATAGGAAACAAAATAGCCACCCATGAAAAGAAAAATGAAAAAAGAATTGTAAAGCATAGGTCCATGGACATATCTTCTTGAAGTAGCTTTTTTCAAAGGAAAACATTTTTAGTGAAATAATTGTAGTAGATCTACTAATTGTATTTAGAGCATTTAATCTAGATACGTAATTGCTTTAAGAATAATGTCTTTTCTCAACCAACATTTGGTTCATTTCTCTGATAGTCCCTTGTGAAGTCACTGAAGAAACAAAAAAGGAGGACATCAAAGGACTTGCAAAACCAACAGATTCATCATCTTCCAGGATAAATTTTTTTTAAGAGTCAAGTCTACTGTGGAAAAGCAATATCTCAGCAGGAGGGTGCAAATTCACTCACTGTTTTGTTCCCATCCATACAAATCTTCAGAACTGGTATAATGACTGTAAGGCAAATGAATTCAGGAGGCAGTTTTGTCATCTGCAGCATCAAATCTAAGAACAGATAATCTATCCAGTAAGGATCCAAGGCACAAAATAGAAGAAAGCACTGAGCAACTCCATTTTGAGAGACTGACAGCTGGTACAGAGGTGTCAGCATCACTTAGACCTTAACATAAAATTATGGCAATGAATTTTCAGAATCACTCGATTTTGAGATGGCAGACATGCAGTTAGGCCAGTTTTGATCCATTCAGAGTTTGGCACTGGTGAGGGTTGAATGTCTTTACATAAGTTTTGGACTTTATCCCTCACTTCAATCCATACTTTGCCTTGCAAGTTGTCATGGTTTGACACTGGCCCAACGCCAGGCACGCACGAGAGTCGCTCGCTCACCCTCCCCTGCCATAGCTGGGCAGAGGAGGGAAAAGGAAGAAAAAGTTAACAAATGATACCTGAGTTGAGATAAGAACCAGGAGAAAACACTTTAAGATCAAAACAGGCTTAACTGAAAGTTGCAAACTGAATTTATTACTAACAGAATTAGAGGAGGATAATTAGAAGTAAAATAAGCCCTTAAAGTACCTGTCTCCTCCCCAGGCCTTCCCTCCCTCCCACTGACA
>VWPU01014764.1:0-124131 GCA_013398955.1 Callaeas wilsoni | reverse complement strand
ATACACTGCAACCCAGGACAACCGTATTAGTGACTTTGCTGTCAGTATAATATAGATGTAGCTACAAAACCAATCTTCAGCTACTAACAGGCAGAATCAATAGCAACAACAAAAAATACTTTAAAAAATCTTCAGGGAGCTCATGGCTAACAGAAAATAACCAGCCCTCAACTTTCCCATGCAAAGCTTACTAGTCAAAATATACATATGTGACCTGAACTGCTGTGGCCTGCATTGAAATGCTTAATCAAGTGGGCTGGGGTAAAGTTCAAGCGAATAAAAGAAAAAAGTTAATTTGTATTAATCAATTACAGAATTACAGAATGGGTGGGGTTAGAATAAACCAGTGAAGGTCATCTGGTCCAATCTCCCTGCTCAAGCAGGGTCCCCCAGAACATGTTATTGAAGATGCTGTCCAGATGGCTTTTGAGTATCTCCAGTTAGGGAGACTCCAAAACTTTTCTGGGCAACCGTTTCCGTGCTTCATCATGCTCATGATAAAGAAGTTCATCTTCCTGTTCAGGTGGAACTTCCTGTGCATCAGTTTCTGCGTGTTCCCTCTTGTACTGTAGCTGTGCCCCACTGAGAAGACCCTGGGTCCATCCTCTTGAGACCCTACACTTCAGATACTGATAGACATTGAAGAGGTACTCTCTCAGTTACCTCTTCTTCTGGCTAAACAGGCCCAACTGTCTCACACTTTCCATATGAGAGAGATGCTCCAGTTCCCTAATCATCTCCGTGGCCCTCCATTGGACTGTCTCCAGTAGTTCCTTGTCTTTCTTGTAGTGAGCCCAGAACTGGACATGGCACTCCAGGTCAGGCCTCACCAGGGCTGAGTAGAGGGGCAGGATCACCTCCCTCGACCTCCTGCCAATGCTCTTCCTAATGCAGCTCAGGATCCCATCTGTCCTCTTGGCCACAAGGACACACTGCTGGCTTGTGGAGAGTTTGTTGTCCACCAGGTCCTCCATGTCCTTCTCCACAGAGCTGCTTCCCAGCAGGTCAGCCCCCAGTCTGTGCTGGTGCCTGGGGTTATTCCTGCCCAGGTGCAGGACCCTGCACTTGCCTTTGTTGAATCTCAGGCAGTTCTCTGCCCATCTCTCCAGCCTGTTGAAGTCCTTCTAAAGGGCTGCACAGCCCTCTGGGATATTGGCCACTTCTCCCAGCTGTGTCCTCTGTGAACTTGCTGTGGAGGCACCTCCCCCTCATCTGAGAAACCGATTAATAAATTAAACAATACTTGGCCCAGTATTGAACCTTGGGAGACACCACCCATGACAAGCCTCTAACTAGACCCTGTGCCACTGATCACAACCCTCCGAGCTCTGTCATTCAGCCAGTTCTCAAAACACATCACTGTCCACTCATCCAGCCCACAGCTCCTGAGCTTGCCTGTGAGGATATCACAGGAGAATGTCAAAAGACTTGCTGAAGTCCAGGTAGACAACATCCACTGCTCTCATCTATCCAGTTGTCCCATTGTAGGAGTCAATCGGGTTGGTAAAACACGACAGCTAAATCTCCAGGAAAAAAAGTCGAACATCTAGGCAAGTGTAGGATGTATTAGGAGAGGCATTTTCAAGGGAATGTATTAATTTTTACTCTTTTTTCCACACAGCCTGGATTACATATCCAACATAAAAAATATGTACTGTTCTGCTCTCACATATTTGTGGAAACTTATGGAACTGTAACAAAATTATACAGTTTATCAAATTTAGATAAACAGAAGTAGAGAAGATGGACAGTTCTTTTCTTGAAACACAGCCAGAATAAGCATCTGTGAGGAGGAAAGAGAAAGTAACATGAAAAATAAAGCATGAATTTAGACTGGAATTTAAAAAGTTTCTCACTGTTAAAGAAGTGAGTTTCTGAAACAACCAATGAGAACATAAGGAGAATAAATACAATGCAGTTGCTTTTACTGCAGTTACATAGATTTGCTGAGCTTTTTAGCTTTGTATTTGTGTAATACAAATATAAAGCAAGGAAAGGGTTAAAAATGAAAATTTACAGGAATGTGCCTCAGAATTTTTTTAAACAAGCATGCTTTATTTCTTCGGAATGAGGAGTAACATGGAAAAGCTTTATGTAAATATGCAGAGTTAAACACTAAGCCAGTAGCTGTTCCTTCACTGGAAACCTGAAAAATGGCAAAATTAACATAAATATTACCTGCAGGAAAAATGTATTAATCTAGATTTACACAGCACCCTTTATTTCAAAGGATCTTTAAAATCTCTTTAGACCTTACGAAACTTAACAGCCTGTGTGAAAACCTAACTATCCAAACTGAACTACACTCATACTTGGGAAAGGTTCTCGTGAAGATCCTGGTTTCTGTACCCACAAAGATAGAAACCACTCTGAGTGTGTGCAGTCTATAAACTTTAAAAACCAGCTTGTATACTCTTTTCTTCTTTATTAGACTTGCTATAATCCTGCAATCCCCTTTTTTTGAGGTGGAATATGAAGGTTTAATCAAAATATGTAAGGTGTAGTTGTACCATTACTTTAGACCATAGAGTTGTCTATTTTTCCTCATTAATTCCTGACTCATTCCTTATAAATTCTGATGTCTTATTTGCTTTTTTGTCAGCAGCTGAACGTGAGCAGAGATTATCTCTGACCATGCAGTTAAAGGTTAGAATGTTACTGCACAGACTTGCAGACTTAGGGTTTTCATGGCAATTTTACTTTTTCCCTTTCCTTTTCACTCCTTGTTTGTAAATGTTACAAAATCAATTCTTGTTTGTCTTGATATTCAGTTAGGCCACAAAAACTGGAAGGATTCTAGCATGGACCAAAGTTCCCTATCTATCTATCTATCTATCTATCTATCTTACTCAACACAAAACTTCTTAATCTCTCAGATTTCCAGTGTGTTCTAAATTCTGATTTATATCTAACTCATAGGCATTTGAGGCTTTTAAGAAAAACTTTTAAAAATGGCAGCTTGTTGTTGGCTCACAATGAAATATGATATATGTGATTTATTTATTTATTTAGCCATGGGTTTACCGATGCTGCAGTAGTCCCTGGGAACACTGGTCAGATGCTAGCCAATGTATGGAAGTAGAAAACAAGAACCCAAACACCTCAGAAATCACGGGGTGGGAAAAGAGAGGCTGTTGAAGACAGATTACTGGAGAACTGAAGGGGATCTCTCAGGCACTATCAGGACAATGGCTGTTGGCACAAAGCACCAGTACCTAAACAGGCAAGATGCGACCCATGGCAAAGGACATGAGTGCAGAAGCACTCCTAGGCCCGACAAGATAGCTGCAAATTAGGAAAGGTGGTAAGACAGTATGGAAATAAAGACAGGCATGGTGAACGAGACTGGATGTGGAAGGAAAAGTGTGAAGTCAAGTAACGTGAGAAGAAGGTAATAAAAGAAGGGTATGGGAATGGGATCTGAATTTTTGCAGCTGGGTGAAGACAGGATGATTAAGATAAAAAGCAACAAATCATCAAGCTTAAATGTCGTAAAATGTAGGGAGACAGGGAGGAGAGAGTAATGAAGAGAAACAAATGGGATCAGTATGGAGAAGAGAGAGAGAGGGAGTCTTTAAAAGACTGTCCAAGTATCAACTGTTGGACATGTCAAAGGAATATGAGCACACTATGAAGGTTTTAAAATCTGGGCAGCACAGTGAAGGTGCTCCTGTGCAGACCTGCTAGGAAGCTGTTTTTTCAAGCATAATTTTCCTGTCCATGACTGAATCATATTTTTCCAAGTTGAAGAGAAAAAAACCTGAGATGTTTTCTTGAGACTCTAGCTGATGACAACATATTTACTGAACTTCTCACAAAAATCATCACATAAATATTTGACTCTGATTGTGATTTCAGCAAGTTTATTTCCAAGAGTTTGATTTATAGATTAAATTTCATGTACTGAGACTCCAAGCAAAACAACAAAACTGAAATTATATGAGAGGCAAAGTTATTAGGCTTTGTTTTAGCATATTATTTGCAGCTACCACTTTTTTATTTTTAGGATGTAAGTCACAGAAACTCAATGAAGCTGCAGGAGATCCTTTCAGTTTTAATGATTTGAATTTCAATATTGACTTCTACTCCCCTGATAAATTCCTTGCTGCAGTTTTTAGATATAAAGTTCTGCAAAGCAATGCAAAATCTGTATATGGATGAATTTATACATTTAAAATAATGTAAGACTATTCAGGACAACATAAATGCAGAGTACCAGTTATAGTCTGATTTATGCGATTGCATAATGCTGAGACTTTGTTTATATCTGTGGAGTAAATTCCTGACTTATAAAGGAGAACTGAATCAATTGAAACATTTCTAACTTTTTCCACAGTCATATTTTTAGAAAATGAACTGTTGGCCAGAACGAGGAATGCAAGGAAATGAACAGGTTCCATCTTCCGTCATTACAAAGCTGAGCTGTCTGCTTGACAGCTGAGCTCAGATTTTACTTGTCACTGAACTTGATGAAAATACGTGTAAAATATATTAACTCTTTTGCTTTCTACTTCTTTTGGATCAAAATCTCGTTGCTTTGAAGTAGTGTTACTGAAACCTTTTGAATCACAAGCCTGTAATATGTGTCCTTGTTACTTGAAATCAGTTCTAATTCTAGCAGCAGCTGAAAAAAGTGTGATTTCAGGACTGTGAGCTGGTGCAGCTGAGATTATAAACTGGCACCATACATGTTCTCTCTAGTGCATGAAAGCCAGTGAAAGTTTTCTCTGGCTAAGGACATAGTATCCAACATGTCAGGACCTCATCCTGGCTTTGTTCTTTGTGCGTTTTGCACATTATTTTTATGAGTTGCCACAGAGCATGCATGCATGAGGGCCCTATTCTTTTTTAAGGTCTGAAGAAAACTTTCAGACACTGTTAGTAGGCTATACATTTCCCTACTTCTTCAAGTCATCTAATTTTAATATAAAGAAAATTTCTTGTAACTTGTAGGAAATAAAGGGTGATGATATGTAAGTTTTGCAGCCCTACCATATAGGAAGCAGTCAGTTAATATGAGAGATGAGAAGTTTTTAATCTAATGCTAAATGAAAAACAAAGGCAGGGGAAGTCCTTGTCCAGACACCGGACTGAACAATATTTGGGAAGCTAGCTCTACATAAAGTAAATTGAATATATTAATAATGTACAAGCTTGGTAAAGGAATCCTAACTGTGTATATAAAATATTTCCTTGATGAATAGTTAGCGGCTCTGGTTTCTGTTTAAATTCCTCCCTCCACAGTCATTCCACAGACTGGAAAAGATTCATTTCTGGCATTACCAGATTTACTGGAACAAACAGAAACACACTTACTGTGAAGAAACTGTTTCTGAAAGAGGCACTGATGTTTTCATGTCAGATGGGGAAGATGCTGTTAGTCTGTGTCAGACTCTCCAAAGAAAGGGCGGCTGAAAAGGTCAGGATGCACTGAAGAAGCATGATGTTTTGTTTTCCCAGAACATACCACATGCTTAACATGAAAAATTACACCAAGCTTGAATAGCAGACATGCGCAAATGGCAATGCTTGATCATTTAGGCACAAACATCTGATATATGTGGCCTGGAAGTGTCCACAAGATCTATGCCTGCCTTCAATGAACCCAGAGGAACACTGCTCTCTACAGGGAAAATAAGGACATAGAATGGCCTTGACTGGTGTAACTACAGTATCCTGATATGTCCGTCTCATTTTGCCAACCTATTTTAAAAAACAAGCAACACGTCATGGAAGAAACTTCTTTTGTATTTAAGAGACTTTTTTCTCCTTAATAGCCAAACAAAGAGGATGAAGTTTTTAAGAAAGGTATTTAAATATCTCCATTAATTGATGACCATGCTCACTTTGTTGCTTGCAAGACAATAGACAACTGCTCATTGAATAAATGCGGGAGTAAAAGGAGGGTTTAACTAGGAATTGGTTTTTGTGCAAAGCTGTAAGTTGTTGTAGTCGAAAAAAACAAATTCTTTGAACACACAAAAAAATTAATATTGGCAACTAAAGAAGAAAAATTTTAGTTTGGTTATTGAAGACATTGTTAAATGCCACAGTTTATAATAAAACACGAAAGAAAACAAGCTTCAATAAACCACAGTAAAAGAGAGATAATAATTTTTTACATTACAAATTTTTGGAGGAGTTCAGTTTCTGCTTTTTAAGAGCAAGTATTTCCTTCTCCATCTCTAACCTTCCAGTAGGACAAAGGTACTGCAAAAATAAGTAGGATAAGCAGCATTAAAATAGTACATAATTCCCTGACAAAACATAGGAGAAGAAAGAGAGGCAAGCTTGGAAGGAGACAATATGCCACCTCAATGTAACCTGCAATCACTAGAATAAAAGATATTTTTGCTGTGCATACTTTCTAATAATTAAAATAATACAAATTAAGACAGACTAAACTAAAAGCCTCGAGCTTCTTGGATTTTCATATAATGTCAAATTTGGGAAGCATTGCTTCTTATCTAAGGTGAACAAAGAAGTACAGAACCTACATCCTCCTGGAAGCTATGCTAAGGTACGTGGAAAATAAGGAGGTGATTGGTGACAGCCGAAATGGCTTCACTAAGAGAAAATCGTGTCTGACAAATTTAGTGGCTTTTTACAGATGTTACAGTGTTGGTGGATATAGAAGGTAACTGATTTCATCTGTTTGGACTTGTTCAAAGCATTAAGGATTCTAAACTGCCCCATATGACATCCTTGTCTCCAATCTGGAGAGACATGCCTTTGATGGATGGACTAATCAGTGGATAAAAAATCTGGATGGTCACACTCAAAGAGCTGTGGTCAATGGCTCTAAATCCAAGTGGAGACCAGTGAGGAGTGGATGTTCTTCAGGGTTCGGTACTGAGACTGGCACTGTTTAACATCTTTGCTGGTGACATGGACAGTGGGACTGAGAGGACCCTCAGCAAGATTGCTGGTGACACTGAGCTGTGGTGCAGTCGACACACTGGAGGGAAGGGATGCCATCCAGAAGGACCTGGACAGGCTCGAGAGGAGGGACCGTGTGAACTTCATGAAGTTCAACAAGGCCAAGTGCAAGGTCCTGCACCTGGGTCGGGGCAACCCCAAACAGGGGTACAGGCTGGGTGGAGAATGGATCGAAAGCAGCCCTGAGGAGAAAGACCTGGGGGCACTGAGTGACAAGAAGTTCAGCATGACCTGGCAGTGCCCATTTGCAGCCCAGAGAGCCAACTGCATCAAAAGAAGTGTAGCCAGCAGGTCGAGGGAGATGATTTTCCTATTCAGCTGCTCTCATGAGACCCTATCTGGAGTAGTGTGTCCCCCTCTGGGGCTCTCAACATAAGGGGACGATGACGAGTACTGAAACACCTCTCATATAAAAACAGCCTGAGAGAGTTGGGTTCATCCTGCCTGGAGAAGTGAAGGTTGACGGGATACCTTATTATTGTCTTCCAATACCTGAAAAATTATACAAGAGATCTGGAGTGGGACTTTTTACATTGGCATGTATGGCTAGGACAAGAGGGAACAGTTTTAAACTGAAGGAGGGTGGGTTTAGATCAGATACTAGACAGAAATTCCTTATTGTAAGGGTGGTGAGACACAGGCACAGGTTACCCAGAGACACTGTGGATGCCCCATCCCTGTTTGAGGCCAGGTTAGACAGAACTTTGAGCAACATGGTCTAGTGGAAGGGGACTGAGAACTAGATGATCTTTAAGGCCCCTTCTGACCCAAACATTTCTATGAGTGTATGTATTTCAATTCTTTAGTATGAAGCAAATTTTAGTAATGAACGGGACCAGTAGCTATTTGAAATCTACACAGAATAGTGGAGCAAATCTTAAAAAAATAATATATATTTGTTTATTATATCTCAAAAATACCATTTTTACAGTTCTTATTTCTGCATCATTATCCTCCATTGAGTAATACCCTGGACATTATATAAATATTACTTTAATATTGAAACCAGATGTATGTATATGGATGTTTTTATTAGATTCTGGCTACCATATATTTATAGCAAGATCACTTACATTTACAAGAAATAAAGGACAAATATATGGAAAATTCAAGACAAAAGTTTCTTGGGTTAAATTTATGCTTGCAATTCTATTCATTTTAGCTTTTGAGCTAGTTGAAGCAAAAAGTTTGACTAACCTTCAACTCTGGTAAACTCTGGCAATTTCTGGAGTACGATCTCATATAAGAGCAAATGTTTTATAGTTTTTTATTATCTTCTTGCAGTTTTGTACCCGATGACCAGTTAAAAGCAGTAGCCATTTTACTGATCTGTGTTCCAGACATTTTTGTTTTTGTCTTTTATGACATGAAGAGAAGCAGCCAAATCTATAAAAGATCTATAACAAAATACTATTCCATGCCTTTGTCTAAGATCATCTGGATTTTTCCCATTAATAGTGTATCTCAAACATTCCAAAACAATGAACAAGGTTATTATCAAGTCATATCAGAATAGATTATTTTAGTTCTCTCAGCTGGAGAAGGGATAGAAGTATCTCAGAAGCTCTCAGCTTCTATCCTGTAGGACAGATAGCTATTTTAATGCATGTTCTGTTGAACAAGTCAAAACATATTTCAACCGGTGCATGAGGATGCTGATATTATGTGGTTTGTCTGATGTTTTGTTTTTTAACAAACAGTAATAGCTTCTATATTTTTTACTGTTGGCTTGGATACTACTCCTGCACACAAGCTAAATTTTTTTTGTTTTTTTACCTATTTACTATACTGTAGCTCAGAAACAGCATGACAGCAGTAGGAACTTCTCAGTTGTACTCCTCATTAGTATTGTAACACTTCTGTAGTGTTCTTGTGTTCTCTGGATCAGCTGACTATGGGAAAATAACTTACTCTTTAATACCATTTACACAACTGGTCTGACTCGTAAGTGCTTTTTAGATTTAAAGATACCTTGCTGATGCTGCCAAAAACTACCGTGTGATGGGCCTACTCTGAGTACAATGGGCTAGATGAATTTCAGACATCCTTTCCAGGCTATGTAGTTCTGTGTCTATATGTTCATCTTAGTTACGTGCATGAGTACTTATGGTGTGTGTAGTCCTATCTTTAAGAAACCCTTTGGAACCACTTTCAAACCTAGAACCATTTCCAGTGTTATTGTTCCTGTGACGCCACTTGTCTGCTGTCTCAATTACAGCAAGAATATGAAACAATTCTGCTGCACCTCTGGAACACCTGGAATCTGTTATCTTCTCTTTATTGTATTGTCAACACTACCGACCCAACATGTTGAGACGGTGCGAGCGGGATGAACGTGTGGCCAAAGCAGCCCAACAAAAACACTGGCACCCTGTGCAATCATGCAGTTAGCATATGGGTGAGGGCAAAAGCACACTCTCTTCTCCTTTGGCCTCCTAATCGCTGCCTATGTGTGTAGAGCAAAGAAGACGAGGTACCTTGCCAATATAATATCAGAATCAATATCTGACCTATATTGATTAGCAGTCAGGAGCAGCTGATTGAGAAAAAGAGTACAAGAAGATTAAGTACTGAATACATGTGCATGTGAGTGGAGACAAGAAGAGGAATAGACAGCTCTTTCCAAATTATAGGAAGATGGTTAAGATTTTCAACAGCAAACTATCGTACATACAAAAGTCACTTGCTCTCACAAGAAAATGCAGCACTTCTCATGATGATTTCACTTTATTCAATAAAAATAGTGTCTGGTGAGATCTTTGAAATTTATCAAGAGATAACAGAGATAGTGATGACACAATTTATTACTCAGTTACCTTGGTTTCCTGCACAGTTAACATGTTCCATTAGAGCTATCAGATAGTTTCTGCAAAACGACATGTGGTATTTTATCTTTTCAAATCATTACCCTGCATTCTTTTCTCCTACTCTAAAAGTGGAGACTATAAAAAGAAAATTAATAAAAAGTGTTTAATCAGGATTTGTACCGTTTTTTGATAAAAGACAATGGTGGAGGCTGCGAAGATATATCAATCCTTTTAATTACATGCTAGTGGTAATATTTCTGTGAGTTTCTAAACCAGAAAATTAAAAATATGTGAGACTATTTTTCTATAAAGGAGTGTGTGTTAACTCTTCACCATTCTATTAAGAAATTATAAACTACATTAATTTCTACCAATGAAAAGAGAGACAGCAAAGATGATGTAACCTGGCTTCTATTCTCATAATTAAGTAAATAAAAATATCATGCCCCTAATGCCTCTTTTTGGTCTGTCAAGGTAAACAGAATTTAACAATAAAGGAGTATTTGATTACTTCAGTTGCCTGGTTAGTGAAACTTAGGCCATTCATGGCCTAGCGTCCTACTTTCTTAGAGGAAGCACAGTGTAATCAGAAATTGTGTATAAAAATCCAGCCAGGTGAAGATGAATATGAAATACATACTTTCATCCCAGGAGTAGGAATCATTTTCCTCAAAGTATGGACCAAGCAGAAATTGGAACTGTTGCACGAGGAACTATAATTGCTACAGTCCATACATACATATGCATATGTTTATGTATATTGCATTTTAATACATGCAGAGATGATGATGGAGTACTATTTGTTTTATGGAGAATCTTGTCTTTTCAGGCTTGGAATCTACTTACTAGACAACAAAAACCATGAAGACTGAATACAAACCTCCCATCATGGTAAAGAACAATGTGCTACAAGTCCCTGCCCCATGAGATGAGAAAGGATCAATGTGTGTGTGCCTCACTAATCACTGCCTTTGAGTATGGTCTTGATTCATAAAATCTCTCTGTGGATCATGGCATTTCTGAAAAGGACAGAAGAACTTGCCAATAGTTCTCTCTGTGTCCTAGGCTGTACACTAGCTGCTGCAAATCTTGAACTTGCAAGGTGTCAAATCTTTGGAGAATGTTGCAGATTATTTAGATTTACGTACATGATTAACATATTGAAGTTAATATACTAGTGCTTTTAGGGTCAAGTGCGCAGCATTTACAGTAACAAGCCCTGAGCAGGCTGGAAGAAGATGCTTTTGTAAGACACTGAAAATTTATTTGTATTTCTTTGACCACTTTCCTAATGCAGCCACCTAAGGGCAGCCTCGAAATTTTACATCTCTTGGTACTTTAATCTACCCATTTACTGATACAGATATTTCTTTTTTAAAAAAAGCAAACAAACTCCAGAGTTAAAAGTTTATGTTTCTTTTCTCACTGTCAAACCATTATCACATTCTGAATGGATGGGAACTGGGTCTCAGAAGCAAATTTGTAGTCCTTCTTCACTATTGGCTGCCTATCACTGGGCATTTACATGTATCATTTATTACCTTGATTGTTTTTAACAGCGAGCCAGTAAAATTTTGGTCTTTAAATCTATCACTGCTTATCATTCTGATCTGCCATTCCACCTAGATGACTCTAAGAAGAAATTGTGACTATTGCTAGATTCAAATATATCAAAATTATTTCAGAAATACATATCAGCAACAGTGGACTCAAAAGGCAACACTAGTTTATACGCTAAAAGCAAACATAAATAAATATGCAAAAGCTGATCTCTTATTTAGGAGATTTAATATAATTTAAACAAATCATCTACCCACATAACTAAGAAGCCCATCTCTGTTCTGAAGAGACCCAAATTGCTTTGTTAAATAAACTTATGCAATTGCTGACGTGTGACTTTAGCCAATAGCTTCCTGCTGAATAAATGCTGAGGGCATTCCTGACATTCCTCGAGGGAGGATCCTGGCCAAGCTTTGGCGGCTGTGTCCATCCCAGTTCTGTACTGAGTGCTGAGCTGCACCCACGCAGAAGCCGACTTGTGTCAGCACACACTGGAATTTCCAGACATATATGGACAACGCTCATATGTGAACAGGGTGTTCCTCACCCCCACGCACAAACCAGGATGGGAACGTGCTGAGGTCTCATGTCATAGATTCCCAGTGAGGCAATCACACGAATCCAGTGCTTTAATTTGGTACCTACATCACCAAGGCAGGGTAGATGACTTTTTCTTTTGTCTGTTTTTATGTTCATTTTGTTTAGTTTAGTTTTGTTGGGTTTTTTTTTATTAAAAAGAGTGGGATTTCTTTGAATAGGGGAACTTATTCCAAAAACTTGAGCATTTCATTATTTTTTCTAAGCTTTTGACAGAAATATTCTGGATCTGCAACAAAGTATATTTTTTCCCAGCAAACTGTCTAAAATTATCACCTGTCTTATTTAACAACTTATATCTTCTTCAAAACGCTATACCTTTACAAGTCTGACTTAAATGGAATCAGAAAAATAAAATGAGCATTGATTTTACACTCTTATCTCACATGTCTGTGGAATTCTAGACTTTTCACTAAATTCCTGAATAGTCATAAAGGTCTATTTATGACTTCTTTCAGCTTAGAAAAGTGAACATTCCCATTCAGAGTCACTGGTAAATTTTCTTTGGAGGGCAGAAGTATCAAATGTGCATGAAAAGCTCTTTATCATTAGAGCATTTTTGGCAGCCAGTTATAAATGTCGACACCCTTTTCTTCAACAAGTACTGACTACCCATTTCTTTCATTTCTTCCCAAAAGTTCTGCCTACTCTGAAAGAGCATTCATGTTATTTCGAGTAAGGAAGGACTCAAATAACAAAATACATCCCTCCTCCCTCTCTTTTATCTTTTGTCATCTCAGACCCAGTTTTGTTTCCAGTCCTGTTTTGTTTGTGTATAAGACTGACCTTGTTATTTATGTTCTTTCCCTACGCTGCACTGACAGTATTTGTGCTGAAGGTCACTTCCATTTCCTTGGTCTTCAAGGGATTTAACTGTTCCTCAGTTTTTTTTCAATAACACCTAGTATTTGCATTCAAGCTACAGTATACATATAAATTACCACTCCTCTTTTACATTGTCATGAGGTCTCTGGGATGTCTTGAATTATGTTGCATATGTGGAATAGGCAGAGTCCAATAGTGTGGACCCTAAGTATGGAATGATACTGAATGTTACTAGAATGGTTTGCTGCTGTAGGTGATTCCAGTCAAAATGTCAAGTAAAGAAAATAAAGTATTCCAGCATAGACCAAGCCTTGACAAATTGGAAGACCTGCTACAAATACTAATGTTTCTCAAAAGCATGTCCTTGAGGCACTATTTGCCTCAAGCCGTTTTTGATACACAGAAGCATCAGGATGCATTTACGTGTTAGCTAAGGGAGAATCAAGGGTTTTACACAGCATACAAAAATTTGAAAGTTACCCATAAAAATGTATCACTAACATGACATTTCTTTCCCTGTGTTCCTTATGAATGGCTCATAAAGAGAGTCTATTACTTTTGATGAGAAGTACAACAGAAATATAGCAATAAGGTGTATATATAAAAGATGCTATCAGAAAGATATGTTTCACAGTTAAAATACCCAGAAATAATCCAAATGTCTTTAATTATGGCTTTAAAATATTGAGCTTTTTTTTCCATCAAAAGTATTTAAGAACTATAATTTAAATTAAAAATCTGAAAAATCTACATATGCAGTGGTGTAACAATAGATTAATTTGTCTTATTATTCTTATGCAATAAATCCAAATTTTTTGGCTTTTTCTGAACTTGTCCCAGCTCTAAATTCTGAGGCAGAGATTTTCTTCTTACTACATATTTATTATTACTTAGCATAGTGGGCCAATGGCTAAGATCAGGACTCTCTAGGAAGACCAGCAGTACAAACAATTAGTATTTTTACTAAATAGGGAGAGGCAAAGGAAATAATGCTTTCTTTTGTTATATTTTTTTTTCTTTTATCTAGGAGTATCTATGCATGAATCACTATAATGTCCAGCACAAATGTGTATAACAAAAGATATACCAAGCTACTGAAAAGAGAAGGGCCTTTTCACCAAAGTGCTCACTTGTCTAAGGTAGGATAATGTGGATATCTAAGAAAGAGAGTGAAAACAGGATAAAAATAAAACCCTTGGATTAACATGGTAATTATAGGACATCCCTTGCTTTTTTTGGACTCTATGTATTTCTACAAAATGGAGATGAACCAGTCCAACCAGGGATTAAGTGAAACTCAGCAGAACATCCAACAATTGCTTTTGAACTACATACTGTTCTCAAAACTTGAAGCTTCCTTATGGGAAAATGTTAAGAATTATTCCAGACCAGTTAATGTCCTGGTAATTGTATTTTTCATTAATATATCTCAGGTGAAATTAAAACTAAAAATGTTCTCTGAAGCCAGAAATTATAACATCCTATTTTAGCATTTTGAAGCACTCTTAATTAAATAAAATTTCATCAAAATGTCCTGGTTCATCAGATCCAATTTTCAATATTAGTCATTTTTTGTGACAACTTTGGCCTGAGGAAAAACACCATCAGTGCTGTCTCTCATTCCATTTCCCAGTATAACTTCTCTGCTCTTTGTAATCTGTTACTATGTCATGGATATTTCTAAACTGCTGTTTAGCTAACATATATATTTCCTGTGTATATTTTTTGGTTCAGCCAGAGGAGTTTCTTTGAATCTTTAACGCACTTTGATTTGTCTGTACACTCCTGACATGTTTGCTTGATGGGCATTCCTGTGAATATTCCACAGAATGTTTCAGAGAATTTCGCAGTGTCAGAGAGATGGCATAGGTAGCAGAGAGAATCGGTGGCTGTCGGGCAAGCAGAGTTAACACAATAAACAAACATGGTAATACTTCATCTCTCTTTGTGACCATAACCAATAAAGGATCAACAAACTTGGCATGCAAAAGTGGTTATTGTGCTTTTCCTGTCTGTTTTTCTGCAGCAACTCTATCAAAACATTAAGGAAGAAAAATCAATGACCTTACAGGTCAAGGATCTCCAGCCATCTGAAAACTAAAAAAAGTCCTGGAAGATGACGACACATGAGACTTTAAAAAACTGATTAAATTAAAAAACTGATTAAATTAAAAAACTGATGTGAAATGTTTTACCACCACATCAATCTGATTTAATTCAGTTATCCTATATCCTCCATGTAAGCAATTTGCCCACAGTTCAGTAGGGTGTCACTGGTGTAAAACTAGGGCAGATTACCTTTGGCAGCAAATGGCTTTCTCCCCATCCCCCACTGCATTCTATGGGAAAGCTGACAATAGGTAACATGCTGATGGGAAGGTCTTGCAGGGGGTACTGAGGGGTGAACAATGAAAAGTTCCTGCAGGAGGTACCTTTCAATAATGAAATCCATAGAGCGGAAATCCTCTTGCGTGATGAGAAGAGACTTCAGAGTTTTTTAAATAGTGGGAATGGTTTCACAGAACCTGATTCATGGATCCACATAAGGCTTGCTATCAAAAAAACCTCATACACACCTGAGAGTGCCTGCTCTTCTTAAGATACTGTTTTTAATTTTTTCCTCTATCCATCTGCAGGAATTTATTCATATACTTTTCTTTTGGGCTCTTTTGTGGCTACGTACAAATTTTTCAGGAAACATGGCTGCATGTCATTAGGCATTTTTCCAGGCTGCAGTGCTGCAGTGCCTGAGGCAGGCACACTAATAAGCTCATGATATACTATTTTCTACTAATACCAGGCATCTTTACAGAGAAAGATGAAAATACTCCTGTTAGATGTGAGCTGTCTTTCTAATAGGATTTTGGAGAAGAGAAATAGGCACACTTATTTTGCAAGAATTGCAATACAGACAGGAGAACTATACTGCTTCTTGGAGGGAAAAATATGTAGTAGCAAAACTTTGAGAAATGTAGCCAAAACTAGAATTGTATTTTAAGTAGATTTATTCCCAAGACTGATGTAACTTTCATTTTAAAAAAATCTTAGATCATATGAAATTATTTATTTTCAGCTTTGGAAAGGTAAAAAAAGGAAACTTGTGCCAAAAAAAAAAAAAAAAAGAAAAAGAAAAATGGATCTGACTGCAATCTTAAATCAGTCTGTTCCTCAGTTTGGCAGATCGCAGGGCAACTTAGGAGTTGTGTAAAATAAGTTTGACTCCAAATCCATGCAAAATGCAGGGTGGCCACTAAATTTTTAAACAATTCTGAACACAAGATGTTTAGACTTATCTTTCCTTCTCTCACTGCTCCTTGAAAGATGATTTTAATGATATGTATGTAGATAAGTGCATAGTAAAGTTTGTGAAAAAAATAAAATCCCCTCATTGATTCTAAATAATTACAGTTATTGATTCTAAATAAGCATGATCACCTATGTTTCATACAAAGTATATAGAAACGACTTTCTTGTTCCAGAAACATCTCTGATTATCGTGAGGGTCACATAAAAGTAGAGAAAAGATTTCTATACACCACAGTTCCATTCCTCAAACTTCATCTTCTGCAGATTACTTTGTTGCACCAGATATTGCAGAGTGCCAAACAGTGGACAACCGTGTGAAGATGGGATGTTTCTCATGCTATTACCTATTCTCACTGGCATTTACATTCAGTTAATGGAATGTGGAGTATTAAGTATAAAAGTATAATCACTATTAAGTAATAGAGACTTAAGAGCTCCTAAATTTAGTATTCCAAGGAATATAAAGGCCAAATGACTGTCAACTGAAGCAAGGTTCAACTTGGAAATAGGACAGAAGTTCTTAACAGTGGACACAACCGGCCACGGTTCTAACCATCAGGCGGAGTCTTCTGTGTCCTGCCCTTGTGAAAGATAGGCTCCGATTCAACTGCAGGTTTTGGGTCTTAATGCAGAAATGGCTGGGTGAAACTGTGTGGCCTGAGTTATGCAGGAGGTCAGACATCCGGTCCAGAACAGACTCTTCTAGAAGGAAATTTATAAAAATAGTAACAGAAATATGTAACCCAGTGAGTGTATCAAGCATTTATTTAGGACTTGGGTTCAAAATTCTAATGTTCTTTTCCCCCATGGATTCCTAAGGCCATTTATAACAGGCTAGTAGTTCTCATGACTACTTATATTTATAGTTTTTCTGCCTGGTTGTCGCTGGTCACATTTTTAGGCTTGCATTGCATTTTAAATAACCTGAGTCATTTCATGTTCATGTTTACCACTCTAGTCCTTATTTTATGAGGTTTTTCCATGAGTCTGAAATGATAAATGTCCTTTCCTCCTCTCTGTTGAAAAGTCACAACCACAAGTCATCCATCACAGCTCAAATTTGTCCCTTAAAATTTTATCAGATCACTCACAGAAGAGATATTTCCAAGCTAGAAGTTAAAGCTCAATTTTTCTTTAGTTCTCAGAGGAGATGAAAAGAGTTCGCCTTTCCTCCAAAAAAGTTATTTCCATTTTTTTCTTCAAATGCTGCATAGAAAATTATCTAAATGAAAAACCTGGCACCTCAAGCACTTGCAGCTCCTTTTAGGGTTTTTTGTATGTTTTTATACTAGAAGGAAGAGACCTGAGAGGGAAAAGGATATGTTGTGATTGTGTTCATCATCTCTTCCTCATGCACACTTCACTAGTTTCAAGCTTCAAAAACTAAATACTTCATGCACAGAGTGCAAGAAACAAATATCAAGCAGTGTGTCCAGAAACTTTCTTTAAAGAACTCAGTACATTCAGCTCTATGTTGTATGTTATATTTCATTTTACTCTGAATTATGAACAGTCTCAAATCTGACTGAGATGTATCATCTAAGGCATCACTCTTCCCATGTGTAATAAATCCTCTTCCTTCAGCTTCCTGCAGACAGGAATAGTCTAACAGTGCCAGGCTATTACAGACATCTATGATACCTGGCCAGCAGCAGGGTGCTGTGCTGGGGACCTCAGTGAGGAACATGTGCCTCCAGCTTTGGCAGTGCTGTGGCCCTCACTTCCAGCATGGTGAGTACATGAGTACGGATTGTGGTTCAGTCTTTTGGTTTCTACATCTTCATATGTAGTTATTCGTTTTAAAGGCAACACACTACAGAGGGAAAAATAATGTTATGTGTGGAGCTGGCAGCAGAGATTTTTCCCAAATGTTTGTGAGGATCCCATTTCTCACAGATGTTACTGCCAAGAAAGAGCCTTTTTTTTTTTTTAAGAAAATAAGGATCGTTAGCAATAATCTTCTGCCGAAAGTATTTCTCCATTCAAATGCTAACCCTACTGTAAAATAATAAAGACTTATTCAAAAATACTTATTATTTTGAGTGGGAGAAGAAGGCAAAGAGGCCCAATATGTGGAACTGAGAAGATTAATCCAACAGCTGTAGAGGTAACTAAAAAACTATCTTGCAAAAGACCTTGGAAAAACGGAAGGAAGGAGAGAGAGCAGACACCTTCCCAAGGAAAGGGTCTGTTGCCTTTCATCATCAGCTGATGGGAAATTACAAAGCTATGTGTCCAAGATCAAAGCCTGAGCTTTTACTAAGTAGGCAATCTAATATTAACATACTTAGTCTGAGAGACCCATAAATGGTTGCATCATGCCTACCCTGTTTTGTATATTCTTTCATAGTCTTCCTTTTCATTTGATAGGCAAAAAAAGTGTTTCCTTAAGGAAAAATCAGGCGAGACGGTGAGCCATACACTTGTATTCCCCTGACTGCTATTTAGTGCATTAATAAACAAGAACTGCAAGTATCTATATACATCTGAGGAAGAAGTCCTCTGCTGCAGCTACTGAGGAGAGCTGCTGACAGTGAAACTGATGCAGGGCACCGTGCAGGCCTTGGCATTAGGAATAGGAGGGCAGCACTCAGCAGAGCCTGCTTCCAGTAGGTTGAAAGGACAAAGCAGGTTTCTTCCTGACTGAACAACTGTCAGTGATCACACAAAGTGAAAGGAAGTCAGAAACCAGGGCAGCATGACCTGTTGGGATTAACTACAAAAGCTAATTCCGAAGCCCCTGCTGCTGCCAAAATTGAGAGGACAAAGAATTTGGCTTAAAGACACTTTCTTTCTCTTCCTTTGTAACAGAATAACTCCAAGGTGGTGTAGAATATAAACCTGCTAGAAAAATACGGAAGCCTGCAATTCGTTTTTCATAAACAGATCTGATACAATTACTGGTAGCAGAGATGAAATTGAGCTAGAAGCTATGAATCCCTAGGCAAACCTCCTGAAAATTTAGCGTGTGTTTGGGAGTGAAGGTTTTGGTTGGACTTTCCCCTAATGGGCAGACAGAATGTGCTAAGTCTCAGTCCAATTCCATGTTTTTCTTTGTTTTCATTGTTATGATAGTCATGGCTACTGCTGCAAAATTAGGCCATTAAAAAAAAGGCAAGCAGCCCATGCCAAATGGTTCCCATTTGAGCTAAACTCCTTCGGCTCAGCAATAGACAGAAAGGTACCTATTTAGGACATGTGTTTTCTGCTTATTTCTGCCCTTGACTTGTTTTGGATGATAGAGTGAGTTGACAGATGAAATTTCCTTCCTAGGGAAAAAGGCTGATATTTTCCAAACTATTTTCATCTCAAATTGGCATTTTCAGAGACCAATATGTTTAGGAAAAAAATCAGTTCAGAAATGTCAAAATATTTTTTTAAAATCAAACCCAAATATTCAACATTTCCCAAACTGTTTTAAGTTTGCTTACACATGAACTGGAGTCATGTTCCCTTCCTAGGGAGTGGCAAAGGCATTATATGTACATTTATACCTGTACAGTAAATATCTCATCTGATTTTGAGCTAATGCAAAGCTGCTCAGAAACTAGAATCAGGATGGAAGACTTGCACCTGTGCTAAATATGCAAAGAACTGGCCAGGATGTATATTCTGGACCAGCTCTGATAGATCCTCAACGTGAATATCCCAAAGCAACCTAGCTGTATTACTGTGGCACAGAACCCACAAATTCTTGACTCTTCTTCTCAACCAAACAGTGTAAAAACTCCCTGTGACTTTCATCTGTTGCTGCAAAGCATCTGTGGTTCACAAGACAAAATCACAATCAAAAAGTCAGCAGCTGGTCAACCTTACCATAAACCTACTAATATAAGTTGCACCAGCGCTTGCAGAACTAAAGAGTAGGAATTAAATGGTCTCTCAGGATCTGTGGAAATGTGGGATGGTATTATTCAGAGGGGGGAAAGCAGAAATATTCAGATCTTGTCTCCAGAAGAATTTGTGGTATTTTCTACACATTTCACACTTGTCCTTTAGTCCAAGCTGTGCTTTTAGGAACATTAAGTGTTATGTTTTGGCCAAAACATGAAGAATGTTCCTTTGTTGCTCATTTCCCCACCTTTTAAAAGACATTGTGTAAGTGCAGTGTTCTCATAAGACCATTTAAATGAGAGAGAAGTATAACTGTGTTGTCTTGCAGACTTCATTAAATTGTGCTTAGAACTCATTTGCTTTGTTGACTCAAATTATGGAATGAATTCTTGTAGGGATTTTTTATATGTCCCAAAGCATTTATAACTCACTGAGTTCAGCCATCTACGAGTGTTTAATTACAGACTGTCTGTTTCACGTAAAAAAATGTTTACCAGTAGCCTTTTGGCATAGTAAGGTATGAACTTTGTAGACCTGCTCATGAGCACCAGCAGCAGAAATGGGGGAAATTACTTCCCCAGAATTCCTTGAAGATATAAGTTTCTGGATCTTGGCATAATTAGGTATTTTATGCTGGAACTGTGCTAAATTTTGCATTGAAATTTATTGTTTTCCCCACTTCTCCAGCCAGAAATGTACATTTAAGAATACCATATGAAAATTAAACTCACAAGACAGCACTGCGCAAGGTGTGAGCTCAAACTTTGTCCAGAAAGAGAGAGCATCTAGGCTTTGAAAATACAGATCATCAATATGCTACTAAAGTGAAGACACATCTCACAATTCATGGGCTAAAACCATAAAAATGTCTTGCATAATTTCATCCCTGAACTATTTTGAATATTTGAACTGACTAGAGGATGGAGGTTTCTTAATGTCCACATTTTTAAACTGGTTTTTTTCATCATAGCTTTCCATGCAAAATCTTGTCTTGCAGTAAAATGCTGAATTTCTCTGAAGGCGTGCTTTTAAAGCCAAACGTGAAGATTTGGGTTGAAAAACACAGATTTTTTTCTTTCTTTTTTTCTTTTTTTCTTTTTTAATATTTGGAAATGCCATTATCTTGAGTCCTGGGATTTTTTATATAATGCCTTATCTCCCCTCTCTCTGCCTTTGAGACTCAAGGCTGCAGCTGCTGTGCAAAGCAAAGTTTCTTTTGACTGTCCATTTCTGAAGAAAAAATTCTGCTATTAACTGCGGAAGTTTGAGACCCTGTATCGAGCCAGCATACCATACTGCAGCCTCAGCCTCCTCTACGTGAGAAGCCACTGCCCCACCTCAGCGAAGGATCGTGTGTAATCCTTTGTTGGCAGACATTAGATAGACCAAAATATGTGAGGACCTACTCTGGAGAGTGATGTTGTCTCACCTCTGTCTGGAAGACAGAATACAAAATTGAATCAGGCAGGACTTAAATGAAAAAGGCCAAGTTGTTTCAGTATCTGAGGACTAAGTGAGCAAGATTTTTGTACTGCAGGTGGAAGTTTGATTGGAAAGGTGAGGAGAAGGGTTTCCCAAAGCTACAAGGGCAAGCACAGTGAGTCTGAATGAGGCATCGCCAAGAAGGTGTCATTTACACCATCTCTCCATTTCAGCACATGTCAATATGGAATCAGTCTTCCCATTTGCGTTTTGGGCTCCCAGATCCTGCTTCTCACTGACCACATGAAGGGCCGTGTCTTACCTGCAAGGGGTGTTGGCAGGGAGGCCAAACGCCCAGGAGGCCCAGAGGCAGCAGGAGCTCTGGGGAAGGCCCTGCTCCGCTGCTGTGGGGGTGCCCCAGGGGAAGGGACAGCCCTGGGTGCCCCTGCCTTCCTCCTCCATTCTCTTCTAGCAGGCGGGCGCCCATGACGAGCTGAGCTGGACCAAAACCCTTGGGCGGCAGGGATCAGCCACAGGGCTGTGGGTAGCGTGTGCTGGGGGGAACCGGGCCGAGTGAGCCAGTGTTCCCTCCATGGCCCCTGCCAGAAATGCAGGAAAATTCTCATAGCAAGCAGGGAGTTATGTAGTTTCACACCTAAGCCCTGAGCCAAAAGGGTGGAAGTGGCATTTTCAGGTTTTCAGCAGCCAACCAGCTGGAAGGCCGAGGGTCATCTGTGAGAGAGGCCAAGGGTGAGATATTCCCCTCTGGCAGCTCCCATTGTGGGCCCGGTTTGCTCCTCTCTAGGCCCTGGCTGTGTTCTGAGGTACCTTGAGGTACACAAGACCTTGAAGCGTGAGCTCATTTGTTGTCATTTCCACTTCTGGGGAAAAAAAAGGTCATAAGAAGAGATCATTGAATGTGCAGTATTCATATGGCATGGCCTCTAACACAACAGGCATGTTGCAGTGTTATCATATCCAGGAAAACAGCAGCAGGCTGCGTAGCTTCAAAATACCACCCAGAAACTCTTGTTTGGAAAGGACAACTAATAGCATCAAAGCCTAAATACATTTGCCAAACCATACTTTAACTCACTGCCAGGACACCAAATTTATCCCCTTATTAGCAACAATCCACTTAGGCAATATGGTGACTGCTTCTGCAAACTGGCCATGGGTTTGCTTCATGGAAGTCAAGAATACAAAAAAAAGCCTTACATATAATAGGGATCATAGTAATGCTTGGTGAGAAAGATGGGGGATATTCCACATGAAATCAGCCTGGGGATAATTTCTTAATAGTAAGCCTCAAAGAAAGAATACAACAAAATCAACATAATGACTAGTCGTAAAGTCAAAGAAAATTAAAGAAAGTTTAAAAGATTTGGATTAATAGTTTCAGAAACAAAATAAATGAGACATAAATGTCTAATAGAAATCTGATTGAGGAAACAAATTACAATGCAAGGCATATAACCATACTTTAAAAAATCGAAGGGAATCAAAGGTTTCTATCTTGCTTTTTCAGACTGACCTCATCTGCAATCATTTATATGGCAAGGTATGTGGAATAACTTCCTTCTGCAAAGAGGGAAAGGGAGGGAGAAGCTGACGCCCTCTTCCCTGACTGTTCTCTCAATCCAGTCACAAAGCAAAGTCACCTCTTCATATCTGAAAACCCTGCAACAACTCACTTTGCGTACCAAAACACAGCTCTCCAAGCCACAGCCTGGCCCGTCAAACTTCTGACATGGCATACATCCAAGTCAGCTCTTGTCATAACTGTAATCACGGTATCTACTGACACTCTGACTGTGTGCATGGCTATGTGTATGCACAGGTCCTGAGGGAAAATTCTGAAGACTGTGATATGCCTGACATAGCCCTACAACGAATGTGTGCATTGTTTGCCAGGAACTCTTGGTGGAAGACAGAGGGACAAGTCATGGAAGCCGTTTGCTTTTGTAATGTTGTTTTTCTTCTTTTCTTTCTTCCCAGAAATTCATTTTGTACTCCGCATGCATCTTTCAGTAGTCATCGTTAGACTCCTGAAAACAAAAATCTAGAATGTCAAAACTTGATAAAGAGGTTTAAACAAACAAAAAAACCCAACCACAAACTGTATGCAAAATAGATACTTCAAATATATGTAGCGCGTACATATTTTATACACACACATCAGTATGTGCATATATGTCGCATATGAAAATATGCATGAAGACACGGCATTTAAAATGTGCGTACACACAGGCAAAAATCCTCCAGAACCACACCAAAGTCATAGTCTTGGTTAGAGAGTGAATAAATTGGTTTTGCCTTTTACTATTTTACCATATGAACTCAGGGAATAATAGTAAGCATATGTAATTTTGGAGTGTAGTCATCTAAGACTTTCTTACAAGTACTTTTCTTGGTATCTATTGGGAAGTGCTTTTAAATGTCCATATAAACTTCTAGGAATTACATACATATGAGCTTGAACATGGAACAAATCTCTTCTAGGTATAATTCAAAAATGTTTTTACAGATCAGTGGGTCCTAAAGCAGAACTCACTGTTTTTTTTCTCTTTGACTCCCTTTACTCTAATAGATCTTAAATACCATGTTCAGAGTCTGATAACCTGAAAGGGCATTGCTTAGCAGAAGGGTGAAATCAAGTTATTTGTGCTTTGATGGCTATTACTGACTCTCATATGGGAGAAAAACATTCTGTGTAGAGAACTCATGAAATTTATGTCCCTTTTATTTATAACCTGCTTGCTTGCAGGACATAGGAGTCAGATTTATGAGGACCAGGAAGGAGAGGGTTGTAGCTGTTACTCCTATTCCTAGTCAGAAATGAGGGTGCTTGCAGATTTAATGGTGCTAACCAACCAAAGAATAATTTTTTCCCCCTAATATTTCTGTATCTGTGCTCAAAGAGAGATAGCTACATTTTAAATCATTTTCAGCTCATAAACACATAGACTTTAAGGACACTTATCACACTACAACTTTCTGAGTCTAGAAAGTCTTACAAATGCCTAATCACAGTTTTGTGTACTCAATAATGCAGAGAAGTCCAAATTTAAGGTGCAGCAGTTGAAATGCTGCTATATACATATAAGGGGTTATAACTGGTTTCAGCAGTTATATGGCACAGCAATAATAAGGTGCTGAGCTGGTTGCAAGGACACTCGCAGCTGGCACAGCATCAGCATTCTTTCTCCAGCATTTTGCCACATCAGTAGGCTGCGTGTGGGCATGATCCACTCCCAGTAGGCTGCTAGTGGATAACCAGGATAGCCGACCCAAACTGACCAAAGGGATAATCCATACTATTCCATACTTCCATACTATGCATACTGAAAGGAAGGAAGAAGCGTGGACATTCATTATCTACGTTATTTGTGTTCCATTGTAACCACTACTTCCTGGGAAGTGACTGGATATTGCTCGCTGATGGAAAGTAGAGAATAAAATATTTTGGTTTTTATCTTTGCTTGTACATGGGCAACTTTCGCTTTTGCTCTATTAAACTGCCTTTTTCTTGATCCATGAGTTTTTTTCAATCTTATTTTCTCCCCTTCCCTTTCCTGTTCAGGAGGGGAGTAATAGAGTGACTTGGTAGGCAACTGGTGTCCAGCCATGGTCAACCCACCACACATGAACCTGGGTAAGTTCCACCAGCATGGACTGATAACCATCCTTAGTCCAGCATATAACATTACTTGTTATTATATGCCATAGTACTGACAACTTCCTGAAAGCCTTAGCAGTGCAGAGGTTTGAAAGAAGTGGAATGACCTGTAGTTCACAAACAACACAGGCTGAATAAGCTGCTTCTAAAGGCATCAGAAACTTTTGCTCATAGATTTATCCTTCACTTCTAAAACTAACAGTGCTAAAAGGTGGCATGACTAAAAAGGCAGGGCAGCAATAAAAATTCCAGTTTGACTCTAGGGATAGCTTCAGAGACATTGTGGTTAGAATTTTCTCCATTATTTGCAAGTTGCCAAAGAGGAATGTTCTTTATTCTGGATTGACTTTGGGAAACCTATTAAGATTTTTAATTGCATTCAAAAATATACTTATGTTTTGAAACCTAGTCTGCAGGAAGTTTAACCTTCATTAAGGTCTCTGAGTGTGGCTGCGACTCATGTATTAGGAGGTGCTTAGCTTGTCTCTGCCCAGTAAAAATACAAGGAATAATGCCAGTTTGGGGAATGAATAGAGCAGAAGGGAAGGGGGGGAACACAAGTTATGAGCTGCTTTGGTCTTCATACTCAGGAAGTCCTTACCAACTTCCATTGCCTCATCTCATCTCTTCTATTAGAAGGCCTTTGTAAATTACAGGAATAAGTCACCCATTGCAAATAACTTCAAAATGGACAGCAACCAAATGGAACTGAAGCAGAATAGGAAACTCCCTTCTCCTACTGCAGATAGTTCTGAGCTGCTTGCACTTTTTTCCTCTCGGGTAAGGATGAAAGTCAAAAATCTCAATAATTTCCACGAATTGAAAATCCAAAAAATGTGTGAGCTGAGTGCAGATGGAACATTTAATTTCAATAATTTTGTAATATCTTATTACCGTGCTGATCTTTCTTTAATAATTTTGTATATAAATTTGCTAATATTTCAAATATCTTACTTTTGTAAAAAATTCCATCTGGAAGGAAACAAAAGCTTTCTAATTCAGGAGGTTAAAACACGGATATTTTTAATGTTTCTCATGAAAATTAATAATTAAAGAGCAAAGGGAAATGTAGAGATACTTTTCTTAGCCATCAGTCTGAGTCATAACTCAAGTCTGTAACAAATGCTCTGTGTTTTGGTGTCGTGGGTCTTCGGTGGCTAACTCTTTTTCCTATCTGATTGACTGCAGCAGGATTTGGATCAGGCCTTGAAAGATGGCTCTCTTAATTAAGCCAACACCAGAAGAAGGCTTCACTCATGTGCTGTAAGTTAATGGAACATCAAGGAGAAATATTCATTTTTTTAGCCGAGAACAGTGGAGCTGATCACAAATAGAGTGTATCCTTTGGCAATAAGAATTTTCCTCTAGTCAATTCCATGATTAAGCCAAATCCACTGCTTTGTTCTTCCACCTGTCTCAGTGAGTCAGAAATGGTTTCCTCTTGTTTTCCCTCCAAATGGGATGCCAGTGCCCTGCCTGGACTGCAGAGGCACAGGTGGTCTGCCCACATCTGTGAATTGCTTAGCCTTTGCAATCTTGGCAGCCTGTCTGAGCTCTGGCAAGCTTTTTTACTGAACAAGATAGCAAATAGAGGGGAAAATCCACTTTTCATGCTGCTCATATTTATTTTACTCTAAAAATCAGGAGTTTGGAAAAATCTCAACATAATCTGTAATCTGTTTAGAACTGTGACTAACAAAATTTCTAAGTTTTGTTTGTTAACAGAAGTACTGAAATGTTTTAGAGTTTAATTCCATGGAATTCTAAAAGTTGGAGATGAGATATATATGTGCGAGCCAAATTTTCACACGTAATTTGTGCTGTACTGCTACTCCAATGACTTCACAAGCATAGGTAGCTTTGTACCTGTGAGTTATGCTGCTGTAATGGAGACTTTCTTCATTTACTATATACATTTTAGCTTATCTCATAACTGCATTTCACATCAAATTCTCCCTATTAAAGCACATAATTGATGGCTTTTGCCAAATGTTTTTCCAAAGCCAATATGAGTATGAACAACATGAAGAGGTGCCACCTATACAAGTGTCATGTCAGCCCAGGCAGTGTGCTTCCCACCTAATCACAGTGGGAAAGAATCTGTATGACTCAGAAGCAGGAAAAGGAAAATAAGCATCAGACCTCTGGACTGAGCAGTCAGCGTGCCAGGGAGTAGAGCTTTCAGAACCAGTGAATTCTCCTCTGCCTTATTTGATGGCTTGTAGAACTGTGATTTCTGTCCCTATGGCATCCATCTCCTCCAGAGAAACAGAGTTCTGTACCTGGTTATCATTGTTTCGATGACAGCAACAGATTCAGACACTTTGAGGCACAGTGTTGCTAACACAGCTGTAAGAACATCCGTAAACAAATCAACCCCCAAACCCGGAAGAGTATGCATGTGCCCACTGTGTGCGTGCGTAAACATCAGACTGACTCGTCTCATGCCATACTGATGAGCAATATATTCTGGCTGTCCTTTTCCCATGCAGGCTTAGCATGGCTGATTTGTGTACTCAGCACTGAAACCTACACTTTTCCCAGGACCCATCAGGTCAGATTGCCCATAACCTATTGCTGCTTTGATGGCTCTCATCCTGCTTTCAATTGATGTGGCAGCGCGTGAATACATATGACCAGAAGCTTGATATAAAATTCATTTGTCTAAACACCACCTATTTATGTTTGATGGCCTGAACAATTATTAATCCTGATTGGAAATATAAGTCATTGTGTCTGCAGTATCCTGTCACAGCATCCCTGTTAGCTCCCCTGAGGCCAAATTCTCTGACAATGCACATAGTGTCCGGTTCTTTCTGCACACAGTACCATGCCCTAGCTGAAATCCCAGGGAGGAAACCTCTTTTTCTGTATGCTCACTAATGTGGATGATCCCCAGGAATTTTCCTGGTCTGCCAGTGTGTATCCAATAAGACAGGAGACAGACTCTGCCTCGCTGCATGCAATAATTTTCCAAAATGCTCTCAAAAGTGTTCAACAATGACTTGACATGGGCACACCTCATCTACAGTAGGCACAGTCTGCATCCTTCCTGCTATGGCACGAGCTCCCACACTAGTCCTGCACCTGGGCAGAGCCCTGAAGGAACTGGAACTTCCTGTAACCTATAAAAAGAGTGGAAAGCTCCAGAGCAGCAGCAGGCCTGCTCTTTGTATTAAAAAAAGGGATACATTCCTCCTCACTTCCTGCTTTTCTCTGAATTATCTCCCTTAGAGAAGACTGCTCCACCACTGCCAATGAAATACCGAGTCCTAGGCTGTCAGATAACCTAATCTGCCTAGCAAACAGCCACATACAAAAGCCAGAACAGCAGGCACCAACCACCCTGTTGCATTCCTAGCTGGCACCACACACCTTCACCCAGTGACTATTTTGTCAGCAATTATTCTACACAGCTGCCATGTGCCAGCCTGTGCACAGCATCGTGAAGTACAGAGGTGGGCCTGGACCATCTGCTACCAGTTACTGCTGTGGTAGAGCCAGTCCCTACTAGATTCCCAGTGCTGCATGGCCCCATGGCTCCTCTCTTCCTGTGCCACCCATCCGATGTGGTAGGGGAGCCCCATGATGAATAACTCCCCCAAAATCCACAGATATGTCTCTTTCCCAGGCCAGGAAATGGCTAACAAACCCAGGGCAAGCAGTTCAGACACACATAGCTCAGCTGTTGTGGAAAAGCATGGTTTGGTTTCTGTTGACCAATATCCCAGGACTGTTGAGCATTTCCTTGATCTCATGTGGTGGGAGGCTTCTAGGCAGCCATGGACCTGCAAATGTTGGTCTGCAGGGACTGGGACTAAGGGTTTTGCTTTTTGCACACAAATGAGGAGAGCAAAGCACTTACTTCACCTGTCACAGAATTTTTTGTGTGATTCTTACGAGAAGTAGGTGTCTGGTTTTTGTGTTTTGCCTGCCAGCACAGTGCACGGGGGAGGATCTCAGCTCCCACATTCTCACACAAGCATGCACGCTACAGGGCTCTCTCCTCCCAGATTTCCAGCAGGCTGAACTGTGCCACACCACATTGCTGATCTGCAGGATTCTGGACCAAGCTCCTAGCAGCATCCTTGGAGACAGCATGCTGAGTGTCAAGGCATGAATGACACAGTCAAGTCAGGCACGGTTGTTACTAGAAACCTCTTGCTGGGTGAATGAGAGGGGGAAGGACAGGAGAGAAGTGCAAATACTGTCCAAAGGCACACCAGACAGAATGCAACATAGACAATCCTGGATAAATTCAGAGATGGCTTATGGATCTGCAAGGTAAATTAAAACAAGGTGTTTCTCAGTTCTCCATGGATCTTACTGGGATAAGTATCAGAAACACTCGACCAGTGGATTGCAGTAATGTGTAACAGAAATACTGATTTTGATGTTCAATCTGGTAGAAGCGCATCATCTCAATTATATCATTGTAACTTCATTTTGACTTCAGTGAAGTATTCAATTTTCCCTTAGACGACAACTTTCCCCACACACAGAAATACTAAGGCTGGGGAAAAGGGGTTGCTTTTATTTGGTTTTCTTTTTTGTTTTGTTTTCTTGTTTTGTTTTTTTTTTTAATGCTGAATGAATTAGAAACCCACTGTAAGAGTATAAATAATACTTTAGGTCTAGCAGTTAAAAAATCTGGATCTTAATCCAAAAGGGACTATAAGAACTATTTGGTCAGACCTACTGCCTGAAAATGCGCACAGACCGGAATGAAGGAGCACTGTACCTCTGGGTATATATTTCTATATTTCCTCTAACAGGGACAGAACTGAGAACATGGGAGGTCAGTTACATGGCAAAAAAAGAGAAATGTGCCATCAGTTGATTCTTCTGCCTTTCATACGCATTCTACTGCAATGCCACCTTTCCTCTGCTTCCTGTGAATCAATGAAAGGATATAATCTTCTGTAAAGAATACAGTTATGGAGAATCCAAAAAACCCTTTAGTCAAAGAGTAAGCTAAGTTTCTTTAAGGTCAGAATGGAAATGCCTACAGATTTTCTGTTCTTTTTTCCATATGCATAATACAGTCATTTGCTAATTATGCTTACATTTCCTCCAAAGAAAATTAAAACAATTCAGTAAATTCCTAAAAGACAATAATGAGTCAATCAGAGACACCACAAATATGTTTTTGACTCTCCCAGTTATTTTTTCAGCCTAGTGTTAAAAAAAAGTGGTAAAATATTATATCCAGAATATTCTGGATACTCTAGCTTGTGAAAATTACTATTATTAGCTAAAACTGCACTCTACATAAAATAAGACAATTTTAAGCTCAATTTATAGAGAGGTAGAAGTCGCCTTTTATTTTTTGGTTTTGTGATTTCTTTGGAGGTTTTGGTGTTTGGGTTTTTTCATTGGTTTTGTTTTTCCCATTTATGAAACAAAATATTCTGCTTGGTGAACTGGTTTCATGATGGAATTGCTCCTGAAAGTTATTTGTCAGTGAAAGGAGTAATGAGAACATAATAGCTAATCCCTGAAAAGTTCAGCTGGATTAAAAACAATTTGAATGCTTTTTTGGAACAAAAAATTAAGCTATTTGCAGATGGTCTTCATTAGGAATACTGGTGGCAAGAGTTATTTTACAGCTCTAATAGAATGTCTAGTCAATATCCCTCAGGTCTTAATATTTTCAGTTTCAGAGATTAACATTCTTGTAGAAATCTGCTTGCATTGAAGAAATATAATCACCGTACACACATATAGATATATATATATATATAATACACATATATATACACACATATTATCCCTTTAATGGAAGCAGATAATTATATATATTAAAATATTTCTATAACCATATATATCATATATATAATTATTATATATAATATATTTATATTACAAGAAAAAGAATTAAATAGATATGATGTTGAGAAGCCTACTGCTTCAGGTTAGTTTTTCTTTTTCTGAATCTGAAACTAAAGCTAAGAAGGTCAACAATTTATTTTATATTATACTGGCAATGTCAATTACACATTACCATTGCAAAACCAATTTCCTGCTATGGAGAAAATTGGTGTACCCTGGAGAACACATCAGCCTCCGTGTCACGCCACTGACTTGACTTTAGCTGTAGTACCACACACAGGCAGATAGATAGATATATAGTTATCCAACCTGCATATATTATCTGATTGGCATGTTCACTTGCCCTTTGACTGCCATAAATGAGTGGCTGTGCAGGTGCCATTAGCACATGCATCTTTTTCTGAATGCACCATTGTAGTAGTAGCTGAAAAGCTGTTTGTACTACATAGTCAGAAATTTGGCAGCAGGACTGGGTGAAAAATGGGAAGTATGTTTCAAGAAAAATTCAAAAAACTTAATGAAACTTAATGTTTACTCTACATTTTTTAATCAAATACTTTTCAAGTTTTGATTTTACAATTATTGCATTTTCTTCTTCTTGCCTTTCTTCTCTTATTTTTTTTAAAAAATATTTTCATTTCCTGCCCTTTATTTTTAATGACCAAGAAGAAGAGAATGAAGATAAAGGAACAGAATGAATGAGGGGGAGGAGGAAACAATACCTATGAAACTGTAACACTTTTAGTAAGTTAGTTTAATAGAGATGTCTTTGTTTACCTGTCTTAAGGTAATAAATGTGCTTGTAGGTGAAGCTCAATTTGATAGAAAATATTTGGCTTGCTCAGCTTGTTTAGCTGGTTATAGCTTTCAACCCTATACATTTTCTCTCTTAAAAATGGAATAGTGCCTTCTTAGACAACACTGTAAAAAGTCACTGCCTCCTTTTGATTCATGTGTTGCGTGTTTGCAATTTATGACCTGAATCAGCAGATACATATATTTCATGCGTATGTATAACACTTTTGAAAAGTTGGCAAGAATCTTGGAGTTAGCAAGGAAAAGAAATAAAAATTTTATGTTTACAAATCTGGGCTTAAGCTGCTCCTCCATCTCAAGATTCATGTGTTTGCTTTCCATTTCAGCAGCTGCTGGAAGCACTCTTCAATAGGAACCAAATAAATCCATACCACCTGTCTGTCTGAATTGGAGGCCAAATCATTCTGTTATTCTATCTCAACATTTAAAAAGTAATAAAGCATCTCAACCTCAATTTTCATGCCATGAAGAAAACAATCCAGAAGGGGATTAATAAGACCTTTGTTAGGCAATTTACAGGCATGTGACTTGGAATTACAGTAAGATCATCATCATTGCTCCAAAATTTCTTTGCAATCTGAAGTGCAGTGTCTTCTTCTCCAAGTTTTGTAAATGCTGATATGTTATAGCTTGAATTTAATGCTGACCTATATCTATTTTACTACAAGTCGCATTTTTAGGTCTTTTGATATTTACCCTCTCCCCCATTACGTCTCATGGCAAGGTGCCTTTGAAGAAACTTACAGATTTGTGAGTATAGAGACACTTATCTGAGAAAACTATCAGGATTCCTCCAGAAGCACATGGTGCTTTTATCCCTATAGACTTGAAAGTTAATCTGCTCTAAACTCTGCAGGTCTCCCACACAATGTTCATAAATAAAAGAAAACTTTGAATCCCTGCCTTTAGTTCTAAATCCCAAGGTAAGGATTGACTGGAATATACTGGAACAGATCTTTAGGTTTGGATGAAATGCTAGTTTTAGGTCATTGCCATGCCTTTCAAGCACTCAAAAAACTACTGTAATATGTTATTTTGGTACTGGGCCATGCAAACCTTGCCCAAATTTTGAGTGCAGGAGCTGTCAGCAAAGAGCTGTATAGTTGTAGGCAGGAGGTACTTCAGTGCACTTCAAATGAAACTTGTCCCCTCATTTTGCTTCAAATCAGTTGATTAGGAAAAATGCATTATTGTGCCAAAATAAAAACAGATAAGCCAAACTACTAATTTGTTTTTCCAGTGAGAGTTTCATACAGTTTATTAAATAGAGAATCCAGAGCAGTAATCGACACATTGACTGAGGTGTTAATGGAGATATGGTAAAGCAATGTATGACAGCCAAGGGACAGAGTGCACTTCTTACTCACTCTCTCCAGCCATGAAATCAGTAAGTCAGATCATTTGTCTTAGTCATCTACTATTACTTTGGGGTGAATCAGTGCACGGACGTTTAAGGACATCCCGAGCAGATTTGTTCATTTAATAGGGAAAAAAACCAAAACAAAAATAACAACTGTTTTATTTGAAAGCCGGGACCAAGAGAGATTTGGTTGAGCAAAAGCAGTATTTGACATTAGTTCAAGTTGGGCAGGAGTTCAGCCAGAAGTTATCATATGATTGGGTTTTGGGGTTTCTAGTTTTTTGGAAGTCTGTGTGAAATGATCTAGTAGTGGTCTGAGTCCAAATTCCAAAACATAAGTGCCTCCGTTCCTCGCAAAACCCCATAATTTGCAACATTGTTAAGAGTCTCTAAATAGAAGGAAAAACATACAACCCCTAGTCTACTCCTAGTCTGCCGTGCAGATCTGAAATAAGGAAACTGGGGACATGAAATACATCATTACCTTTGATCTCTTGACAATCCCTCGTTAGGGAAAAAAAAATCTCAGAGAAAAAAAAGAAAATAACTACTAACCACACCAGCTACTCTGTTAAGGTTTTTGTCCTTATCCTATAGGTTTCAGCAAGCACTTCTTGGCATTGCCACGCTTGTAGAGCCTGGCTAAGAGTCAGCAGGATCTACACAGCGAAGAAGAAACAACTTACTATGACTTCTTTTAGAGTCATTTGAAAAGCATGTACCCTAAAGTTTATTCAAAGTTGAATTTTCAGTCATTTGCCTTCTAGGAAGTATAAAATAAAATATATTAACAAATACAGAGGTTAAGAAGAAACCATAATGAAAATCAGTGTCGTATTTCACATATATGAAATTTTCCACTTTTAAGGAAAGGTTTTTTAATGTCTATCACTCTAGGCTTCACTGCAATCAATGACACACATTTAGTCTGCATTTAAAGTAAATATCCCATGAAATAGTTTCAATAGTAAAGGAAAGAGTTCAAAGTAAAGGAAAAACTTTCACTGATATCTCACATACAGTGCCACCTTTAACTATATAATTTGCCCATTCCTCGTAGAGTTTTTCAGAAAGTATTTCTTAGAGGACTGTAATTAAGAAGGTAGTTTTCTCAGTACTATTGTTGTTGGCCTCCTCAGTAAAAAATATTATATTTCTAAGAGTACATCATGACAATTCAGCACTTAATATTTGCAAACCAAACCCCACTAGTCTAAAAAGCAATGCAAAGTGCATGAAGATATGGGATATTTTCTTTGTGAACACAAGTCATAACATAGCAATAAAGATTATATACCATTTCCCCATCTGTTAGCTGAATTGTTTCATCTTCCTCTGCCTTCTACATCTCTCCTTCACTTTTCCAAATTAAATTATGGGCTAAAAAATTATGCTTGTCATTCAAGGTTTCATATGAAAATAAAATTTCAAACTTCAGAATATGGATTCAGCTTCGGATAAATGTGTAGAGTACCATTAAAACAAGTGTTGAAGTCAAGAGTAACGCTCTATATCTGTTTAGTTATATTTGCTTGAACTTTGGAGTAGCTAAGAATGTCTTCTATCCTGAATGAGCTTTACCAAATCACACACAACCAGATATTGAAATGAAGAAAAACTGAAAGTTATTTTTTTCTATGCATTCATTTGACTTTTTCTCATTTTTGTACCATACTGAAAACAACAAATTGTACTGCAAAAGTTTTAGTTGTATTTTATGTTTATTCTATCGTAACATCTCATGAAGGCTATGTGGCTGCAGCCTATTTTTAATTCACATCAGTTAAACAGGAGAAGAATCAGGCCTATGTAATCCTGCAAGGATTGCAGAGATAAATGGTTTCCTGGCATTGATCACAACTGTTGGATAATGGCTCCCCTCAGAGGTAGTACAGGAAGCATGCGCCGGTCCAGTAGGTCTCCTTGCTACTCTATGTCAAGAGGAAAGAGCATTATATGTGAGTTTTTGCAAACGTATTGCAAACTCCATCCTACAATGCAATAGGGTTTGCCAGTTTAGTTATTTTCTTTTGTGGGAAATGACTGCAGCTAATGAATAAAATATGTTACAATTAATGATGGAAGTATACATAAGAAATTAAAAATGAAAATGTGGTATCAACGATTAAGATTCATTTCACAAAATATAGTGGGCCTTTAGGTTGTATTAGAAGCATGTAAAAGAGAAGCTTACCTGACTATTTTCTAATATTTCAGCTTCACAAAACTAAAATGAAGGCAAAATAATAAATAAAATATTTCTATTGATTTTGCAAGCTAGAGATGTGAATATTTGTCCAAACAGATGTTTAGAGTGACTCTGAGTCAGTCTCAGTTGTGTTTTTGAGAATGCTCTTTCTCAGCAGTGTCTCTCAAAGTGTCCCATAGTGTCCTTTAAAGCTCACAAGCAAGTTTTCTTGCCTCAAAGCTGTTAATTTAGGATAATACATCACCATGTACTCTGTCCTATACGTCTTTTAAGGATTCTATTAAGAAACATGAAGATAACTCCCTCCTTTCCTGCCACTTTTATGAGTTGCACAAAAATGTCATTAAACTAGCTTTTAAAAAAAGTATCCTAAAAGATTTCTAAAAAATTACTCACAGTTTGACCATCAGAGCATTGTGGAATGCATTAGCTTGACTTGTTTATTAAATAAGATAATAGAATAAAAGGATAATTTAATACATTGAACATATTTTTTGAGTTCTACTCATTTTTCAGATTTCTCTAACACAAGAAATAGACAATATCAAATGAAACTAGCATGTAGCAGATTCAAAATTAGCCAGGACTAAGTGGTTCTTCACAAATGAGGGGAAAAAACTCCAAGTCAGAATTTTCTGAGATTACCACCATCAAAACAGGAAAAGTCTGGAAGCTATAAATGGTGTAGAACTAGGAAAACATCAGCTTACTGCTCAGTAGCAGCTGAAGTAGCAAATAAAATTATAGGAATTATTAGGTAAGGAAAACTGACAGAGAAAGAAAAGAGCAGAGCTTTGCTCCAGTGTAAACCCATGCTTCATTGTGAATCCTATGTGCAGGTGAGTCCCCTGTCTCCAAAATTGATACAGTGCAGTGGGGAGAGGTACGGAGAGGGGCAGCGGTACCAACAGGATGTGCAGCAGCTGCCATACAGGGAGCAGTCAGGTACCTAGGGCTCTCATGCCTGGAAAGGACTCAGCTGGGCAAAAATAGGACAAAGCTTTATGAAATCATGAGTAGGAAAGAAAAAAAAAGTGGATGGAGACTTGTTGGTCATCATCTTTCCAAATATAGGAAGTACAGACCATGAATGAAACCTGATGTATGGCAAGTCCAAAGCAAGTAGTGGCAGATGTGTCGTGCCTGAAGACATCACTAAGGTGTGGAACTGCCTGCCTACTGTGTGAAGCTTAAGAGATAAACAGGACACTGGAGAAACCAGTGGCTGTTAAATGTGTAGATTCCCTGTTTAGCTCAGCAAAACATTTAGTGACAAAGTGCAGGAGGCAGGGACTATCTTGTTTTAAAAGTTCATTATTCTGTCGATAAAGGACAAGTCCAGCTACATTTTTGATTGCTAAAGGAATTTCAGATTTAAACATAATCCTTAACAGAAAAAGAAAAACACACAGAAAGGTATTTTATATTCTCTTAGAGATTGTGAAATGGCAAGCATCCCTTGGAACACAGAAAACCAAGATAAAGAGTAATTTCTCTTCTGTCAGTCTTTGCATTGGTAGTTCTGAAACACTTTTGCACACACATATTTTTTCTCACACTGTTATAAAGTTGGCCAGTAGCATTCTGCATTTGTTTTTAAAATGGATGAATGAGAAAAAAGAATGACTGCAAGACTCTGGTTTTCAAAGCTTTGGTCCCTCCCTATCTTCCACTGAAAGGTAAACCTGTCTCTATGTCGTGTCCTGGTTCTGGCCAGGACAGGGTTAATTTTTGCAGTAGCCAGGAAAGGTATAGCCAGGACCCGGAGGTTATTCTATACCACCGGACATCATTTTCCAGGAATAAGGAAGGGCTCACTTCTGAGTCAGGCTGGTGTGGACTGCTGTCATTGGTATTGTTGTTACTGTTCCTTTTCTTATCTCATTGTCATTTCCAGCAAATTGTTCTTATCTCAACCTGTGCTATTTACCTTTTGTGCCTCCAATTTTCCTCTCCAGCCACTGGCAGGGGGAAGGAGAGAGGGAAGTGAGTGAGAGGTGCACAGTTTCAGTGGGAACACTAATTTGAAGAATACCGTTCCTAAACCACGATAGATTGTCAGGTTACAGTGGATGGCAAGGGGAGAGCAAAAGTCTCATTTGGCAGGTAGGTCTGAACATAAACCAATAAAGAAGGTGTGCACTGTCCTAGCTAAAAAAAGAACAAATATAATTCTGTTTTATCTCAAACACTCAGGAAAGGGGTTTTTTTTCCCAAATGGAAGTAATAAGAAGTGTAAAAATTTATTTGTGCATCTTCTGTCATCTGAACAATACACTAATTAATCTCCTGGCCATAGAAGCTGAAATAACCTAACATTAATTAATGCACTACAAATTTTAAGAGCCAATCACAATACAGCAAGATAATATTCCACATTTCTTCATACCTGCTTGTTGAACAGGATTTGAAATTGAAAGTTGAAACAAATGAAGAGGCTGTTCTCTTTAATAATATATGTTATGCTAATTAAACATAAGATCTGAGATGCCAGATGTAGGATTCTTTATACACTTTCCACAAAGAAAAAAAAAAACTGTTGTTTTTGTAGGCCAGTGAATTTCTCTAATTAAAAAAGCAAACACCCAAATCTCAATATAATCTTAGGACAGACATTTAAATGAGAATATAACTGCTAGAACATATGTAACAACTGCTAAACGGTTTGGATGCTCTAAATGTCAGAATATTGACCACAGGATTATCTCAGATAATCAAAATATCACAGTGGAGTCTGAGTTCAAGGAGGATACTTAGTAATTCCTGAAAATCAGAATCCTCTACTGTATTTTAAACAATGGGCTATTAAGCCAGAGCTCTGAAAATCATTTGTCCTTTCAAAAGCTTTAATCTATGTTTTGAGTAGGTTAAAAATTCACAGAAGTTCCCAATATAACAGTGCATCTCAATGATAGAGGGATAAAATCTCACTCTCCAGGAGTGAAATATTGCTCACATGAGTGAATGAATTAGTGCCATATGATCTTCTGTCATTTATAGATCTATTCCGTATAAAGAGAATTAAGATCATTATTCAGCAAATATTCTGACAGCATCATTTGCTCATCATTTTCCGTCACCTCTCAGTACGTGACTAGTTTAGCCTCTATTTTTGTATAATTCAGAACATAGAACCTGTAGGAGAAAAAAATCTACCTGAAAAATTTTTCTTTATATCATATTATGTTATATAATGTTATGTTATGATGATATGATATTTATTATATTCCCAGAGCTAAAAAACCCAGTACATACTAGGGAGCAAGGGAAGAACCTGGAATGCAAATGAAGGCCATACCCTTTCAAAAGCATCTCCATGTTGCTGACTGCTCCAAAGACATCTCACTCATTGTGAGCGTGGAGGTGACGTGCAGTGCTGGCCACACAATGTATGTGGCTTTGCGTAAGCAGTGCCGAAGCAAACTTCAGAGATATTCTGTCCCACCAGGGGACAATCTGTCTCACTGCTACCAGTATACCAGTTAGTTACAGCTAACACTTCTTCTTAATAACATATGGAAGCAGTGTATATATATATATATATCTCTCTATATATTTACTTTATATGTGATGTGAGGTGCCATCTCTTCCCAGAAGTCAAGGGATGGAGAAATCCAGTACTGCTTCTTCTCTCCACTAAATGTTCTCACATGGCCGTTGTTGAATATGGCCATTACTGGCTTGAGAAGTAATGGCTTCATGTACCACACTATAAAAATAGAAATTAGTCAGTTTTCCAATTCAGCTGGCAGTTTTTGTTTTTAATATTTTTATTACTGCAGACATCATCTTCCAGCCATCTGCTAAAGATGAGAAAGACAATAACTGAGCAGAACTGGAATGAATTTTGCTGTATCTGCAGTTGGGCATATCATTACTGTATTCTGATGGAGAATTGATGGGGGGAGGTATTTTGTTCTTTTTTTAGAGGCAATCAAAATGTGATGCACGGCAACACCTCAGGGTGAAAAAATACACTGTTTTTTACAGGAAGACTGGAAGACCCATATTGACCTTTGTTTACTACTCTCCCATCATTGTTGTGAGAGAAGCAGCAAGTCTGTCTCAGGTCCTCCTTCTGTCATTCCTGAGGCTCTTCTGATCACTGAGTTACCCAGATTTTTGCAAAACTGAGAGAGGCATTAGGCTAATCCGCCCCAGATGCCACAACTCTCTGGTATCTTGCTCTAGCACTTCATGCTTCCTTTCCCTTTTCTCCAGAGTTACTCTCCAAAGGAAAAACCTGACCATCCTCCACTGCAGAAATTGGGAGTCAGCAGGCTCTTCCTTCCTTAAATCCAAAATTGCTCCTGAATAGACAATTAGTATAAATAACTTTGGCCAGCTACAGGCCATATTGTTTATCAAAAGGGCAGAGAACTCACACTGAGGTAAGTATGCTTTTCTAGGTATCAAAAATCTCTAGGAAAACCACTATTTTTTTTAAGTTTGGCAAAACTCAAATAAAACAGTGCCTATTAGGGTTAATATTAAGTCCAAGGTGGTGGATGGAGTGTGCCCTGAAAGTACAGCAGCAGCTTTCTGTACACAAAAGTTGAAAGTGAAACCTTGAAGTCCCATGGCAGCTTTTGTATTAGAAGTTTCTGAGGTTTGGTGGTCTTTAGCCAAAACTGTTCCTACACAGTTATCTTGTTGATCTATATCCTCTCATTACAAATACAATTCCTTCTGTTTGTTCTTTCTATGAGATTGTTAAATAACTGGAAAAACTCACTGGATTAAAAGATGCTTATAAACACAGTATTTGCCACATGTGTAGAATTACAAAGAAATGCAAGTATTACCTCTATCAACTTCAACAAATCTCAGCATGAAAACACTGTAGAATAAAAGAATGGAGAAAACACAGCTAGAAGTAGGACATAAATGAGCCCTGATCTACTGCCCATTGATGTCAGTGGAAAGACTTGCACTGACTTCACCAGCTGAGGCCTCTTGTGAAGGTCTGAAAAATGCTAATGATATCTTTATGCAGGATATTTTCAAAAAAAAAATGGGGATGCCATTTTTTTTTTAATCAATGAGTTTTATAATATGGCATTGCTTCACAGAATATCCGTGTCCATGAGGAACATACAAGGAAAAGCAGATGGAAAATCTTTTCAATTAGCCTTCAATTAGTCAGAAACTTACCTATGTCAAGAAAGAATATAACAGAGGAAAATATGCAGTAACATATTACAGCTGTTCATTTTGGAAGACACAAATAAAATAATTTAATTTAATTGTTGTCTTCTTACATTTTTACTTCCTCTCATACCATATTTCTTGTTAAGAAATCTCTCAGCACAGTTAAATTGGAACACCATACAGGAATCCTTGCTCCTTTTTATTATTTTACCATATGAGGGTTCAGGCATGTTGTCGAGTCATTTGACCTCCTTAAGTGCATTGGCAGAACTCTGATATTCATGGCCAAGAATTTTTCCTTGTTTCTTTTTCTAAAAATTGTTTAAATGACAATTTGTATTAATTATAGAAAGTGCATCCTTAATTAAGGAGAAAAGACTTATTTTTTTCCCCAGGCATCTCTTGCATTTTAGCTGATGAATCCAATGATGAGAGAGATGGAAGCTGACTTTCAAGTTGTAATTTTGTCTTATTAATAAAAGGGATGGGAGTGATGAAGCAAGAGGTGATCAACACGCAAAGAAAAGATCAGACACGCATTTGCAATTTGAGTCCAAAGATACCTGTGTTAATAGGAGAAGCTATGAGAGCAAGCTTCAAGAGAAAGCTTTCATGGTGAAAAGTGATATACAGGATCTTGATTTAGAAATGTTTCTGCCTACTGTAATGAATAAAAAATCCTCAAACCAAAATTAATGGGGATGACTGTTCTAAACTGCAGTGCATACAAACAGACCTGAGAGTGTGCATTTTCTGTAATATCTGTTCACACCAGAGGAAAGTTGTATTGAATTGGTGCATATAAACCTGAAGAGAGGTGCCCTTTTATTACAGGAAGTGTGCTTCCAGGAACAACAGGATGTTATTAAATGTAAATGAGTATCAATTGAGTACCCAGACAATTCTTCAAGCTTTTCAAACAACAGTTTTTTAAAACTGAAGTGACAGAAATCAAGAACAAAAGACATATTTCAAATACAAAGTAAAAGCCTTTTTACAAATCCTATCAAGAGCAAACATGTATTTGAAGTCAGTTTAAGAGAAAGTATTTGCAACCACTGTAGCAGTCAACCTTTTATATTTGCCTGTAAGCTCAAGATTTCTGAACTTAATTTTGCATATGCCGTTTAGGTGGTTTTCAGCATCTAAAGTTCTGCATTTATGGTAGATATCTTAGCAAATTTAAAGTGGAAAAGCATTCAATTTGCACAGTCTGGAGCTCCATTAGAATAGCCTTCCTCAAAGCACCAGTTTGACAAAGCACTTAAATCTGTTCTGAATTTCTCTCTCAGCCATGATCTTCCCAATTTCAGCAAGGCATTCACATCCTTTAAGTCAAGAACTGGTTTTAAAACTTTGCTGAAACAGAGCTGAAAAGTTGCTTTACCCATTCAAAGTAGCAGAGCAATTCAAGTTTCATTCCCCTTTAACTGCAGGTCTTGTGCACTTTGCAGCCCTTGTGAGCTGCTGTTCTAATGTACTGCTCCAGCCTCCCGGAATGCACTGTGTACAGACAGACAGCATCTACCAACACTCCTCAGAGTGCCTTAACACTTCAAAAGAATAGCAATTTTCCAAATCCAATATATACTGCACATCCAACTTATGAAAATAAATAAATTATTGAAAGCGTCATCACATGACTTATTGGAATGCATGAATTTGGCTAATGCAAAGTCAAAATGGGATTTTAGAATAAATACACAACCTTATTAGTAAGGCAAGCAAATTAGCCATATCAGGGTAGAAGTGGGGGAACAAACTAGGGGAGGAGAGCATCTGCCCAACTCAGGTGGGAACACTGCTCTGTTCCAGTGGTTAATATGTTTCAAGACAATCTCAGAAATGACCAGCTTACTTTACAGAAATGACTTTACATCTTCATAACCAGATCAGATCTCATGTCTTAGGTAAGGTTTCCCTTTTATACCCCTCAATAAAAGGGAAACCTTATTCACCTCTTCGGTTACCATCAGTGAATTATCACAAGTTTTGTTCACTACATGAGGCTATGGATCAGTAGTGACATCAGCTTTACCCAAAGTTAAATCTAGACCACAGCAATGTTTAAAACCATTAAAAGGAAATATAGTCACATTGCTGAGCATGTACCCAAGTACAGATCTTGCATACTCAGGTTCTGAGAAACACTCTCTTAACTCCTCAAAGACTCACAGCATTACAGTTCTGTTTCCCATAGATCCAGATACTATTTTTGTTGCTAGTGTTGTAATTAATTTCCAATTGTAGAACTTTCCTTAGCAACTTTTAAAGTTGCTAGTACAGATACATAGCTAATATCACATATATATCAGAGACTGCAAAAATTCAGCTCTATAGTTTAATTTTTTAAAAAATGTAGCTGAAGCATGTTTATGAGAATAATCCTTTTACGTGCAAGGTGTCCTGTTATACATGGCTGACTGGGACTAAAATTCTCAATACATGTCCTTCTACCATATTGAAATTTGTGCTAGATAAATGATATGCAATCAAAAGGTTAAGTGAGGAGAGGTGTCATAAAATGATATCTGAAGTACCTTTTACCTTTACTAAAAAAGTTGTTTCATACTTAGATATTTATTTATTAATTTAATGTTCTCTAGGAATTACTTCCTAGTCTAGATGCTATCTAGGATTTCTTTCAGATAGTTGACCATTTTCTTTCTAGCTATTCAAATACGTCCTGTTTGCTCAAGTTTGCTCCTTGTCTATTGTCCTGTTTGCTCAAGTAGGAATTACACAGTGTCATTGGAAAACATGCGGAGGAATCAACCTTGTTTTCCAAAATACTATGCTAAAACTTTTTTTTTTTTTAAATTTTTTTTATTACATATAGCACCTGTTGTGCTCTGCTAGAACATGAACTACAACTGTTCTCCTTCCTTTGGAGGCCATTTCTACTGGGAGTGAGACTCTCAGATGCAGAGGGGTAAGAGTATGTAGTGAGACTTTGCATAGATCAAACCATCCGTGTTTCCTATGAGACAGACACATATGAGTACACAGGCAAGTAGTCCTTTGGAATTAATGAGAAAGCAGAAAACAATTTTAAAATCTGAGGAGGAAACCATAAATTTAGTAGGGAGATTAAATTAGACACAAGCTTGCAATATGTGTACCATAAGGGTTGGAAGAGGAAGAAATTTCGTAATTAGTAAATGTATCAGCATACAAAAGCAATCCTTTTCTCTGAGTGGAGTAGCAATAACGGGACCCTCCTTTCTCATTTTGACCTTATTATAGAACATTACTAGTAATATTTGTAAGACTTATACCCATTTAAAAAATAATACTCAGTTCCACATTGGGTAATACCAATTACAACAGAAGGTGGTTGTTGAACTGACAAATATCTAGAGATAGAAAGGGTGCGCATGAACATTGCCAGGGATGGGAAGCCTGGTAGAGAAAACTTGAGCATTATCTGCCAGAAACAATGAGTGTGGTATTCTACAAGTTAAAAATGGGCTGCAATTTATGCGTGGCACTTGGCTCATTTCATCTGGCTTTTCACTAAGGTTAAGAACAGACGTGTTTCCCTGGAAAAAGCTGAGGAGCCATCCAGGCACTGAGAGATAAAGCAGGAGATTCACAACAACTACTCCCATAAGAAAATAACAGGCAACAATCCAGCAGCTCTCTAGGCTGGAATCACAAACCTTGTCAAAGGAAGATAAGGCCTGGGAAAAGGAAGTAGATTAAAAATATAAGCATTCTGAAGACTTATTCCTCTATTTCTTCTCTGGAGAGCTAGTATTTCCTGATCAAACTGCCATTCCTCAATTTAGTGAAGACCAAGAAGGGACTGCATACACGAGTCACCCTAGAAAGTCTGAACACAAAGAGATAAATCTTTAAAAGTGACAAAGGAAATCAGAGGATGCTGTATCATGTAAAATCATTCTATACATTCAAGTGTCCTCCATTTGCACTGGGACTCTTCAAAGGACAAGCTGAAGACAGAATCCCTAGCACAGCTCCCAGAATAGCACATGTGCTCTGCCTGGTACGATTTAAGGTGTCTGAGTATAATTTATGGAAAACAGTTTTTCACTGAACCCAAATCTTCAGTTATTGAAAATGTGCTCCTTACAGTTAAATAAATTTTTAAAAAAATTAAAAGCCTTCTTTGGTTCCATATTTATATCAGAACATCCTTTGCATATCTGAAAGTCATACTGCAAGCAGCTTTGTGTCTGAGTTTCAGAAGGAAATTCTACCTAAAGGTAGAAAAGTACAATGTGTTTTCCAATGGTTACATGGAAAAAAATTTGTGAACTAGGATTCTTTGGTTTTATTCCTGATTTTGTCAGAGGCTGGCTTAAGACACATCCACCTTAGGTGATTCAACAGCTAAAAGATGCTTGGCCACAGCAAGATGATTGACAGTGCCAGTTAGGAACCTTTCTTCTTAGTCATTCAGCAAAGAGATTTTTGGGGGATATGCGTTTTGCCAGGCTCCCAAAACAGTCAATGGAGACTGATAGGCTGCTTTTAAGAATGAGTCGGAGCAAAAGCATCAGAGAGATATTCCTGTAATTGCATTCTGAAGGAGCCCATCTCTCACTGTCCACTACAGAAAAAGTGCCTAAGAAGTATCACTGAGTTTCTTGGCATCAGCTCAGTCCTGGGGTAACCAATCCCTTCATGTTTCATGTGAAAGCTCAGCTGGCTGAGGACATTGTCACATCAGCCACAGGATCTGGGCTCCCATTTGAGCCCCAGCTGCCCTGATGGCCTCTCTGCTGGCTGAGGCTGATCTGAGCCCGGGATGAGCCAGGTGTCTCTGCACGCAGAACCACCTTGTGATACCAGCCTGGACCTGTCACATCTCCACAACTGATGGGAGTGTGCCTGACTTGGAACATTTGGCCCAGACAATCCTATTCAAGCCTGGTGCCCACACTGTGCAGGCTGGAATCATGGGCATATAGAGACTAAACCAGAGAAAATTCTCTATCTCAAGTTTTATGGCACTCAGTGGTAACAGGAAAATACTGAGTTTCTGCTGGAGCAAGTTTCTGACATGAATATGGTTTTATATAACTGTTCACGAGAACTGAAGCAAGCATTTCAAGACTAGATGGTGACTTGGTATAACTAACCTGTCCTAGGGGTTACCTGGAGATGCACTGGGATGGGCCTCTCTTTGGTACTGATATTTATATTTCCAGGTAGTCACCAGTTCTTGAAAAAAAAATCATCAATGAACAGCAGGACCTAATGTAAAAGATCACTTAAATATCTGAGTTATTAGACTGCTTTTAAACTGTGATTTTAACAGTTTAGATTCCTTGTGATTCAGAATCACTTTTCTGGGTAGTGATACTTCTTCCTCTCCTCTTAGCTTGCCTCCTGCAGTTCTAAATATTCCAAAATAAGAGTTTCAATCTCCCATGTCTTGTCCAAACTATGCACTTCAATTGCTCGACTACTGCCATATGAGGGGGCTTGAAAAGCAGAATCGCTACAGCTGCATCCACACAGGCCAAGTACTGCTCCATGAGCTGTGCTGCCTGGGCCACACTGTTCCATGTGGATGGCAGCTTAACAGCCTCTGTTACTGCACTGGCCTGCTTTCTCTGCATCTGGATATCACAGAAGAATGTTTTATGTTGCCACATTAGTAATCTTCGAAAGCTACAGTGACTTGCATATAATATATTTTCAGTGCTCTTAATGTGTCTGAGGGACTTAATTCACTTCTTTTGATTTCTGGAAGACACTATTTCACAGACCTATGGATTTAAGAATCTTTGGATTTCCATTTATTAAATTAGTAATCTTTTCTTGTTTTCAAAATTTAAGCGCCATAGATATACAAAAGATTTTTTTTCATTAATGATCGCCTTTTTCTGCTAAAATGTTAAGGGTGAGTTACAAAAACAAAACCACTTTCTGAGTAGTGAGTCCATCCAGACTGTGCAGAACTGAGTTCATACCAAAACAGCCGCACTGATATTAGTATGTATACACTGTATCTTCTATGTAGCTAGACTACCTCTGGAAAGTTCTCAATGTAGGCTCTTTCAAAGGCCTCTACAAAAAAAAATCCATTTTGAAAAATCCAATTGAGAAAAATATCTGGTTTTCAATAAATTAGAAAAAGAAAAAACCAGAACTGGTTAAGAATAAAGAGGGTAAGTTATTCTTGAACTGCTTGAACTCTTGAATGTGCAAATGAATGATGGAAAATCTGACAGACAAACCTAGGTAAAATGACATAATTTCATTTCTGCTTCTGTGGGGAGAAGAGGAAAGGGGGAAACTATTGTGGTTTTGAAATCACAGCAGAATGAACTCACTCTCATTCTCTGACCTATTCATTTCTCAATACTTATTTTTATGGCTCATGTTACGAAGTTGTGTAATGATAATTTATAGGTCAGCTCGACAGAACCAGGCAGACAGTACTCAACATGATCCTTACTGTTCCTGTCCACAAATACAACAACCTATATTACTCCTCTCCCCAAGACTATTTGAACTTCCCTCACAGAGGTATGTAATGAAAGGTAATACATGAACAAAAATATGGAACAAAGGTGAGAAAGGGCAGACTTTTATATAATTCATCCAAAAACATTTCTAAATGTCCAAAGAGCCAGCAGCCAGCAAGGATGCCACAGTCCAAAACCAATTCAGAGAATGCCTACAGAATTGGTGCCCACAACACAGACAGATATCTATTTTTTCTGGGTTTATGTCTAAGACTCTGGGTTCAGCATTTCAGCAGCTCATCATTATGCTTCCAGCGCAATAAGAGTGTGGCTTGCCATGAGTGCAGAACTGATAATTCATCCATCACCAGTAGTCACATCCAAGCCTGCCCAGACATAAACACACACACCAGAGGCAAAATGTGGTTCCTATGCATAGGAAATTCTATTTTCAGCTAATAGGTTACCTAAAAATAAACTCTTACTCAAATGCAAGGGTTTCCTTCAGTCCATTTTCTTAGTAGCATTAAAATACAATTTTGATTTGAAAGAACGATTCCTACTTTAGCAGTGTCAGGTGGCTGGGTTCCAGTATTGTATGAATACTGGACTTTACATTCTTCTAAAGAACTGAACATTTTCCAAAGGGACAGAACTTTATATTTTGAAAAATATCCCTCAGTGATTTTCTGCCAGCTGAAGTATCCAAAGTGTCTGCCCTCAAGAAAGATTCAGTGCTTTTGGCAACATTTGCAAGCTAGTCTGTTTTTTCCAATCCAGAAACATTTTCTTTGCCAGACAGTCATCTGAAATAATGTTCTTACACAGAAAGTACATGTTCGGTATGTTTTGCATTTATACACTGTGAAAGACAAGGAGTTTGGAGGTCCTAGAGGCTGGCACTGGATTACAAGAGCAGTTACTTTCAGATCGAAAGTGAAGGCACTGGAAGATGGCAAAGGTGATAATAAAAAAGCACTGGGATTTCTAAAACCATGACTAGAACGTTGCTCCCAGGCTTGCAGGGTCATGAGGCCATGCTAAAGAGTAATAGAAGGTTACCCAGCAGAGAAGGCTGTGATAAAAGGTCAGCCCCTCACTTGAGATGAGGGGAAAAGGTCAGCATCAGGTTCATGATGTTCGGCCATGGGGCCCTGACTGTGTAACTGACATACGCGCCCTAGGTATTTCCAAGGGGAAAATGCTGAAGGAATGTGAACAGGACAGCAATTCTCTCCATGCGATAGAAAACTGCAAGTTTTAAATCACAAATGTTTTCCTCCTTGTTCTATAGGACTTTTTAGAGTGAGGGGTTTTTTATTATTATTTGAGCAATGGGCTATCCTAACAATACAAATTACAGATTACATTGTTATTTTTATGGACAGAAGTTCCCAAACAAAATAGGATTTGGAATCTACCATGATTTCAGATTTTAAGGGATCTGTGGGAACGTCTTACAAATCAGAGTCTGTCTTCATTAGAAAAAGGGACAAATTCAGAGAATTTAAGTATGTGAAAAGATTTTCAGATGTGAAAACAGTGCACAGCATTCTAAAGGCTTGATCAGACATAGCTGGATATCAGACTATGCCTGACAAATGTAGCTGTTTCCCCAGCTGCCTGTCTCCTGACAGAGCTTATAAACTCTCAGCAGAGCAGGACTGGCAAGCATTCCTTATCTGCTTCTCTGTCAATGCAGATAGCTCATAGAACATTGACAGTAGGCAAGGCCTATGCTGCTCTTCTACCTCTTCTGCCTTTCATTCCAGAGGACATTCAAATGCAGGGCCCAACAATTTGCAGACCAATCTGTCTATAGTCTAAAACATCATCACATCACATTAAAATTTATTAAGAATGTGTCAGCATTATGACAACTCTACTATTCTTCAGAACTAATATTTTTTCTGGAGCAGCCTTTCCTTTCAAGTTTCATGATGACCTTGGTTTTTCCCTCCCTCTCTCTTTTGGGTAAAAGAAATACAGTTTTCTGAGTACATGAAAACAAGCACTACAGAAATTAAATACACATACTTCCCACTGACAGTCTTCTGGAGTTGTTTTTCTTTGGTTTTGTTTTTTTGTTTTTTTTTTTTTTTTTTTTTTTTGGTCTCTTTTTTTTTTTTTTTTTNTTTTTTTTTTTTTCATTAAAATATGATCTCAGAGTTTAAAGGACTCATTAATCAAGCTTCATGCCCCAGATTTTCACAGAAAGCCTGGACTTTTTTTTATCTGCTCTGAAAGTGTAGTACAAAATATGTGACATAAACTGCCAATATGTGTTTCAAGAAAATCACCTACTCACAGTTATTAAGAAAAATACTTCTCTATATATCTTTATGAAGCACATAAGCCTTTGGTTTTTCTTCTCCGAAAACATCTATGTGAAATGTCATGGCATATATTACCGATAAAAGCAGATGAGCTAGGGTTTGTCCAGAAGGCAGTTCACAGAAAGGAGGTGTTTTTCACATATATTCACAAGAACCGCTCGACATCTAAGCACAGCCAACCTGTCATTCCCGAGCCAAGGAGCAGATACAGAGCCTTTGCCAATCCAGTTCCAACACACAGAGTAACAAATAGTCTCTGAGGTGATGACGAACCATCAGCAAGCCCCACCTGGGCCACGCAAATATATATTTAACATCACACAAAAAACAAAAAAGCCCAGCTTGCATTCATCCTGCGGACACAGCATACAAAGACCATGGATGACAACAGGGACTGCTGGGGCCCCCATCTGGAGCTGCCCTTCAGAGGAGCTCCAGCACAGCTGGGACCCTCAGCCCCAGCTGCAGTGGTGCTGTAAAGGCTGTGTGAGGATGGCCGCTAAGAGGGCGCGCGGTGCTCTGCCTTGCACCAGGCAGGGTGGGTGTCCAGCTGGCCGGCCAGGCAGCAGACACCATCCCCAGGGCAGCCCGCAAACAGGATCCTTGTCCTGCTTAGCTGCGAGGCGCAGATCACCTGGAAAAGCATGACGTGACAGTCCTGTATGAACCCTACCTCTGCTGCCAGCGCACAGTTACAAGCACACAAAGCCACACCGAGGACCTCTGGAGCCCTTCCTAGGGAAACGCTTTTTAGGCTCTTGCAGCCTACCATCCATTTGTGCTTTTATTCCAGTTTCCCATTTTACATGTCACCCATTGAAAATATTGGCTATCATACTTTCTATTCCTCAGATTTCACCTACTGGACAAACTTTTAGCACGTTTTCTCTAGTGTCTTCCTCGTGTAACACATTTCTCCATTTTGGAGCTTTCTTTCCACTGCTTTTTCTATCAGTTTTTTGGTTTTTGCTGTCAGATTGCCCCAAGTAGACTCTTAAAATAGCCCTGCTCATTTCTTTCTCTTTTACCAATCACTAGATCTGAAAGAGTACTTCTGGGAGCTCCAGACATTTTCTATCATCTGCTAAGCCCTCCCTCCCTTCCTGAGATCCTGCCAAAGGCAGCAGAGTCATCACTGAACTTAAAGGGTCAGTCACAATGTACAAAGATTTTGTTAAATAAATTTTCCTTAAAAATAGACTGCCCAGCTCTATTTGTGACAGTGCCCTGATATTTTTAGGATTTTGACTTAATAATAAGAAAAACAAAGCTCAGATAAATTCTCCTTTTGATTTTTAAACCAGCAGTCTGAAGGAGCATTTCCTTCTTCAGTGAGAGCTGAATTAAGCTCTGACTTTTGCTTAAGTTCTCTTGCGGCTTCAATAGTTGGATAATGCTTTGTGTTTTAAAGCTTGTTTACTCGGCAGCTTCTACAAACACTCATCACTATACTCCTTTCAGTGGTATACACGAGATGGCGGATTTACTAACTAATTAGAATATTTGACATCAACAAGAAAAATACCCACTGTCTCTTTTTAACCAAAGAAACACAGGAAATAGCCTAATGTGGCATTACTTACCCAATAATTAATGGTAGAAAAATGTTTAGTGCTTGGACTAAATCATATCTATGGCTGTGTACTTCTGCATAGAAGTCTATCCATTGGATTGCTTTACTGTAAAATAATAATGCTTTTTGACATGCCACACAGCTCACAGTCTTTAAAATAAAATTTTGTCACAGAACTAATTCTTAATATGATGGACCTGGGTTGCTTAGTTCTCTAATACAGTCATACAGAAGCTCCTGGTCAGATTTAATCACGTTTCTGTTGTGACTAGCCCTTGGGAGACCACAGCTAAGATTTCCTTCAGTCCATATAACCAAGTTTTTATGACTTTATTCATAAGTGTTGTTTGAAATTAGACAATCTGTCTTTCTCCACATGTTGGAATATTTTAGCAGTAATTCTAAACTGCCTCAAATAGATGTTGTAAAGTGTTCTGCATCTGTGTGGTTTTTATATTCCAAATTTTTGTTTCCATATTACAAATGTGCATGGCAGAATCTAATAAATCTAATGGTTATTGCAGTTTTGCCCATTAATATTGTGACTGTAAGTCTAGGCAACAGGTAATATTTTATTAATTCTGAGTGTCACATTATACGCAACCATCATGGTTGCAGGAAGAAATGTAGTGTAACGGATCAGTAAATTAACTAGAAGTTGCTGTGAAACTTGGGCCCAAGGCTATGGGCAACTGAGTCAGAGAGCTATAGACTGGCAGAAGGGTGTCCCAAGATCAGGGGAAAGACTCTATGCTGTTTCTTCCATCTTACCCCCATGCTAACAGGCGGCAGCACTGAGAGCAGTTGTAATGAAGTATGCTGGGGTATTGAGTAAAGAGAATATCTGGACAGGGTGCTGGTTTTGGTTGGGGTAGAAAGTGGCTGGTACAGGGTTAGGTTTTGGATTTCTGATGAACACAGAGTTGAGAATAGAGTTGTCATTGCTGAGCAGGGCTTACACAGAGCCAAGACTTTTTCTGCTTTTCCTATGGCCATGCCAGTGAGGAAGTTGGGGGTGCATGGGAGACTGGGAGGAGACATAGCCAAGGCAGGTGATCCCAACTGACCAAAGAGAGATTCCAGACCATATGACATCATGCTAACTATATAAAGTGGGGGGAAGGAGGAATGGGGGGATATTTGGAGGGTTGTCTTCCCAAGTCACCGTTACAGATGATGGTGCCCCACTCTCCTGAGGATGGCTGAACACCCCCCTGCCCGTGGGAAGTGGTGAATGAATTCCTTGTTTTGCTCTGCCTGTGTGCATGGCTTTTGCCTTTCCTATTAAACTGTCTTTATCTCAAGCCATGGGTTTTCCACCTTTTACCTTTCCGATTGTCTCCCTGATCTCACTGGTGACCAAGTGGCTGTGTGGTACTTGGTTGCTGGCTGGGATTAAACCCCAACAACAGATCATAGCAGATAATGCCATGGTACCACTGAATGTTGAAACAATTGTCATGATACATTATTACAGAACACCAGAGTCAGTGAGAGCTTTAACAACCCAAGCATTAGCAAGAAAGGCAGCCAAATGGTTATATTCCCCATCAATGCTGAACTTACACCTGCTGAAGGAAGGACAGAAGAAAGAGAGAAAGAGGAAAGAGAAGGAGGGAAGGAATGAAGGAGGGAAGGAGGGAAGAAAGAAAGGAAAAGGTGAGGGTGAGAGGAAGAGAGAGAGAGGGAGGGAGGGAGGGAGGGAGACACTTTGGAAATAGTTTTGAATTTACAGAAAAGAAAATATTTAACAAGCACAGAAAAAGGATCAAAATAAGAAGAGAAGCTTAAAAATATAAGGCTAACTGCAGCACACAATATTTCCTGAGAATCCAGGCTCACATATCTAATTCACACACATGAATCATGGCTCTGACCAAGTCGTACAGAATACAATGCAGTTATACAGCTAAGTGCTTTAATGCTTCATGGGAAATTTCTAGGTCTGGAAGCCACCTCAGAGTGTAGAATGGTAGTGCTTCCATTCTTGAGAAGTAATTTGTATACCTGGGAGATAATTTAAAACTCAAAAAAAGCACATTTTAGTGTGAAAATGAAAAGAAATATTTCTAGTCCTTTCAACAAACCAAATCAAAACATTTTCCTTTTTCAATATTGGAATATGTCATTTCAATTTAAAAATAAAAAACATGACAAGCTGTGGTTATTTTTGCTTATCTATTTTGAAATGTTTCACTGCAAACAAAAAGAAAATTTGTATTTCACTTACTTGCTCTGATAAGAATTGAAATCAGGCAATGAAATGTTGACATTTCCTACTGAGTGGACATTCAAATTTGTATCAAGTCTAGAAGACAAGTGTTTCTTTTTCAAGGAAATATCTCATTCAGCAAAGCATAGGTTATCGAGGCTATTATCTCTGATAGAGAGATACTTAGCAGCAACTTGGTTTGTGAAAGGAAATATTCTAAGTGAGTTTACATAAATCAATGAAGTGCAAATGCCAAAAACTTTGTTGTGCAATTATTCTTCTGTGCAAAAATAAAAGATTATTGGCTAGAATATTGGAAGACTTGTTATCTCAGTGTTTTGAAACGCAAATAAGCCACCCTGGAGCAGATAAAGCATGGCAGCAATCCCCACACCATTTCTCCACATGACACTGAATCATAAACATGTGGTTATTTACTTCCCTTCTACTAAAATCTTTCACGTTTACTGCAGAATTAGACTGTGCAAACAAGCAGAACAGCTGAGCCACAGTAATGTTTCCCAGCAGTGAATTTTTCATATGTCAAATTTGTCAATAAGCAATAACTACACAAAAAAGCTTTTTTTTTTCAGGCGCTGCTACCTCAAAGTTCACAGCTAATGTGCATTCAATGATTGTTGAACAATTCAAGTGCTGGCAGCCCTAATAAACAAGAACATAATTCTGTTATTGTTTTGCATTGAGAGGAGCATGACGAGGGAAATATTTGGAGACAAGTGAGAGTGCATCAAGATACAAAGGAGCTTCTAGGAGGTTTTATTCAACTTGTTTATTAAGACTGGAATTTAGATCAGTACAAAACTTTCTGTGACTTTCTGGAAAAAGTTTTTAGTCAAATGTAGAACAGCTGTGCTCTCCTGCAGTTGCATTAAACAACATCTGTTACAGAGTACTAGCAAAAAGAGTTTATTCACTTGAATGCAGTTCTGGGATAGCAGGAACCTGCAGAATGTATCTTAAAATGATGCCATTTTGGCATATTGTTAGTGAGTCAAGAAGGAACTTGTATTTCATTCCCCCCATATATTCAAAAGACCCTATTGCAGGCAGGATGAGGCTGACCAGCTGTAGTAACTGAGAACTAAGCCAGTGTGAGTTTTCTTAAGCCATGAAGATGTGCTCCTGCTTGCATGGTGCAAAGCACAGAGGAATAGAACAGTCAGGGTTAAATGAAGCTCTAGCAGAAGCTTTGGACCAAATCCCAGCCACATGCAACATTAGGCTTAGTAGAACATATCCCAGGATTGTCTGAATGATAAGACATGGAGCTACCTAATGTACTCCTTCCCAGAGAATGACAGAATTTCTGTCCTTACTGGGGAAACAGGAATTCTGCTAAAGCACAAGGAGACCGCCATTGCTTGAATTTCACAAATCAGCCAGCTTCTGTGCTGTAAAGTGGTCATACTAGCAGGTGATTAATTTTTCATTAGAGCAGCTCTTGTGAAGTCAAGGTCTGAATCAGTTCAAAACTGCTTCGAATTAAGCATTTTGCTTCTAGAAATCTGTTGAAAAAGGTGCCATGATCAACATCATTTATTCTGCTTCCCTGCCGGGTCTTATCAGCATCCAAACAAAACAAACAAAGTTTATACAAAATTCTGAAATTTCTCCTTATGATGTTCATCATTGGTATCAAAGTTTTACAGACCAGACATAAGATGTTTTATGTTTTAATTTATAGTCTGCATGTGATAAATTAACAGATAAACACAATGGCTAAAACCCCAGTCTGAGATATTAAAACCTGACCAGCTTTTATTTAATGAAGCACTACCCTCATTCCTCTCACCCAGGTAAATAACTCAGAGTTTATGCTTTCATCTGGAATTTAGAAATGCACAGTTGGTCCTTTCTTTGCATGAACTAACTCCTTGAGCCTATTTCTCCTTGGTCCATGTGCACATTTTAATCAGGATAAACAGGTGAGCTCTTTGGTTATAGCCATTGCACCTTATGATGAACTTGTCTGAAGCAGAGAAATAAGAACTGGGAATGACTGCATACTGCCCTACTGCCTTGCAAGTCTTGGATTCTTTCATAAGCCTTAAAGGGATAGGAAGGCTCTAAAAATGTGACATCGTGATCCTAAAAGTCTCCTGTTCCCGGATTTTATACAGTTTGTTATGCTGGCTGTTTGAGAGGGATCTGCAGAGTCTTCAGGTTTACATTTCTGTATTTAAAAATTCAAATAATACCTAAAACCAGGCTGTATGAATTTCTGAAATATGTATGGGCATGAACCTAGATAAATTACTAAGTTTTGTTCCCCCCTTTCTTCTCCCTCTCCCCCCCAGAAAAAGTTATAAGATAATTAAAAGATAGGGAAGATATAAAGACCAGAGAAATATGGAGAGAGACTGAGAGCAATCCTGTGATATCCTGTCAGAAAGCTACTTGGACACAGAGTGTGATTATCTGTATTTGAATAAAATTGTGACTGGAAGTCCTTTAGGTATAAATAAATCCAATAAAGATGCATAATCTATCCAGTTACTTGAAACAGAGATAAAAAAATTATATTAGAAGTCAGATTCTTATTAAGCAATGAGGATAAATACCTAGTGGATCACCTAAGGTTCTAGTAGATTTACTTTTACCTCACATGTCTGTTTGTTTTCTTGTTTCTAAACTAAAGGCTGCAACTCAAATGAGGTTTAGTTAGGATAGTACTTTATTTTTATTACTGGAAAATTTTATTCATAAGAGTCCTCCTAGTTTTGTAATCTGCTCATCAGTTATATATGGCAAGGGCATTAATAATTCATGTTTAGTAAATTCATAAAGCATTTGTTCCAGAAATCAATCACAGTTCTTAATTTTATCACATCTTTGCATAGTTGATAGTTTGACTACATTAAGCACTGAGTATGGTAGCAGTTATTCAGAGAATACCAAGAAAATTCCTCTTAGACACAAGGAAATGCCAGCTGTTAATACAGTGGTGTTAGCAATGTGCACTAGATGTTTTCATTCAGGAACGAGTCAACATGGGAGAGATGTGAAGGTAGTTTCCTACCACATCTCCAGTGTCACTGTGCACAAAAGAAATGTCCATTTCGGGTGACAGGCTGTTTCCCTGTGAGACATTTTTAGGGTTAGACAAATTCTTTGGGCACCAATACAAACGATGGAATCAATCACAACTCCTCTTTTCAAGCCCCCTTCTGACCTAGTCAAAACAGTCATGCAACTGATCTAAAAATCAGAAACTGCAGCTTTAGTTAGTACTTTGAAAGAGAGGGCTTAGAGACATAAAACTACATTATTTTTTCCTGAATTGAGGCAATGTTGTTTCTAGGGATACCTGCTTGATTTTTTTCCAAAGATAGCCTTCTCCCTTTTCTTTTTTCCTCATCTTAATTTTTCCTCCCTCCTCATGGTGTTTTGTATAACCATATTCTTGTGCATACGCACTTCAAACATACGTGCGTTATGCCATGGTCACTATAATAGCCCATGCAACTTTCCAGTAATAGTACTGAAAACAAAAAACAGGGGAAATAAGGACACACCATTAAAAGCAGGATTCCTATAAAGCTCTGTGTTTCCCAGCTAGGTGTGACATTGTTTATGAAGCAGCAGGAGGATACTCCTTTTCTGGCTTCCAACATTCTGTCTGCCCTGAGAAATTTAATCTAGGTAACAGTAGGCAAAAATATTACACTTTGACCAGTTTTCACATACTGTGAAGAGAAAAAGGATTGGGACATATCTATTTTTAACCAAAAAGTTTCTAAAAATGATTCATTTTTGTGTTCCCTTTCAGTAGAGAAAATAAAAAAGTATTACTTTTTTTGGTAAGCCACACAAAAATAAAAATCTGTTGGACTTTGATTGGAAAGGAAAAACAACACAGCAATAATACACCCAGTAGCAGATTCAAAACATAATAAATCTTATTTTCTCTCTTTTATTTTTACTTTTTATTTTTGAACAGCAAGGAGAGTCAAATTCTAACCTTTTGCCTGAAGAAACTCAATTGCCTTTCTCCCAAGTATGGACATGCCAAGAGAAAGAATCAGCTAACAGAATAAAGGGCAGTTTGACTTCACACTGCTTTACTTCCATCAGTTGAGAAACATAAAGATGCCATTAGACCCCCAAGTTCTTTCCAGTTTTTCAGTAGGCTTATGTATGAAAGCAAGACATGGAATATAAGCTACAGCTCACTGCACTCAGTGTATGACTGTCACCACAAAAGGGACTTCTAGAATTGCTACTGATTTAGGATTAGATTTACATTAGGGACTTGTGTTTATTATATTGATGGATCCTAATTAGATGGGTTTGATATGAGACCTACCATGATGGCACTTAAGTGCCTGTGTGGCTATCTGCACATTGCATCGTCTCTTCTCCCTCCTGAGAAACAGAAAGCAAGTATCTTATTTCTATTGTTACTTGAATGCCTTCACAATATTTTCCTTGTATGATCAAGCATTTAAAGGCAGAACAGCCTAACAGATTTAACAAAGATCTGAAAAAACAAGAACTCATGTTCAATTTATCACTAAAGAAATACTCAGCCCTTGGCAATAATAACACTTTGGGAACATTTCCTAGCTGTGTCAGAGCTGTATCCAACAGTATTAATATTAAGATTACTTAATAGGCCTCATTTTCTTTTTCCTCAGCTACATGGATTATTTAGATCAATGCAATCTGCTTATTTCATCTATATATGATACCGATTAAAGTCTGATAAGTTTACATGAAACAATGCAGATGAAAAGTTCTAGCTGAACTCCATGTATTTTTAATGTCCTAAATAGGACTGTCTTTATTTGAACCATGAGCAGAATTATACTTTAAGGTCAGAAACACAACAAATAATTTGGAAGCTTGCAAGCCATGATGGAGCTTCCTTGGCAACCTGTTCTATAATTGTGACATACCACTAAAAGTCCAAAGATCATGCAGCTTCTGTGCTAGATCCTACATGAAGTTATTCTTCCTGTCATTAAGATATTTGTTTTCAAAACTAGGTGTTACACCATGTTGTGGCATTTGTGACAGCAGCAAGAAAGGCATATGATTAGTTCTCCTGATGTGGTATGTTACCCAACTTGTTCTATAAATATGTGTCTACAAAAATGAAGACTTTACCATAACCTATGAGACTTAAGTGACTGTATAACATTCAGCTTTGGAAAGCAACAACAAAAAGCCAAAGTCTTCAACAGAAAAAAAAGTGCAGTCTCTTCTTGTAATAGGCTACAGTAAATCTGCAGACAAAGAAGCAGAAACATTATGTCTGTCCTTTTGAAGTTCCTACATTTATATAAGCTGCAAGTAGCAGAAGACTTTCCAGAGCAGGATGTAGGCTGAAGAGTGATCTATGTTTAGCATTATGCATGACATTTCAAAATTTGATTACACAAATGTGAATTTTTAATAAAAATGCTAAAATTAATCTGGGAACCTTACTTTTTCTACATGTTCAGCATATTCTAGTGACAAAAATATCCTGCAATACTTAGATTTCAGATACTTCTGAAGTAGTGATAGCTAGTATGGCACAGCTTTTCAAAATTGAAAAAAAAAAAATTTCTGCTTAATAGTAACTGATCTACAAATGCCTGCCTAAGACAAAAGAAACACTGCTGTGTTATACATTCAGAAAGCGATTAGTTAATCCTTCTTTAGATTATTACATATAAAATTGAACACAAAACATATATTTCCTGGCAAAACCAACCATTTTTTGGTCACTTCCAACCATGTCTGAGAAATGTCTGGGATTTCCCAGTACCTTCCAAAGCCAAGATCTTGTTTTCTTCAGTTGATCCTAAGGTAGAACAACAATTACATATCAACAGAAGAGAAAGAGAAAAAAAACCTTTTGGATGATAAAAGTGTAGTGTAACTCCTGGATAAAAAAGCAAATTTACTTGTTCAGATACTTGAACAGTACTTCAGCTGATTACAGGTAAAGCACTGAATTTAGGGAAAGCATCACTTCATTATGAACACCGATAAGCCTTCTGTCTTCTCTGTCAGCTGTCCTGGAATACCCCCAAAATACTACAATCAGTATTATTGGTATGGGCTGGCTAACACATAGACAGATAGCACCTCTGCTCAAAAGCAGAGACTTCTCAACCTTCTACCCTACCCTGTGTTTTGGATGTGACAGATATGACTAATAAAAGGTTATGATGTTGCTTGATTTACCATTCATTATTATTCAACCCAAATGAATCAAGCCCCACAATTCCATTTTAAAAATTGCATTTATTATCTACAAATAGATGCCCTTGTAATGGAAAAACTCAGACATTCCAAAAACTTATAATTTTTTTTTAAATCCCTCTCATTTTTTCCTTTCTTCTAGTCTAGTTCTCTATCCTTTAAATCTGTTCCCAGGAAAGCCTCCTACTCTAGAGACGAAAGCTGTAAAATGTAATTCTTAGTTGTTTGTATGAGAGGGTTTCACATTCCTCTGTAGGGCCAGACAGATAGTTACAGTCAGACGCAGCAATGAGTTGAACAATTCCATGCCATAGAAATCCAGAGCCCAACCCATGTGCCTTCTACATGGGATGTGAGGCAATCTGCATCAGAATAGTTGGCAAAGCCTCAATAACTATTGAAAATTACCATTTACTGAAATGTTACTGGAGGTTGAGAGAGATGAAGTTCAGTCTGGCTCAGCTCAACAGACCAAGATGCATTACGGTTGGAGTCTTATCTGCAACTCCTGCCAGATCATTCATGGTGTTGTACAAAGCCCTTTACTGTGCCTGTCTGCATGGAAAGTGGCAATGACAGCTGGTTTTCTGCCTGACTCTGTCTGAGGGTCATTTTATGTTCTAGAGCATTAAACAGTAGATGTATTCTTATATACATCAGATTTTCTTAGAGGTATAGAGACCTAAAGCTGACATCCCATGCACTGCACGCTGCAGTGCATGAATTCCAGCTACTACCTGTCTCAGCTGACTGAGTCAGATCTAGGCTGGATCTGGAAGACCAGAATTTTGAAAGGATGAGACCGGTAGGTTTCTCTTCATTTGTCCAAGGGGAAAGGTTGTATACACTTTTGTTTGGAAAAAATATATTTTTGTGTAAAGCTATCTTTCATTTCCATTTTGCTTCACTAGTTCATGAAGTACTGTTATTGAACATATCCCAAATTCTCCTTTCATTTGTATATGTGCAAGCTTTATCAGCAAGTAGTCAGCCCCAGGTTGCCTTGGTTCTTTGTAAGTCAGTAGTGAATTTGGCCAAGTTGTTTTAATTCATATGGACAATCGTCAATTATTGTAAACTTGACTGAGCTACTTGTGAATTTAGTTCTGGAATACCACAGAAGTATTGCCTTCTAGCTCAAAGCAAATACAGTACAAGAAGTCTTGTAAATTATTTTACTAGGCCACTCTAACCCTGTCTAGCCAAGGAGCACAGCAGACCAAACTATACAGTTCAGGAAAATGTTGGTTTTACTGGCACTTGGGCAAGAGACAATGCAAGCCTTATCTTATGAACTTTGAAACTGTCCATATCATATTAATCCCTTTTACATTTCTGAAATGCAAATAATAAAGGCTTACTCTTACATTTCTTACTAAAGGGAAGTTTTACAAAGTCTGAGCGGGAAAAAGAGTGATGTGATTCTGGGTCTGGTCATCGTCTTTCTCAGTGCATATCATGAGTAATTCCACCAAATGCAAACTGACTTAACACATAAGAGGATTTCAGAATCAAGGTTATTCATGAAAAATTACAATGAATAATTGTAGTGATTTGATATCAAAAGTCCCCTAGTCTAAGCAACTTTATTAGTGTATCTGTTAATGTTTTCCTTAATACGTTCTAATTTTATTAGAAAGACAGCTAACAGGCAACTTAGTGAGGGAATAATATCTGGTGTATGGACTTGTACCAGCCCAGTCACAACAGCTTAATAGACAAATACAACTCTAGGCCTGGATGACATGTTGTGGTGACACTCTGTCCATTCTCTGGCGGGACTGACACAAATCAAACACAAATTCATGACTGAATCCTGAAATAAACCATGTAAATAAATTCGGCATTGCTACGGCTGCTATGGGACTGTAAAAAGTGCTTGTTTCATAAAGCTCTTCCTGTTAATCACCTTGCATTTCCAAATAATGGGGTTTGGACAACGTTTAACAGCATAACGAGTGAAAGTAAGCATAAGAAGCTTCCAAAAAGCTTATTCTAACACATTCTAACTAGCTTATTCTAGACTTATTCTAACACAAGCTTAAACCATCCCGTGTTTTTCCAACAAGCTTATTTCTAAGCAGTAACTTTTCTCTTCAATGCACTCAGAGAGAAGCTCCCAATGATAAAGGAAAGCAAGAGATTTCCCTACTACATTAAAAGGGAAAGCTTTCCGCACTACATGGATAAAACCTACCATGCATGATGTGGTTAGGCAAAAAATGAGGAAATTACTTGCCCCTAGAGAAAAGACAACATATAAGAAAGTGAACATCAAGCAACACCAGTAACAAACAGCAAGCAATTATTCTGTTCAAGTGTAAATATGTCACTTCATAACTGGGCCAGTTGCAGTTCCACACAGACATCCATGGCAGAAAAATTCATGATAGAAAGAAACATTACTCAGTCTCCTGTGTTGGAATCTACTTTACTGACTCAGAGGATCATTAGAGTCTGCAAAGTTTGAACAACATCCAGATACAGGTTTTTGGCAGGGGCCTCTGAACATACACTTGGAGAACAGCTCCAGTTTTTAAGCCCTTCGGAGAAAGTTTACTGGACATATGCCGTTTCCCAGAAATATCCTGAGTTTTCAATGGGAAATGGCATCCATTACTTCAGACTGTCTCACAATCCTAAAAAAACATCTATTTCTTATTCAACTAGAGGGTTTCTGGGTAGTTCCAGACTGAAACATGGATTCCTTGTTTGTGAGGGCCAAGGTTCCATTCTGCTCATGGATTGTGTAACAAAGAGGAAACGCACTTTCTCCTAGAGCTCCAGACACACAACGCTTCACCTTGGGATTTTAACTCTTCAAGGATGTAAAAACATAGAGACAAGTAGGCAGAGGAAGACTCTTCACAGGAATCTGTAAAGAAATTGAGAGAGAAGAGTAACCAAAATAGATGTGCATACCCATGTCCTTTTCTCTGAATCAGTTTTCCCACTAATCCAGAAATATTTAGGCTCTAATCAGAGTGAAGATACCTACGATTCCTCTGCCCCTTGTATTTTTAGTTTTGACTCATACTCAGAATTTACATGCTTTCATTTACCTTCCTCCTGCCATTTTAATTAATCTTCTCATGTCCAAACTACCTTATATTCCAAGACTTATGCACAAGCATATTCTCCTAGAATTTTACAGACATGGATCAACATATTGCTCTTACGCGGTCTCAGACTTTTCCATCTGAAAAGAAAACAAGGTTCTGTTCCTCACAGCTTCAGTCATTGCATTGTGTCAATGTAATTCTGTCAAAGCAGTTGTCTATTAAGATTTTTCCCATGATCTTTTTCTTCATCCAGCAGAGGTGTGCGGCAGCCAAAGTTATTAAATGACTCACCCTAAATTGTCATATCCTTGAACTAGACTATGTCAAAAAAGAATGATTGGTGGAACTACTGTTACAGGCATACCACCTGCTTCTTGCTAGGTGGCTTTCTGTGGAGTGATCTCACTTCCTTTCAGTGTGGGCTATTGTAAGGAGGACAGAGATGGGTGCACTTCACGGTTACTTTAATTGCCTATATTAGGTTTGCATGGCAAGGTTTTGGTAGTGGGAGGGCTGCAGGGGTGGCTTCTGTGAGAAGCTGCTAGAAGCTTCACCTATGACACATAGAGCCAATGCCAGCCGGCTCCAAGACAGACCTGCTGCTGAGCCCATCAGAAGTGGTGCTAGTGCCTCTGGGATAACATATTTAAGAAGGGGAGCCTGCTGGAACAGGCATCTGGAAGAAACTTGTGGATCTGTTGGGAGAGGAGCTTATGCTGCAGCAGAGTTTCTGGCAGGACTCATGACCCCTGTGGGGGACCCATGCTGGAGCAATCTCCTCCTGAAGGACTGCACCTCAGGGGAGGGACCCACACTGGAGCAGTTCATCAGGAACTACAGCCTCGTGCTAAGTCTCGTGGGATGACTCATGCTAGGAAGTTCATGGAAGATTGTCTCTCATGGGAGGGACCTCACAGTGGAGAAGAGGGAGGTGGAAGACAGTGAGTGATGAACTGACCTCAACCCCCATTCTCTGTCCCTCTATGCCACTGCAGGGGAGGAGGTATAGAAATTATGATTGAAGTTGAGCCCAGGAAGAAGGGAGGGGTGGAGGTATGGTGTGGAAGGAAAGTGTTTAAATGTTAGCTTTTATTATCTCATTACTCCAGTCTTGTTTGATTGGCAATAAATTAAATTAATCTTTCCCTAGTTGAACCAGTTTTTCCTATGACAATAACTGGTGAGTGATCTCTCAATGTCCTTATCTCAGCCCACCAGGCTTTTGCTGTATTTTTTCTCCCCTGTGCAGCTGATGAGGGAAGTGATAGCCTTTGGTGGGCACGTGGCATCTAGCCAGGGCCAATCTGTCACATACTCTTTTTTCTTTTTTACAGACATGAAGGGACAGGGTATAAAGTAAACTAGCTTAAAGTAGTGAGAAACGGATTTCAGAGAGAAAATGAACATAGCATGGTTTCTATTATATTCTGGAGTCTATTATTTAAGAAGGAGAAATTAAAAAAATCCAACCAAACAAAAACATTTCTTTAACTAACATGCCCTTGGGCAAGAAATCTAGACATATCTTCAGTAATCAGTAAGAAAAAACAGTTTCAGTACAGTAGGAATGATAGTAGCAGAGGTCCCAAGAAAAGACAGTGAGGTGACAGGGTAGAAATTACCTTCCCACAAAGGAAAGAGACCATAGTTCTTTTCTAACCAATCCTTAAAGAATCAAGGAAGGTCACACCATGGTGCAGCACAACTTGTACTTTTAAGGACAAGAGTGCGAACAGTCTTCACTACTGCAGAATTCTTTATCTGAGTATAATTTATTTGAACAAATAGAATAAAATTTCTTTCTCTGTTGATTACTGAAATGGAACGAAAATCCGAGGAGCTATAGCACTACTGAGAAATGATCTTCAGGATAAGACTCATAAGAAACATCACAGTGCTAATTTTTACTGATGTTAATGGACTTTCTCCCAATTAAACCAGAGTGCTCACTCAGTCTCTCTTCTTCTGATGGGAGAATGATATGAGTTTTCGGGTGACTTCTGTAAGTAAAAGAAAGGGATTTTTAAGAGAAACTTTAGAATTCTACAAAATTTACATACATGAATATCTTCATGTTCCTTGGTAACGAAGATGCAGAGCAGGCTAATTTGTTGATTTTAATTTTATTCCTAATGGATCAGTAATGGCTAGAGATATTAGAGAATAAATTTCTCAAAGGAAGCCATTTCCATGCTGGGAATATATACTGATATTCACTTGCAAACTCAATCTTTTTTAAATCTCTGAGCAAATGTTTCAAAAATTTTGTGCTAAAAATATAAATAGAATTCAGTAACATAAAATACATTAATAAAATTGTGATAGTAAACCAGTCTGTATGAGCAATACAACAGAACAAATATTTGGTCCTGCATGTATTTCTGTTCAAAGCATCCAGGAAGATTTTAGGAAGAGACTGTACAAATTGTTAGCATATTTTCTAAGTAGAATAGGAACTGTCAAGGAATTGCTCATAATATTTCTAGTTATGCATTCCTAAGATAAAAATAAAAATTCTTCCACACATCCCTCAATTCATTACGAATGCTTCCCATTGAAGGCAGAGAGAGTTTTGGCCTTTTATGGACAGATAAAAGCTTTACCTGCATTATTCTCTTTTATGTCATAAAAGCACATTAAAACTTTTGTCCTGTAGTGAAACAGGAACAGCCCATTTTTAAAGGCTTGAATGACAACTAAAAGGCTAAGCTTCTCTTCTATTTCTGTATTTGCTTTTTTGGCATTTGTTTTGTAAAGTAACCTACTACTAACAAATTACAGCAGCAAGTTTATGTCTGTTAACCAAAAAAAAAGGGAAATAGTCTACAGCAGTGATTGTCAGCTAAATCTATTTCATCTATGAAAGTAGTGCTGTTTCCACTAGTCAGTAGTCCCAGTTTTTTGCTTACTTATGTCAGCTATGCCATTCAAGCAAGCTTTCTGAAGATCTTGCTTGAATCTCTGGTACAGTATTATTCCTTTGTAACATACTCCTTAGAAATGCTATCAAAATATAATTTGCCATGTTTGATGAGCACAGAAAGAAGACTGAAACTACCAAAATCAAGACTTTGGGGGATATTAATATTCTTGTACCTAAATCAATGCAGCAAAGCAGTATGCCTCTAGCAGAGTAATTTACAGCATTCCTTGTAAGAAAAAAAAAGCATTTCAATATTTCCTAGAGGAAGGATTTTAGTCTTGGATAATAATAACAATAATAATACACTTTGGTTTGGGGTTATACTGAGGATGACATTAAGTGAATAAGCTATCCTATTTACTCCTCTCTCCACAAAGTAGTGTGGGAGGCAGCAACGTCTGAAGGATACTCTCAATAACCCAGTGAGTTCTGAATGTTGGTCTTTGTCCTCCACTGCAGTTCAGACATCTGGCATACCTCAGGCGAAACTGCTCTGCTGCACAACTAATCCCTTCCATTGCCTCTTCAGTCGCTCAGTGTTTGTGGAAGGCCATAACACCCTCTCACATTGCTTTCATTAGCCTGTAGCTTTAGCAGTCTCCTACCTTTCCCTTTCTCTGTTTACAGCTCTTAGTCCTTTAGACATAATCAGTAAGATTCTGGACACCATTAGTGTGTCCAGAGGGCTTTGGAAAACAGAGTGAACATAGTCAGCTGGGAAAATGCACGGTTTGGGTGCATTGTTTGCAGACAAGATTTCCCAAAGAAATGGAACCTACAAAAGTGCTGGTCTACCACCTATGCCTAAACCCACCAGTATATGGACATTTTTCTGGCTAAATTAGTTCATGATACAACAGAATATCTCTTTGCATTTGTGGCCCTGTACCAGACTGCAACAGACAACAAACTGTTTGGGCTATGTTCAGGTTTTGAAGAAGTGTGTGGCAGGTAGAGGTAGAATAAGACAAGTCTGTATCAGTTTTAAACAGATATGTGCCCTTCTGCCTAAAGAGTTGTGAAACATAGCTATGACCAACCTGTACTCACATATTTCCCTTCAGCAAGAGCGGGCACTATTCGTTTGGAATAATTGGTTGAACACCAAGAATTTTCTCCCTTCTTCATGGAAGATATGAATGATCCCTCTACCAACATTCAAGCTACCCTAATTCACAAAAAAGGGAGCTGTACAAGAGGCAATTCAGGAGAGAAGGATACGTGGGTTGGAGAAGAAAGGGAAGTACAGAGTCATGCTACCCAGGGATAAGAGGAAAATGAGAGAGACTGGAAGCATTAATTTCCATACTTCTGGTTCTGTGACTGCAGTGAATCATCAGAGCAAAAGTAACTCTCAGAAAATCTGAAGTTTCAGACTTCAACTCCCAGAGTTTTTTTCCAATGGAGAAAAAAAATATGATCTAATTTTCAAAAAATATAATCTAATTTCATTTACCTCTGAACATCATACGTACTGTAACGTTATACCAGCAAACTATTTGAGGCACTTTTCATAAAAGGGAGAGAGGCAAATCCAAGTATGGTTAGCCAGTGTTTATAGGGCTATATTGTTTTAAACAATTTTTGGAAAATGCGTTATAGCCAGCATTTCAAACAAGTCTCATGCTCAGTGTAAAAGAGGCTTTCCTGTATTAATTCAAAGTGTTCTGAAGCCCAGACACAACACTCAGCAGCTCATAAATTTGTCAATGGATGAATTTAGCTTAAGAAAAATAAGCTGCATGTATTAAAGGTGTGGCAAGGAGCACCACCTATATTCTTCCAGTTGCTTTGACCCTTTCCAGTTGGTTGTAATTTGTTATAACCTTGCCAAATTCTAACTTCCAGTTCAGTTTTTTTTCTAATTATAGTTACAAGCCTTCCATGCAGTTATCTGCTATTTGAGCTATTTGGGGAATTTTCAGTCAAAACAGCTCAGCAATTTCTGAGGGCAAGTGAGGGGAAAATAATCGAATAAGCTTTTAATGTCCAAAGTGATAAATTCTTTTGCTATTTAAGATGCTGAAGTGTTGCCTTGCTTTGATGCAGTATGTCCCATTCCTAACTCTGTTCAAAATACATACCTTGTGGAAATGACAAAAATTTCACAAGGCACAATTAGTACATGAAACTGAAGTAGATTTTTGCTAGTTGGAAAAATGTTTCCTAAAAGCTCTGCCTACACTGAATGTGCAGCAGCTGTGGGCTGAAAAAATGTTAGCCTTTTAAACGGGCTTCCCATGACACCCCTGTGGGGAGATCAGCGCTGCTGGGGTGCAGCGGGGTCCAGCAGCTCCATGGGGGCGGGAGCTGGGGGTGCAGGGGCTCCCCAAGGCACGGCCCGAGACAGGGCTGGGTGCAGGGTGGTCCGAGCCCCGCGCCAGGCCCGTCTCCGGGCCGTGCCAGGACGTGGGGCCGTGCATGGGCACAGCTCAGGCCCACGGCCAGGCAGAAGGGCACCGTGGGGAGCTGCAGACAGGCCCTGCTGTGGCATCGCGGGGCAGGGTCTGGCGAGTGATGGATTGTGGGCTTCCAAGCAGGGGGTCAGAGATGCAGCGAGGCAGGAGTCAGAGTGAGGAATGAATTATTTATTAAATTTACAATACCATTTATATATTCAGTTCCATAAAGCAATTGAACAGTGTTCACACTTCTCCTAGGGTGATTGGTCAAAATCTCAGACACCCACTTAGAAATGTTTTTTCCTAATATAATGTACACAAGGTCAGAAGATACCAGATATGAATGCTATTTACAAAAACCTATCTATTGTTTACATAGCTTACACAGCAAAGGAAAAGTTCTCACAGAATGAATGCAAGAAGAGAAAATTTCCCTGCTAACAGCATTTCAGCATCCACAATGGATGGGCTGGCACCGGGCCCTGCGCCATGGGCAGGGACAAGAGGGCCCGCTGGAGCCCTCAGGGATGGCAAACACAGGGACACGGGCAGCCCCACCTGCACACCCAGGCTACGGCCCGAATAGCTGTGAGCTGACCAGAGAGGGGAGACTTTATCTGGGAAAGACACATGGAAACTGTGAAGGAGGAAGGTGAGAAGGATAAGCATGAGGAAAATAGCTGAGTCAGAGTAAGAAAAATGGGCAAATGGGACAGTAAGCTGGAGACAGAGATGGATCTGAGACACAAGCTGCAGGACAGGCAGGACATAAGAGGTTTGGCTCAGCCAGCTCATGTTTCTTTGCAAAAAAATAGAAATAAATAAAAAGTTGCTGAACCTAAAGATGTTTTGATTCCCAATAAATGCCTGTAGAATTCATGCCTCAACTGCTACTGTACAAATGCAAAGATAGCCTAGTACTTCGATTAGGCACTCATTATTTGAGTGGTAGAGTTCTACATAGTGAATCTAAACCCACCATCCTGACAGCAATCAGGAGGTCTCAGGATGATACCACACAAAAAGTTTCTGGCTGTTTTTTCCAGTGTACCCTTTCAAATGCCTGGTAGTCGTGTAGCAGGGTAGGAGAAAATCAGTTTGTGTGGTCCTGGATTCCTTCAAAACCATCTGCTCATCCTGAGTACAATAAGCCCACCTTGGGATTCAAACAAGGCTTGTGTCTGTGCTGCTAATAGACTTCAGCAGCGCATACATTTTCCAGATTACTAAAATCAATTTAAAAATGCCATTCCGTCAAAGTCATACTGAGAAGTTTAGTATTAATACCTGAGGTGTGGCCACCATAGTAATAGCTGGATATGTGACTCTGAAAATGAATGGCCGATGGAAGGAAATAAAACCACAACAAAATTCTGAGGTATATGATCCAAAGTCATTAACAGCAATGAACGTAATGAAAAAAACAACTGAATATTGGAGTCAAATATGTAATAGGTTCCTCATAAATTGCTAGATAATAAAAAGACAGCTGTATCTGTGCCTCTTTTGAGCACTCAAAATGCAGTCAACATTAATTTTAAATTGGTTTATTTTCCTTTTATTGCTATGTCTGTGTGGAGCTGTAATTCACAAAGATTCAGAAGTATTTTGAAGTGATGAAGTTCAGTTTCACCTGAAATACTGCCACTTTTGGCACAAAAAGACCCTCCCAAATAGGTTTTCCACAACAGAGAAATTCTGTAATTAAATTAAAAAGGAAGTGAAGAATAACTTTTGCCAGTTGAAAACATGTAAGTAATTTAGTTGGGCTAAATGCAATGACCAGAACTGGAATTTTTAAGGCAAACAAAGATTAAAAACTGTGCTGCTACCAAACATTCTTTGGATTCTTTTGAAACCACTAGGGACAGATCGTCAGTTTTCCATCTCCTCTGTTTTACTGGATCATGTCTATGAGGGGACTTGTTGCTTCCATGACAGGAAGGACCCAAAAGCCTAACCACTTTTTTCAGCCATAAATGCCAGTAGTTTGGTTCTCAGTTATTTGCCAGCATTTCTTCCTTTGGCACCTATGTTTTTCCGGATATCTCTTCTCCATCATTGTCAATGATCCACTCTGGGATTATGCCTCACACTTTCAGACTTATCATCAGTTTCCTGCCATTTATTCACTCTGTTTGAAATACAAGGACTTCTCATCTTGAATCAGCCCTTCAGATCTCATAAACAGAGTTAGACTGATTTACTAGAGAAGAAAGATTACTTTTGACTTCACTCATTCATACTGGAAAAATATTTCCTGATTTTGGGCAATGCATCTGGACTAAAACCTCTCTCTTATATTTCACTAAGTTTTAAGTTTAAGAAAAGTCAAACATTCTCAGGTCAGGATATTAAAATTTCTAAGAAAACTATTACAGGAACATAATAATAGATAGAATTCCATATTTTGTAACTGGAAATATAAACATGCAAAACATTGCATCATAAGACAATGGTCCAGTTATATGGATGGCGTAGAAATGGAAAACTGGTAAGAAGGAGGAGTTGCCCATCAATTGGTATTGTCAAATGTGTTCTTCCATTAAGCTATACTGCAAAGTGTGATACTCTCTTCTTTCTTACATTGCCTGATTGTTAAATGATGATTTTAATAGCAGCTCTCACTCCCTTTTCCCAGGATTTTTGATCTGTAGTGTTCAAAGTAGCTCACCAGTTGCAGCGATTCATAGATAAATGAATATGTTTATTGTCTGTGTAGTGTGGTTATACCCAAACTGTTCATGTAGTTCTCAATTAGTTTTTGATGCCACTTAAAGGTTTTACTCCTTCTATAAAATCAATGAGCAGGAAAAGAATCAAGGCAAAATGTAGGAATTCAAGTATAATTAACAGAAAGAGTGCAACAATATCAGTCTTTTCCCAGACATATTGTGCATCTTAATGTCCAGTAGAGGTTCCTATTTTTTCTGCTGGTCCTGGCTCTTGATTATTCCTCATACCATTCACCTGAATCATGGAGCAAATTTTTCAGAGCTTATTTTTCATCTGAGTGCTACCATTTCCCCTTCCACTTTCCCAACTGAACAACTAAAATTTTCAGTTAAGGAAAATGGAAGGAACAAAGTAAGTGTTTCATGGATGTTAGAACAAATACGATCGTAACACTCAGAGTTCCTGATCACTATCACAATTTTTGTTACTAAACTGGACAAAATAAGTAGGCAGAATTAAATTTCAAAATCTAAAAAAAAAAAAAAAATGGAATACTGTCCTGGAAAGCTCAATGTATCTACATGTATACGTGGTGAAGAGCTATGTCAGATTCTTATATTCTGAATGTCCCATTGAGTACAAATGAAGTGAAACACTTGTATGAAACATCTGAGAGGCCCACATGTTAGTATCTGTTAATAAAATTCTCCCACAGTAGCTTTTTCAGAAACAGAAAATCAAAATTGCCTATATGCTTGCACACATGTGCTTGCATTCAGGACTGTGAATTGGTCACAAAAGTAGGATATGCCTTCATATATATACAAATGTGTGTATTATGTATAAATTGCATGCATTCATTATATTTTTGGTTGGATGTTTTTTATGCATATGATAGCAAAAACATTCCTTCAGGCTGTAATGCTATGCTAGTAGGCACTGTGTCAAAACCAAACAAAGAGCCAATTTAGTAGGTTTGCTCTATAAGCTGGAGTGCACAGAAGTTTCCCCATTTTCCTCCACAGGTGAATTTTGTAGATCTACCCTCCCTCTGCGTTCTGTGGGTCCTTATTAGTTACAGAACCGAGGACTCACTCTTAAATGATTGCCATTTTACCCTGGGAGATCATGGAAACCTGGCAGTGAGAGGCTTGGCTAGCTGCGCCACAGAAAAAGCCATACTGCTGTGTTTTAGAAACTTAGTGTTATAATGCAGCAACTATATCACAGGGCTTTTTTTCACATCTTTCCAAATCCTACACAGTGTTTAACATTGGCATGATAAATACGTCTGAAAAGGCAAGGTTTGAAAAGTCCTTTCCTGGTGCCAATTTACTGTTCGAAGGATGCACAGACTACCTCAGAAAGGATAGAAACACTTAATGCCCTCCATTTTCGCTCCTTTCATTCAGCAAATGGATATCCCTCTAAACAGTTATAGCTCAGAAACTGTTTTAGCTGCATTCAGCCAAAAACACGTTCAAGAATGTCTTGACCAGGATTTGATCAGGTAGCAAGGTCGTGTCTTCAGACATACAGTCCTCTAGAGACAACCCTTGGAATAGCAATATGTTTCCGCCCCATGTTTCACAGAATAATTATAATGACATTGTATATCCTAAAGGAAATTTCAGAGATGGTTCCACAATACTGACTACCGTACACAATGACTACTTATTTTCCTTGGTCTTTCTTCTCGAGTGTAGAATCTTCTTTTCATTTTGTATTAAGGCAGAACAGGGACTGGACCTGTCTGGGAGAACGTCTGGCTACAACACATGAATAGTTGTCATTCTCCATATATTGTCCACTCGTTGAACAAACACTTAATCTGCTTGCTATTTTCATTAATATTTAACTGACCAAAGTTCAAGATACTTGAAATTGTAAAGTAACTGTTTCATCTGTCACTCTACCTTATCGTCTATAAATAACATATTAGAAATTGTCTTTCATGTGTCCCTTTTTTTGCTGAGTTTCTACTGCCCTGTGTTACATTCCTCTAAAGCCTCTTTGTTGTGAATGTTGATGGGTGTTTTCCTTGTTTAGGCAGCAGTATACAGAGAAGACGCTGTTGAGTATTTGCTGATTTTTTCAGTATGGCCACTTCCTATTTCACAGACACAAAGTAGCCCTGTTTGCAGCAGGGCATTTCTGGTGGACTAAATGATGACTCTAACAGACTTAGTTTTTGGCAGTAAGAGAATATTATTCCTAATGCCTGCTCTTCTTTCAAATGGCAATCATACATAGAAATATGTATGTACTTCAAACAGAATTTCTATATGCAGACTAAGCTCTTGGGGGATTTATTTTAAATACCTAAATAAAGCATATTTTTAAACGCAACTATCTTGCTTTAAAATCTAAATTTCAGAGAACTCCACCAAGCTGTCAAAGTACGTTAATTTTTTATTTCAAAATCCAGTGTCTAAGCCATCATTTTCTCCAAAATCAGATTCTTTAACTTTTTTTATGCATGAGATATCAACACAAACATTTCCGATTCAATTGAATCTGAAGGTCTACTTCAGTAAGCACTCAAGTGCTAGCATTCCACAGAATACTTAAAGCCATGACTTATTCTGAGGTTTAGAGTTAGCCTGGTGCTTATATCCCATTATGAAAGAAAAATGCTTTGCTTTCTGAGCAACATCTTAGAATGGTCGGTCCAGCTGGTATAAAATAAACTGAATTGCATTGGTTACTGTTGGAATTGTAAATTGTTTGTGACAGAGAATCTTTTTTCTATATAAATCTATGAAGTAATTAAAACGTAATTTCTCTAAAAAGTGGAACTGTCATATATATGAACAATCATAGTGAAAATTTTTATAAATATGCTATCAGAATGTGTTCAGTAGACATCACAACTGAGCAAGTATGTGCTTAAAGTTTTTATAAATAGTCTCTGAAAACTTCCCCAACAGCACTTACCCTCATGTATTCTGAATGCTGATTATTTTTCTCCATGGTTCAGACATTTTTGGATTATGTGACATCTTAGACTCCCATTAGATCTGATCCTGATTAAAACTGAAAGAATACAATTAACATTGACAATGCTTTTCTTGAAATATTCCTGCTGAGATCTGAAAGGGAGATGACAAACCACATGCAACAAAAATTTTTCTCTGCTGTTTGAAGTACAGTTTTATTGCCATGCTGTTTAATGCACATTTTCCTTGCCTCCTATAATCCCATAACAGAAACTTCGCAACACAAAGCCAAAGGGGACTTGTGCACCACCGGTGCTAGCCGCACACATCAACAGACAATTTGTAATATTTAAGTAGAAAAGTTACATACTGGTCTCAGTCTTCTATTTTTCTCTTCCATATCAGGAACAGTGACTTTAAATTACCACTAGTAGTAATAGTAGTAGTAGTAGTAGTAGCAACAGTGGTATTCATATTATTAGCATTTTAACTCTAGGATCACAGATTGAAAGTCCAGCTAATTTCTACTTCAGTAACTGTTGCTGTTACAGAGAGACCAGATGGCATAAGCAGGACTCTGCCTGCAGTAAAAGAGGCAGGGCTGACCACAGTTTCCTAGACTAACTGATGTCAGGAAATCAATTATTTATTTGCATGCATGAGAAAGACTGAGTTTGGTTTTGTAAATTCATATACAGCCATAATGGTTCATGTGATCATATTTTCTTAAGGGCTGCTATTTTTTTTTTCTCATTATTAGGTAAGATGTTGGACAGCAAAAAGAAGCCCAATAGCAAAGGGGAAATTAAAGAAATATGTGCAGAATATTCAGCCCTGCCCAGGACAAATTGCTGAAAGCATTTGTTTTCAGTCTTATACCAATAGTGTTCTGTTTAGCTTTTCAAGTGTTCTCTCCATAGCTGTGCATGTCCCTGCCTTTTGTTCAGAGCTAAAGTTATTTTTGCAATTTGTTTTACTCATACTTAGTAGATGTTATCCTTACGTGATTAAATTGTGAGTGGCAGAAATAGAATGGATCAGAAAGGAATCAGTGTCATAACATGAGATTTCCTGACATTTTAGTCTCTCTGTTAGTCAGGAATTGTAAACAACAAGAAATGCATGTTAACACTTCTATTTTGAGATGGTGCTCAATATTTCCAAGTAAATTTAAAATGAGGACCACAATAGAATTCTTATTACGATCTTTTCTTTTTTCCCTAGACAATGTCACTCCTTTCATATGCCTATGTCATTATACTAAAATGGTTTTCTTGTTCATAGCAAAATGCTCTATCTCTATATTCATTAAATTGGCTTACTGTAATTTTATATACCTTGATGAAAAGGAAGAAGAAATGGAAACACAAAGTCTTTTGTAACTTTAAATGAATCTATGCTCTATTGCAGATGTTATCACCATTACTTAATTATAGACAGATCAGAGGTTCGTATTAAAGCAGAAAAGTTCAAAAGAATTTTGGAGAATAGTTAATAATTTTCAAAATATTTTGTTCCTACAAAAAGGTAGCCCTTCAGAAAAATCTGAAAAAAAATCAACTTAAACTACAACATAGGGATTATTTGCAAATTTAGGGGAAAAATACCTTCTGTATTTTTAAAAGAAAAACAAAAATATTCTACAGATTTTATCTGGTCTTTTCTACAGCTTTAACTAAGCAATAAAGAAAAAAAGTTCATCTCTATAATTATGGCTATGTAACACCTGTAGATTTAAAAAGAAATCATATACCAAATCTGTCACAAGAAACAAGATGAACAGGTTTTCCTCATGTTTCCTCTGTGCCTATCCCTAGCCTTATTTTTATGTCGACTTTTCTTCAGTTAATAGCTAAATTAGACTGCAAACCTTCAGAAGAAGTCACAATTTTAGCTCACTGCTGAAGTTTCCAGAATGATTTGTAATCTTGCAATAACAGTAAAGCATGGGGATAATTTTTGTTTTCTAAAATGTTGTGTGGAAATTTGATGGAAAGAATCCTTTCTGACATTTCTAAAATTCTAAGTTTTAACCAGTGACAGTTGTTTTCTATTTTAATTTTTTTGGTCACTGTAATAATTAAAAAAAAAAAAAAAAGGCAGATGAATGAAAATTTTGTAGAGAGCCAAAGTAACCAAGATGTCAGGACTTTTTATGAACTCTGATTGAGTTTTGCATTTTTTAAGCTCTCTAAATATTTTCTTACCACTGTATCTATTATTATCATTAAGAAGGAACCATAGTACTGTTTATATACAAGTACTGGATACATCAGAACAAATTCAATATGTTGGCTTTTCAACACTTTTTTTGTATGTTCTATACAGTTTTGGACCACATATATTTCTACCCCCTTGGCTTGACCTTTAGCAAAATAGAAGTGTACTGTCAAATCAGGTTTTATTTGAGTATGGCAAATTTTCACCTAAATTCATAAAATTCCTATTTTACCCCCAAACCACTTTTGACTCAGTTCAGGTTCTTGGCAGTTTGCAAAGTATACCTATACCAGAGAAGAACCTGCTCCATTTTTTTCAAATTAAGAAATAACCTTGACTTTGGGCTTTCCTGTTATAAAATTCTGCCTTACAGCTTTCTAATTTCAGAGTCCAATTCTAAACTGGAATCATACTGTAAAACAAATTTACAGGTCTTAGTGACTGAGGATATTAACTTTCAGGTTTATAATCTGCCTCAAAATTACAAAAACATGGTCAAGAAGAGAAGGATGTATTAAGCATATGCTCCATCTTCTGTCGAAACATTCTTATTTCCACATTCTATTTTCCAGAGGTTTATGGAAGTTCTTTTTAAATTACTCAGACAATATGCTTCCTGTTTTCCCCTTGGGAAGCTCTCCCACAGTCTAATATATTGCTGCAATTAAGTGATGTTTTCCTTATAAGCAGTCTAAATTTGTTTGCTTTACTTCATCAAGTAACACCGATTACTTGCCCTGTGAATATACATGTGAATATATCAGGTACAAGGGTCATTATTAAATGTTACCATTCCTTCTGCCTGTTTACCACACTGTATGCCCACATGCCCAGAATGCCACAAATAATGAATAGAACAATAGTTAATATTCCTTACATATAAAACCACGGTGTATGTTCCCGCATAATTCTCATACAAAGCCTCAGCTTTAAGTTTTTCCTAATGAAAGACAAGGGGTTTAGTTCTGCCCCTCAGTAATTTTGATAACAAAGCAGATCAAAACAAGCAAACAAAACCAAATCAAGACAATAAGAAGCAATCTGTCATGTGTTGGAGTGAGGAATTAGATCTGACCTACTACTTTTACAGCTTCCCATGGGACTCTGTAGAGTGTAACTGCTTATCACACTTAATTCTCCATGGCCTATACCAGCCCTTGAATTAAGGGCACAGGCTGTTTCTGGAACAGGGCTTTTCATCAGACTGCTGTTTATATGGATGGAGTCCAGGTGTGCGCCAGAAAATGACATTAGAGCAGTTTAAGATGTTACTTTCCTCAATTCTTCTGTTACTCTCCTGTGCAATCTCTTCCCCTTACAGCAACTGACTTTTTAACCAATTTCAGAGCATCCTTATTTAAAGCACTGCTATCCGACATCACTGCTGATTACATTTAGGTCAACAAATGGTTTATAAATATGTAAGACTTTGACTCAAGGAAAATTTTATGCATGCAAACAGCAGACTGCAAACAAATATTCTCTCAACATTTGGGAGCAAGTAATATGTTTTGTCAGAGATGCATCCTAGAATTAAATATAGAAGGGCTCAGGGGCTAGAATTCTTGACTGTTCAGGTTTGTTAACTATATTAGTATTTACACATTCCTCTCAAATTAAAAGAGAATTCTGCAGAGAAATCTTGCAGTATATTCATTGGCTTTGTCTAACCTTGTTCTGTGTTACTTCTGTGGAAACATTTTTCTCCTTCCACAGTGGAAGGTGTAGGTGAAGGGCAAAGGTGTAGCTGTATGAACACATTTAAAGCCTAGGAAGCACACTGAAGTCTAATCTAGAGAAATAGTCTTCACTGAGAGCTGGTCTGGCCCCAAGCAATGAATAAGTACCTTAATAGGTACATTTAATAAGTATCTTATTATTGCAGTGAGACAATAAATACAAATCTCTTTTTTAAAAAAGGTATTTTTCTCCACTAGTCTCACTTATTTTGCCCAGCATACTTGCAAACAGAAAAGAGTGGGTGCAGGTCTGTGATTATATGCGGAGTGAAAAGGTGATTGTCCCTTTATCTCTTTGGAAGTTTCCAAGGGACACTTCATTTTGTAGTGACCATACTCAGTTGTTACTAATGAATGGTTTCAGAGTCAGGCACACCACTGGAGGATAATAATGAAACAATAAAACAGGGGCAAAGAAGGAGCTTCTGACACATTGCAGTATCATTCGTTTAACTTTTGGTCCTGGGGGTTTGATGAAACTATTAAGGCATCACTCCTAAACCCTTTGTGAAGAAGAATCATACCTTAGACAAGTTCTGTCTGGTGGAATGTTTTCATCCAGCTCTCAGGAGGCTGAATGGCACCTGCCAATGTCAGCTCAGTGGACATGAGACGTTTCTTGAGGGAAAAGGCTTCAGCACTCTAGAAATGACAAGAGTTAGGCAGTTGTTCTTTACTAGAAAGAGTTAATATCACAACTGTTTTCTTACACTTCAGATACAATTGAAGGAAAAAATAGGTAGAAGAGCAACACTGAAGAAGTTGTTTATGACTCATTCTAGCATTTCCTTTAATACTTTTTGTCTGGTTCAGTTCAATGAATTTGAAGAGTGTGTTCCTTAGTGATAAGCAACAGAATTGTATCAGACCAGGAAACGACCATACTAAGTGTGATAAATTTCAGGTCAGTATGCAGACAATCATTTCACATATATGAAGGTTCACCTAAGGCAGAGCTAAGCATAGAGGGAAGGCCCCTTGGAAAGCACATGCTAAAGGCCTCATGCTAGGATTGGCTGACTGTATCCTAAAGCTTTTCTGCTCCCACAGTCAGCAGCAGCATGTGGGAACACAGATGCTAAACTTCCTGCACTATGTCACAGTTGTACAAGGCACAGGCTGAGAATTGTGTCATATTGCAGCTATTGGTCGACAGAGGACATATAAATTCCTGGCTATTTCACCTCAATGAAGGCAATAACTACAAAGTTTCTGAGATACCTGTGCTCAAATTTCTCTTTGACTCTGGCATCAAACACAGCATGTGCCCATGCCAAGGAAGGCATACCACAAGTACTGCCCCCAATCAATGAGAAATCCATGGAGCTATGTTCACTCGTAAAGACGGAAATTAACTCTTTAAGATACTGGGTCAGAATTGTTAATACATATAGCTGCAAAAACTGGCAAGTACTATGTCACATAGAAAGCCTAGATAGAAGAGTGAACAAGTGAAGGAAAGAGAAAAAAACAGAGAAGGGTAAATATTTCTGATGGCATAACAACAAAATATTTAGTTGCAGGCCTGAGCCATCGATTGGCCTGCACTTTAAACAAATATCTCTGCCAGCTGAATACTGGCCAAATGGCAAGTGGCAAACTCTCCACAGCCTGATATACACGCAAATGAAAAGGTTTTGGGTGCCAGACACCAGGAAGCCAGTGCTTTTAACACTACCACCCTGTAATTTATAGCATCTTGGTTTGTGCTACTGCAGTTAAGGGTCTGTTAATGTTTGTCTTCTGAATTCTAATTCTCAAGGGCTTATAATTTGGCCATTAACATGCTCTCAGTATCAAAACCTCGGCACACAAAATGGCTAGCCAAGAACAGTTTTTAGGTAATTTTTTTAGGAAGAATGTTAGTTGGTTTCCAAAATATGAGAAAGGAAGGAAAGAAGGCAGGAAGGAATGACTAGTTAAAATAGTTAAAGATTATAATTTTGTGTGCTCAATGACTTGAAATGTCTTGCATTTTAAAAGATGAATTATTGCTATGAGGTGATATTATTTTTCTTGCTTTAAAACTTTTTAAGATGAAGTCTTTTGCAGTAACCTAAGGTTTCAAGTGATTTTTGAATGGCAATTATTTATAAAAATCTCAGCCACTCAAAGTGCCACAGATTCACACGGATGAAGAAGTACGTTGCTGAATCCCACCACTATAATTTTAAAGATGCAGTTAGTAAGAACACGAAAGGAAAACACATACTTAGGAGTGGTTTTATCAATTTACAGTCCACACTGTTAAAGCACTTTGAGTTCTTGAGAACGTACTTCCTCTGAGTCCTTTTGTGGCTGGATTAAATAAAGGAGTTTTAGCATAGACAGTTCCTGTTCAGCTACAAAGAAATCACATCCTTCCTCTTTTTAACTAAGATACAGGGCAAAGAACATCTATGGATACCCAGGAGTGCCATGGTGGCCTGTATAACCCACTGTAAGTCTTTGTGCCTCACTGTACCATAACGGATGCAGATGGGAAGTGAGAAATAGAGTTCCAAACCAAAAATTCAATCAAAAAACTACAGTTCTTTACTTTTTACTTGAGCAAAGTAAAAACTGCAGGAACAATTTCAACTTGCAGTTGGCTTCAAGATGGTGAGTCTTGATTAGCCATACATTTTAGCAAAATTTTGCTTAGGATGACCCTTAAAATTTCTCAGCCTGAAGTCCATACTCCTGAAATCTGAAGTTGTTATAGTCCTTTGAAAAAAGGACATGCTGTTTAACTCCTTTTTAATTCTATCATATCTACCTACAACAGTGCCTGGCATAAGGTGCATAGAGCTCCCTAAAAAAACTCTATTACATAAATATATACAATTACTAAGTTGTACACACCAAGTACTTGAAAATGTTCCATATAAGGTAATAACTTTTTAGTCTCTAACTGAAGGTTTACTTGTTGTCCGCCAGCTTCTTGTCCACCAGCACCCCCAGGTCCTTCTCCACAGAGCTGCTTTCCAGTTGTCTGTACTGGTGCAGGGGGTTATTCTTAAATTAACTCTTTACCCTCTACTGAATCATTACATCTAGGGAGCAGATATCTTACAGCTGCAATACACAGAAAATATTCCCATCTCATATGCACTATTTAAAAATATTTTTATTAATCTAATGGGTTGAGTGAATGAAATATACTTTCAGCATTACATTCAGTGCAGTGGCGGAATCCTTGAACATTGTGCACTAGTCCTTCACTGCACATGTCCCTGCTAATCTGCATCTGGGTTGCACAGACTGGCATATGTGAAAACAAGAGTGTGAGAACAACACAGTGACCATGGTAAGAGAGATCAGACATTGCTATAAGACAACGTATTTTCTTTAACATTTACTGGTACTATGAGTTGAGGGCCAAAAGATAAGTTGAGCACAGGTTGAGAAAGGATTGAATACTCATTTTTCATTTATGTTTGGTTTTGGGGGGATTTGGATTTTGTTTTTTTCTTCCTTGTCCACATTATGAAAGCTTCTTATTGTTGGCTTTCATGTTTGGCCCACAGTCTGGACCAAAGCAGTCAGACAGTCAGGATGTTGTAGGAAATACATTGGCCTAAAGATTATGACTTGGCAATATAGGCTAACTGCATTCCCTGATGCTTTTACCTTAATGTTCTGATAATAATATTATCAGGATTAAATCACCAATAATTTATGACCAGTATTAATAATAGAGGCTGACTGATGGCTTGCTTTTCTCACCGCTTTTATAAAAATTGACAATTACATTGCTAATTTTGGATATTATAAAGGAATGCCTATATTTACATTTTACTTGACTGGAGTTCACTGTGACTTAAGGTAAATGGTGAAACAAGGTATTCCAAGAGTGGTGACTGTGAAATCTTTATAATTGTTCCACATTCAGACCACATAAAATTTGCAGACAGAGATAATATATTTTGACAGATAGCTAGAAAATACGGACAAACTTGTGTCTCTAGCTTGAAGAAGATTTTATATGCTTGAAAGCCTGTTTGCTTTACCCAGCTATAATATTTAATCTAGTAAAAGATTTTACTTTTATCTGCAAACCTGGATCAACCTGCACTCTTTGACCATGAACACAAACAAGAGATAGCACCATGACCACTGGCTCTCCAGGGGAGGTCCTAGAGAACCCAAAAGAAAGTACAGTGCTCTATAGGAGCTGTGTGAGATGGATTCACCACTTAGGACTCAGAAGAAGTCTCTTCCAGTGGCTCATGATTATGTGCAGGAAGGCAAAGAGAGGATGACTGAATCTAGATGTTTTCTTTGAACAGCAAAAGGTGGGACTTAGCTCCAGCTGCATTTGTCAGGTTATACCCCGTTGTATTGCAGAGTCCACAGGCAGTGGACTGCAGTTTAGTTTCACACCAAGCGAACAATACTGATTTAAGGTGTGTAGAGAAACAGTCAGGAAGTCAGGCAGAACATGGGAATAGGAAAATACTCAAAATGTGTGTTTCAATTTAAACAAGAAGGTAATGTATTCTTCATGAGACAAACCACAAGTTTTGACAAAATGTCTTTCTCAGACTGCCTTTCAAGGCAACAGTCATTCTGGTTACATGAAATTGCTCCTAAGTGAATGCCCAGATGTATGTTTATCATTTTAATTTAAAACCAGACTTCCTTGAAAATGAAAAGATAGTTTTACAGTTAGCTATTTTTTCTGACCAAACATTGGTAGTAAAGTTTTAAATAAGTTTTAAAGGGAAAAAAAAATAAAACAATTTGCTCAAAGTTTTGATTGTAACACTTTTACTTTTGAAAGGTAACTTGAATTTTCTGCAAACTATCATTTTTATAAAGGTGTTATAAAACTTAATTGAAACTTTTTAGGGAAGGTGATTAGCTGGAAAAGCAACTGTATTAGGCATCCACAAGATGCAAAGACTGTGGGACACAACCTCTCAGATGACTATCATGGTCCAACACAATTCTAGTCAGGACTTCGCTGGAGAGCAGATATTTGAAATGTCCAGCCAAAAAGGATGCACATTATTCTGCTTTAGAGCTGCTGCAGTGGAAATGTGGAACTGTAGTTTCTGTTTACAGCAAGCGCTATACAGAAACAGCTGGCATACATGTGAGTTTCTCTGCACAGCATGGATCTCCGCTGCACAGGGCTGCTCAGAGACAGGGAATCTCCTCTTATTGCAGACAATCAGTACGAAGGCCTTGAAGCACTTTTTGCTCTGCAGCCCACTTTTCTGGGCTAAGTACCAAGTTTTCTCCCTTCACATTCAAGAAATACTCTGAAATTATTTTCAATCATAGAAAAAATAAGGATACTTTTAAAGATCCTTTGATATTTCTTCAATTATTAGCTTGTTCTCCGTCATTGCAGTGATGTCATAACTAGATTTGTACTTAGCAAGCCTGTCTAAACTTTTTAAAAATTCAATATGCTTTTATATTCTACTGATATCTCCACACCATTTTATTAGAAAGAATGTATTTTTCAGTCATATTTATTAAAAGTAATCTATCTATCCACCTGAAATCATGCATAGGAGGTTTTTTTGGAGGTTAATTTTTTTTCAGTTAAATTTGTAAGTCAAGCCCGTAGAAAGGAATAAAACCAGTGCAGTATTAGGATGAGAAATGAATGGGACATCTGTTATTCTTCCATATTTTTGTTGTGTTGACTTGACAGGGCTCATAGCTGCTACACTGGAAAAGTAAATCTCACATGTTTCACAGGTTATTCAGAGAGCAGACACATTTTTATTTATGTTCATTATAGCGAGGCCATCCTCTTTTAAATGTTTCTTGTACCTGGTTTAAAATTTCCAGAAGAAAAGGCTGAGAAGACATATCAAATGGAACAGAGGAGTTTTGCTGTGGATTGTACAGAGGGAGAGAGATTCTTGCAAAGTCTGCTATGTGTCTTCATATATCACATTTTTATGATGTCTTTCAGCAGCAGTACCAAAGAGGCTAATTTCATCCTATTTCAAATATATTCAAAGGCCCAGTTAAACATATTTGGTCTGACGTAAGTATAATGTGTGCAAAGAATCTTCTCTGGAGTATGGCCTATAAACAATCACCAAAGGAAGGTCTAGCCATACCCAATTTGCCTCAGGGATGATGATGCTTACATATATACTGAGAAAACCTTGTATACAAGGTATTGAAACATGGATTCAGATCACGTGATGTTGTTTTTACAAAGCTAATTTTTACGGTGAAAGCAAGACTTTAAAACAAAAGACTTCTCCTTTGTGTTGAGTTTCCAAAAAGGAATACAAATTCTGAATACGAGTATACATGGTTGGGACATCCATGCTTAATTGAAAGCTATATGAAACTAATGACACCCATGTGACTAACCTTCAGTAAAAGCAATGAACACTGTAAAATAATTCAGCAAACCTGTAGACACGCAGGGTGTCCCTTTACTGAATGTACAGATTACGTTCCCTGGCACTAGAGTTAAAGGAGTGGTTATTTCATTCCTATGTATTTTATCCTGCTGGGAGATAAATAGAAAACTACAGCATGCAAGAATAATAAATCTATTGGTGAAAATAAATCTGATGTTTTAAAGCAGTTATAGTTCATTATTGGTTTGAACAAAAGCTGTCTGGAGGTCCTACATGCAGTGAAGGTCTGCCTAATACTATCAATCATGAAACTTAGCCCCTATGGCTTCCAGACTATTTTCATTTATGTTTCTATAATAAACTGCAACCACCTCAAGAAAGAGACTCTTTCTAGTGCACATCCTCAGGAGATGACAATCACAGACAATAATAGCCGGGTATTAATCCTTTCTCTGTGTACTTTGTTCACCCATTCTTATACACCTACCAAGTGACTGAACTTTAGCAAGAGCCAACACTTCACAACACTAGCTAGTAAAATTGTCAGACTTCTTTCAAAGTTATTTCAGCCATAAAGATTTCCTGGAGTGGCACATGTTTTTAAAATCCTTTGGGTGAGATCTAAAAACGTCAGACGGAACAGTTCAGTACAAGACAGCATTCCCAAGCAGAGCACAGTACTGAGAGGGTGTATGTACATACTTGGTTCAGCTTCAGCTCCCCACCTTGTTATGCCTCGGGCTCTTCAGGCCACATATCTTGGTAATAACAGGAGAGTCTTGTGCGGCAAGCATCACTTTATAAATTTAATTGTGTCACTCCCTCAACAGAAGCACAGTATCCAACTGAGTATACAGGATCTGTGTAGTAGATTCAGTACGGTAATACTGAATTCAGTGGTGATCAAGTCCTTTACAGTGAGAGTGGAATCTGTATCTACACATTTCTTTTCTTTTTATGAAGGTTCATTTTGCCTATATGAACATTACCATATGATGTGGTAATTGTTTATCATGTAATTATGTATTTTGGTTTTTACATATTTTTATTTGATATTTAGGTACATTTCAGAGCAATATTGTGAATTAAAACCATTTCTTGTAATTGTTATGACTTTTACTTACAATTTGCTACAGTTTATCTTTTAAGCTTGTATTGATGGGAAACAAAGCTTGGAATTATCTGAAACCACTGGAAATTATGCAAGATAAGAAGAATGAGGAACCGTTGAATTGGTTGAGATTGAACGAAGCTTTACTCACCCCTTGGACTAAACATTTTTTTCCTGTTTTTTCATCTGTACCTATTTCTGGGACACCAGAAGATGAAAACATCAGAAACCTCTTTTCATTACAACACGAGCTGTTTTTCATTTCCTTATGAAAGCATAACCTGGAAAGAGCAGCTCATTGCCTAAAGCAATATTTTGAGTCAAAGAAATTAATTCAGAGAAAATAGCTGTTTCTCATGATAAATGCAGCCACTAAGGAAACAAATCTTTGCCAAAAGCACCTGAAAATTGTGTTTAAGTGCAATGGGACAGTCACTCCCTGGTGGTGAAGCAGGGGTAGCACGCTCAGCAGGTACTGAGTATTCCTTTGCTGGACCTACTTGACACACTTTTATAGATGAGGGGATTTATCACAGTGTATATGACTCCTGAAGTATCTCTAGGGATTACAGAGTGTGTGATATTTCCACCAAAGTTTTTCAAAATTTGCCTTCTAGTTTTGAGTTGCTTGGATATAACCATTTCTGTTTTGCAAAATAGAAGTTGAAGTGAATAACTAAAGATAAAAAAAAATGTCTTCACCTCTATATTTTTGCTAGCTAAAGGTAGGGGTTAGATTTTTGGGATGATTTTTTATTCCAATCAGATTTCAAGCATTGTTCCTGTTTTTGTTTTGTTTCTTTGAAAATGAGTGTCCAAGTACTGTGGAAATCATAAACAAAGAAAATTCTCATTGGTTACCACAAAATTATCACAAATATATGTCCCGTTCTAATTGCAGGGGAAACAGTCCTGATCTCAGATGTTTCATGTGGTAACTGTTGGCAAATGGGCATGTTTAATGGTAACCACAGTATATTTATTTCAAGACACTTGCTTAAGTATAATGTGCTCTGTGCAGATAAGTTTTGAAGTGAAATTCCAGCTACAAGCTCTTTTAGTATATAATTTAAATGTATTTTCAGTAAATACTATTTTTGCCTTGCAAACAGAGGCAGTGTTTTTCTTCCTGTGTTAAAATTCTACTTTTTCTTTGATTTTTAAATTATTTGGCTAATGATGCAAAATATAACAGACAAGTAAGAGACATTTCCTATGTTTAAACAGCATATAGGAGTCAAATTCCTCAGAGAAATTCAGATCTTCCCTGAATTAATGTTCTTGTTTTCTAAAACGTGGTATAATTAATTCACTAGTATAATTAATTGTTTAGGAGTGTGGGAGCACTGGGATATATTACTATTTTGAATATGCACAGTTATTCACTTGTAAAATGGAGAGTTACTCTCATCCTAATGAGTTCTAGTTTTTGAAAATTTTGAGCAATTGCCACATGATATAATCTATTTCTAAACTACTATCTGCATGTTACATTGGAAGGAAAAAGGCAATTTTTCTTACTATTTTCTTACTTACTATTTTGAAAAAAACCAGCAATTTGTTATAGATACACATTGAAATATCTGATAGATATAAGAAATTGAGTGTCAGTTACTTGAATGCAGAGTACCTGCAAGTAAAATGTTGTTGCATATTCATCCAAGTCATTCTATGGAAATAGAGTAAATGCACCACACAGAGCTGATTATTGTCATTCACTATGCATCAATGTTAAGATGGTCAAAACACTTAAAATCTGGACCAACTTTATGGCAGGACTTCCCTTGACTTCAGTGGGATGAAAATTTCTTCCATCTCTATATATAATCTGTCAAAACAGGTAGTGTTTTGACAACTGCTCCAAAATAAAACTAGCAAGCTAAAAGTTGCAGCCCCAAACCATGGGCAGAAGGAGGCATGAAGAATATTATGTCTTTTTCAAATAAACCTGGAGGGGAAGTTTATGAACATAGAATCAGTTTTTCTAAATTAGCTTTTAGGCAATGTATTGAGGTTAAGACCCATTTATTTTCAAAAACTAACCACCAGATTTTTATTTGTTCCTACTGATAAAGATATTCTGTTACCTCTGTATAAATGCAAACCTGCTTGTAGATTCTTTTCCTGATGTGGTCTGATGGAATATTAGTTTATATTTAGTTAGAGAAAAATGTGCTTTATGCTGAATCACCCAAAGCTTCCCTTAGCAAGGTAGTGTTCAATGGAAGTCTTTCACCTATATTCCCATGTATCTCCATTAGAGCGCTCTCAGCTTCTTTTCACCTTGTCATGAAGAGCACAGGGAGTGGAGTGAAATGTTGCTGATACAGACACAACTGATCTTTATAGGTGCAAAGCAGCTGCTGTGAAAAGCTGAACTTTACTTTCCACTAACTTCTCTGGAGGAAGGGAGGGATATGTGAAGCATTCAGTACACACTGAGATCGAGCCCTAACTTCTCCTTAACCTCTCACTTTTTTCCTACCAGTCTTTCAGGAGATGATGAAAACGAGCTGAGAGACAGAGTCTAATAATCACATAAAGTTACATGGAATTTCCTCTTGGACAACCACAAGGTTCTACTATCCAGGGACCTAGCTGTATTTATGGAATACAGGAAACCTATATCTCCTTTCCTTCAGGCTTTCAAAATAAACAGTCTTACTTAAAAACACACAACTGCCACACTGTGTCTCACACCATTTTAAGGCACCTTACCTTGTGGTGTCTGCAGCCAAAGACGTTAGCGATGAGGAAGGGAGCCTTCTGTTTCCCTTAATGTACCTCCTCAGGCACTGTCACCTATGGAGCACAGAAGAATTCTGTATGAATGAAGTGTTGAGTGCTGGATTGTGAGACTTTTGGCAATATACAGTGGTTGACTGATCATTTCACAGATTTATTTCACAGAATAAATTTACAAACTACATAAACTTTTTCCATAACAAGCTTATACACTTTTTAAAGAGAAATAAAAGGTATCTGAATTAATTCTGGTACAGATCAGAAATTTCCAGTCAAGACACATGAAATATACAATTTCTGTGGAAAAAAAATTTAGAAGGATTCTATAAGTCTTACTTTTCTGGAGGTGAAATGTCAGTAAGGGATTCCTTACTCCATTTTTTTTCAGGAGTCAGGAGGTTAAGAGATCATGTCAGGACAATTTTGTTAGCATCTGTGAGTGGGGACTAAAATAGTCCTAACTTCATGAATATGCAATCCAAACAGTCTGAGTTTTAAATATCAGACATAAATAATGGGCTACTAGAAACCAAGCTGAAGTTCATTATTATTCCAAAATCATATTTGATTACTTGCTTCATGAGAATTGCAAACTGTTCACTGGCAATATAAAAATGGGTAATATTAAAGTGCATCTAAAAGTTATTTAAATCATTACAGTAAACAGTTTGGAAAAAAAACCACTATTACTCCAGATTTCAAAGAGATATATAAGGGTGGTCTTACAGTTATATATTCATCATTTCATCGGAGGCATCTTCTGAGACTGCCAATTACTATTAAACATAATAGATGCTTCCAATACTAATAATAAGGATATATGTGTCCATTAGGAAATAGGTGATAATTACCTTGCAGTTTGATGGGCTGCTAAACAGTTGAAATACCACAATGCTAAATATTTTGTCCCCACATAGATGCCTGTCTACAATGGTTAGAAGTCCATTTACAGTTCTTAGAACAATTCCAATGCATTCATGGTGCAAGGCCTCACAATGCCTTGGATGCAACATCTAAAGCTAACAGTAAAACAACAGCAATGAACTCGGGTTTTTCTTTCTTGACATTTACAGAAAACAATGTCCTCATAGTTCAGGGACACAAATGAAAACCAAAGACTAAATTCAGGCTGCAGTTTTAGCACCACCCTGACCACTATGTGGTTCTTTCAAAACCTTTAACTCACAGGAGGCCACATTATTCTGGGTAAGATTTAGCTTCCAAGAGGTAAGAAAGAATTTCTGACATTCATTGAAAACTATGCTGACTTTTCCGAAACCAAACACCATCACTTGGTATTCTTAAGCCAAAAGAGTAAACCTGAAATATCATGACAGACCTGAGGATGATGGATAATGTGCTTTCAACTGCTATGGCAATGAGGAAGGCCACATCTACATTACCTACTCCTTCCAATAACAGGGTGGGAAGGTGCAGCAGCAGGACTGCTTTACTGGTTTTCCTAGGAGCATCCTCTCATTACCATTACACTGTATTTTCTCCTGCTGGCCACCACTAGCTGACTTTCATATCAAGCCATGAACCATGGAGTTTTAATCCAGATCTGAAACAGAACCTGCCCAGAATTTGAATAGGGACAGCTTCACTGTTTGGCCCTTTCTATACAGGTATATGCCTTTTTCTGTATGCCTAACTTAGTTCTTTTTGCTAAGTATTTTAACTGAGGGAGCACTCAGGAAGATACATTCCATATCCCAAACACTTTACAGTAAACCTGCATGTAAGTTGCAATGAGTCCACAGGCAAAAAATCATAAAGGAAAGAAGTGAGGTGGAGCATGAGAATACACTCAGAGTATAAAACATCCCTTCACTGCTCACAATGGTCCTTGGCTTCTCTTGAGATACAAATAGTCACATTTCCCTAGCATTCCGCCCATTTCTGCTGCTCTTTGTTCCCCATCCCGTTTTCCTATGATTTTTGTGCAAAACGAAGTTGCTAATTCTATTCATATTTTGACTATAGATTAACTAAACGTTATTGCTTGACAGAAAAAGTAAATAAAAAGGAATCAAATTATTGCTTTATGCTTCAGCACAAAGACATTCCAAAACACTATTTAGGGGTAGTATATTAAAGACAATAACAATTAAGTTGATGGAGTCACAGTGCCAATGTAGCATTCTTTATGCTTGCATACTGTGTCAACTGTAACAGGGACAGTGTCCGATGTGTTGAAAAACTAGACATTGGGATAAGGAAGACTATAGGGAATAAGTAAATTCACCAACATTCTCTATTTTGCCATCGCTTGATATTTCTACACTTACAGTCTAAACCCTGGAGCTGAATATTCACCTGTGAAATAAGTTTTTTGTTCTTTTTCTGTAAAAACAAATGAAATGCATTGAAAACACACGGCTAATCTATTCAGTATGTTCTGAAAAGTATTCTTGTTTTAGTTCCTCAGTCATGGTTAGAGAGATGTCCTTTCAGCCTAAACTTTCCCCTCCAACCAGATGTGCAAACATGCCTCTTAGAAAGCAAAATTTCTGGAATGGAAAGGGAGAAGCTTAAAACGCATCAGTTTTCAGTATCTCATCACTTCCTCTTCAATGTCATATATTTGGGGATGTATTTGTGTATACAGCCGGTACCCCCATCCTTCCACTTTACTGAAATTCCCTTTTAACAAAAGTCTCCAGAACTAATCACTTCCTCAGTTGTTTGCCATTTCTCCAAACTTCTTTGAAGTTCTTGCAATAATTTAAGAATTTATGGTCATTTTTCAGCATATGCACAATACTTTCATATTAATACACAGGTAGTCAGACATGGTTTTTCTCCAAATTTTTTCAAGGCAAGAAGAAAGTATCTTACTTTTTGAGCTGCATGAAAAATGTTGAGCAACACTTTTCTTTTTTCTATTATGTTTTTAATAGAAATATCTCACAATTATTCAGTGTTTTTTTAAATCAGCAAAACCAAAGGGAAATGGAAGACTAAAATTGTCACTGCCCACAGTCAATGATTCTGATCTATAATAAACTTAATAATTTTGCTTCATCTGAGCATTAAGTGCATTTTACCCTGAAAAATAATCCATTACCAGTAACATGAAAATATAGAATGAGGATATTAAGAAAACATGCTGCACTTCCATTTGTAATAACTTAAGCCTGTTCATAATATTGGAATGGACTCTGGACTCATATAGGTGCTCCACTTCTCTTTTTTTTCCCATATTGCCTTGAAGTTGTTAAAATAAATATAGAAATGAAATAAATATTATATAATGGAAGACTTTGGTATCAAAGCAAATAAGATAAGGATTAGAAGTCTTAGTCCAAAGCTCCAAAGTCAATGGGAATATGGCCACTGGAATGGAAGTTCCTACCTTCTAGGAAGGATAGTTTCAGTGATGGCAGAATAAGGTTGTCTTATAGATTTAAAGTAACTAATTTTCAAAGTCAATATATTTTAAATATAGTCTCAAAGTCTTCTGTGCATTATAAAAGTCCCTTTTATCAGGGTTCCTTGAAGCTAAACCAATGTCATTGAAGCAGAGGCAAATGCTGGAGTAGATTTAGCAAGGGAATTGTGCAGAAACTAAAAGGTGGTTCACTGAAACATTTAATTCTTTTCCTGTCCTTCTATCTGAGCAATACCAACAGTGGGCAAGTTCAAACTAGATCTGTTCTATCTGCAGATCCCACCTCCCCAAATATTGAAGTCAAACGGCACCTTTAGACCATCCAAGACCTTCAGATTTGGCCTGTCTTTGACCACTAGTCTCTGGTCTCCCCTGAGACAAGAAACAAGGATGCAAATCAGTATTCTTTCCTCATTATTGTCATCTGAAGTGACAGGGGAGCTTGACTTGGCTTATGTATCATTAAAAGCTTTCATTGTCTGCATGTTTAGACTGTGCTATTGAAGGTAGAGGCTCTACATTTCCCTAAGAAACATGTAGAAATGACCCGTTGCAGTCTAAAAACCTCAGAACTCATAGGGCAACCTTAAAAATCTAGGATATGTACTATATAAATCACAAACCCTGGACATGGAGATCCTGGGAAATCCAATGGTTGCAAATTTATTGCAAGGCTGATAAAGGACTGTTCACAGATGCCATTTCTGTGCTGCACATTCCCCTACTTTCAGTGAGACTATCTCATGAGAGCAAGTAGATTTCACAGGATTCTCTAATTAGTGATTTATGCAATTAATATAATTTACAATTTATATAATCATTATAAGTTCTAACACTTTTAATCTTCCAAAAGCATCAGTTTTATCAACTGTAGCAGAATTACTGAAGCAAAACAGATGTGCATATATAAAGTTTTTTAAAACAAGGTTTATATAAGACAGCAGTTCCCTCAGCAGGTTAAACTATGTTTGTGCAGCCCAGCAGCCTCAGCTGTCTGATACAAAAGTCCAAAATATACGTTACCACTAATGTACAATACATAAAATAACCCAAGAGCGCGCAGAGATGTAGCAATGATGCAAATGGCAGGATCGCTTATTAGCTGGAAACAGGTACCTCCTTCCAGCAAGACTGCATTTTCCAGCAGGTAAATTGGGGTCCATGTTTAGCTGGTGTTTTGAAGTATCTAGGAGCATTGCTATGGCCTCTCTTTTAATCAGTTCAGCACTAGAATCCACAGACATTCTCTACCAGAAAGAAGTTAAAGAGACAGCATCCTCTTCTGGTGGGGAGCTTCAGGGCAGTGTACAGGTAAAATCCCTCACTATTTGAAAGAAATCATTTAATAAAATAATAATTTTAAATTTATATTTTAAATTATTTTGCATCATTCATCTGTGGTTTTGCTATGTTCTGTATCTACCTTTTTAGAATTTGTAACATAAAAGGATGCATGTTTTTAAAAAGAAACTGTCATGGCTGGTAAAATGTCCAAAGTAAACCTTTTTCCTATATTAGCTAGTTTAACCAAGGCAGTGACTTTCCCCTACAGATCTATATTCATTTTTATCAATAGATACTCATGGTAACAGCAACGATTTGGTTACTTGTCTCAAAATAAGGGTACAGGATTTATTTACAGAAATTATCATCTAATTAAACAAATGAGTGCATTACTCTATTTCATCATGGAACATACCTTGTACAGTTTGTCTGGTGATCAGGCTATCCTTTTTGAAAATGGTGAAGATTTTTGAATTCAGAAGTGAAACTACTGTAAATTGATAGGAAGAGTCTACAATAAAAGCATAATTTCTGTTCTGCTGATCTAAATTTTAATCCAAATCACCTGTACAGGAATGAGTTGACTAGAAGGAAAAATATCCCCACCAACCGAGGGCAAACTTCGCTGTCTCAGACTATCTTAATTAAAGATCCAGAATTGAGAGATGCCAGCCTCAAACACCTCAAGCATGTGGCCCCCACCTTGAATACTGTCTCCGGTTTCAGTCACAACAATATAAGAAAGTATTGAACTATTGCAGAGCATGCAAAGAAGGGACACAAAGATGGTAAAGGGCCTTGAGGAGTTGTGTGAGGAGTGGCTGGGGTCACTTGGTCTGTTTAGCCTGGAGAAGAGGAGCTAGAGGGGAGGCCTCATCACAATCTACAGCTTCCTCGTGGGAGGAAGAGGAGAGGCAGGCACCAATCCCTTCTCTGTGGTGCCCAGTGACAGGGAATGGCCCAAGGGAATGGCCTGAAGTTTTGACGATGTGGTTTAGGTTGAATGTTAGGAAAAGGTTCTTCATCCAGAGGGTGGTTGGGTACTGGAACAGGCTGCCCAGGGAAGTGGTGACAGCACCAGGCCTGACAGAGTTCAAGTAGTGTTTGAACAATGCTCAGGCACATGGTGTGAGTCTCGGGCTGTCCCATGAGTTGGACTCAATGGTCCTTATGGTGTCTTCCAACTCAGCATACTCAGTGATTCAGTGATTCATCTTCAGTGATTGGAAGGCAATAATTCTTCCAAAATGGAACCACGAGACTCAATACTCATATAATGTCATAACAAAAACACTGATTCAAACGTTTCCTGTGGAATATATTCAGGTCATATATACCTCCATAGAGCACTCAAAATACTCAGGAGGTCAGACACAAGCAGCATTAACTATTTCAGAGCCGTTTGATTTGCCTGTGACCACAGCATCACTGACATGCTGCTCACAGCCCCAGCCAAAGGCAGCAGGCAATCCAGCTGCTCAGTCCTCAACATAATGAACAGGAGGAACCCACAGCTCAAGAAATAATGAAACTAAATGCAATATCTGTACAAAACGTTCTTGCACATAATACAGGCAGATATGGGTCCCTGTTGAAATCAGTGACTCATCTGGATTTCTAATTTGCTGTGAAATATTCTTGGATTATATCACATACTCAGAAAAGAAAGGATAGATGGGAGCACGTGTACTTCTCTGTAAATATGAATCAGGAAACCAGGACATAGTTGAGGAATTTTTTGGCTAACAAATCCAAGTTGAAAGAGAAGGAAAGACAGAGGTCGTGGTTCTTCCCTTGGTTAAAAAATAAGTAAATAAATAAATAATTGGCTAGTATTAGGAAAAAACAATTCTGTGGTTATTGTTGTACAGAGGTTGCATTATCCTCACACATTCCCAAGAATATCAGACTCCATTCATGTTCTGCATTTTTCATGGAGAGGGATGGATGACTTCGTAAAGTCTCAGCCTTATTTATTGAGTTCTTCAATTTTCATTGCACTGCACTGCAAAAAGGTCACCACAAATAAAAAAAAGGACTCAAGTCACATGCCAGCATTTGTCTTACTACTTGGCAGAATTCATATCCCCAAGCTGAATGCCTGCATGGAGCCATGGAAGAAACGGGTGCCTCCAGGTGGCACGGGGGAAGCCATTGTGCTGGGAAGGGTCACTGCCAGATAACCAGTCCCTCTGCAAAGGGATTGGATCCCTGACCCATGTGCCCAGAATATATTCCAGCACTGCCAGAACCAACAGGGCTTCACAGCAGATGTAGCCTCTGGAAATCCTGCATTGCTGGAAATGTAACTGTTGGAGAAATTAATGCTCCTACAATTCTAAGCAGCAGCTGCTTGGTAGTTTTGTGACTAAAAGAGGTACCTTACGGCTAAATTTACACTCATACACGTCCTCGTGAGTCCAGCCCCTGATAGTTAAATTTTCAGCCTTTTGGCCTTCCAATGATTCATTAATATCAGTGTTGCCAACACAATCCTTCTGGAACTAGTGAATGACACATTATGAGTAAATTCAATTAAACTAAAGCTCCTTTATACCTAACAAGAAATAGCTGAGTTCTTGAATAACTGACTGAAGTGGACACTTAAACTAATAGTTCTCCCAGTCAATGGGACTATGTGTATATTCTGTTTCATACAATCTACTTTGGCTTCCAAGAAAAGACAAACTACATGCTAAGAAATCCCTTAATTAGGTTAGTGATAGCGAAAGCAGCCCCAGTGTATTGCTGTAAGCAGCAATGTGTGAATTTTCTATTCAACACAGCAACACTGGGCTATTTATTCAACTTACATGCATAATTAGTAGTAAAATTACAGGGATTTTTTTCTTTTAGCATACAGTTGTTATTCTTTATGAGTCTGGATTCTGAACAAAAATATTTCCTTTAGACTTTGAGTAATGCTTTCTTCAGGTGAGCTCTGGCAAATGCCGTTAAAAAATATAAATCTGGAAACCTAGGAAGTATAGAAAGCGGAAGGAAATTACTTCAGCTTGGCATGAGGCACAATATTACTTTCTTTAAATAAAATGTATCCTCTGTCCTTAGGAACCCCCTACAGGCTAATTTAACATTTCATTGTACTCTGTCACTTGCCCTTGGCTTGCCAGAAACACACCAGGCAGCTGATATTACAGTATCTGGAGTTAGAAAGACCTTATGTTTACATAACTATTTTTCACATCTTTCTGAATACACGGTTGATTGACACCTTTCTGATTTATTCATAAATGTTTTTTTCTTTACTTCTAAAAAAATAATCACATAGTGGCATGTGCATTAGTAACAAGGCTGTAGGTAAATCTAGAGTGTATCATACACTTTCACCAAAAGTCCAATTGAACTGGCTGTATCATCATGTTGCTACTTTTTTTTTGCATTCAGCTATTCTTATCTAAGCAAGCAGAAAAATACAATTTTAGAAAAAAGCTGCATGCGAACTGAAGCCCTTGAAAGAGATGTATGGTTGATACACGTGACATTCCTAAAAGTGCATTTTAATTATGATAGGAGCCATATAAGTAAAAAGTGTCAAAGCTAATAGCACAGTTAATGCCATTACTATAACTCTACTTAGAACATACAACTACGTGCTGTGAGAGACTAGTAGTTTGATATAATATCTAAATCTTCTAAAAGGAATTTAGAATCAATAATGCACATGTTAAATTGGTTAAAATACACTTAACTAATTGTTCTCAGATTGCATTAATTCTCCAGTGTAGATATTTCTAAGAATATTCTGAATGGGGATAGATCCTTGTAAAAAACTATTAAATCTTGTTCATAAATTATCTGAAAAAAAGACAAAATGATGTCCAGGAAAGTTAAACAAATAAAGATACAAAGACTAAATAATTGCTAAGTGAAAAGATAAGAGACTGCTTGCAGGGAGTAATCTTCATGGTTTTCTCGACTTACTTTGTGGGGCCTGCATGTTTTAAAACACAGCCAAATGGAAGTACATAGCAATAGTAAAGATGGAACAGCCTCACAGAACAGGGACTGTGACCTGGAACATATACTGAAATGGTCATTTTAGATAGCGTGACCATGGGGAAAGACAGTAGAGTCTTCTTGTGTGTACATTAGACATCCAAGCAGGGTCTGACAGAATACAGAATATTCCAGGGATTCAGCGGTTAGCAGCTCTCAAGTCGAAGCTGTCATATTTTTGCATAAATAATGAAATATGCAGCAATAGAAGAATTACTCTAAAGTTTGTTAACTAGGACGCTTCTTGACTTTTCCAAGTGGATAATTGAGATGGATTCCCATGCTTTGGCACCTAAGAGCTCATGCACTGTGAAAGGCTATGGACAACTCTGAGACTAAGTAATCTTAAAAGCATCTATTTTACAGACCTCTCCTTTACTGGCAATACATCAACACCTCAATTTGATATTATGCAAAATGAATCTATTACTCTTTAAGAAGATTCAGAAGTTATTTTTAAATTAGGATGGAAACAAATTAACTATTCCTGTTCTAATTAGAGTCACACTCCCCAGCAATATTTCTCATGCTTAAATTTCCTAAGAAAAAAAAGCCACCTTTCTGTGAACTCCTCACTTGTCTATGCCAGTAACTAATCAGTCAAAAACACTCAGGTGTACAGCTGATCTGACAAACTCTATTATACACATAATGTCATATGAAATAGAGAGTATATGTGGTGTAATTTCACTGAATCCTCAGTGCAGGACGGAGTGTTGGCTAAACCTAAAGGTTTATCAAAACATGGTGATAAATCCCAGATGCAATCTCAGCTTTTCGTGCTTTCTGTTTTGTTAAGGTCTCAAAAACCACTCATGGGATTTTTGTTGGGTGTTTTCTTTTTTCTCACCCTTCCACAAATTCAAAGTAAATGGGTCTTGCTTCTGGTACCTAGCACACTGGCACGCTTCCTCTTAAAAACTGTAAGCCTGTCTGAAAAACAGAACAACATCTTTGAGATGGGGTGTTTATATGGGCAACATTCAGCCACTGTAGTGAATGCGGCTCCGCCTTCAAAGAAACTCCTGAGCACTGTTTACCTGATGAAAGCATTAACTGTTTTTAGTTGACTTGATTTACATGGGAGCAGACGGTTCATTAACTGAGATGAACCTGAAGAAGTAAATGCAATGCACATGCAGATGTTTTCCTAGCTGCAGCTTTCCTAGCATAAGAGTACAAAGACAGCAGTGATAAGGCTTTGCAGAATCTCTCAGAAGATCAAGGTGAGCAAGCTGTTGAAAAAATCTGTATCAGGGCTACTTAGGTCAAAGAAGTTAAATTAATGTAACCAAATCTAAGTGTTTCATATACAGGATGGTACTATGCACTGCACACAGGACTGCACTATACACATATTTCACAGAAGCAATAATTAAATATGGCCAAGGGGTAAATGAAGGATCTGGCACTCACATAGCAATCCCTAAGAAATCTACACTTTTTAAAAAGTTTTTTAGGTTTCTAAGCTTCAAGTAAAATTACACCTAATTACTTATATAATTAAGGCATCTCCTCTAGGAGTAGACTTTCAGACTTTAAACTTGGATAAGCTCAATTTCTCTGGTCACTAAAAAAAAGAGTTCTTCCTGTTCAGTTGTTTTTCAGACATTGTTCTTTCCTTGAGTAAGAAAGTTTAAAGTTTAAAGAAAGTCTTTTGAATATACAAAAAGGTGTTCACAGTATACAAAAAAAATTCAACCACAAAATTTAAATAGATAAACTTTAATAAGCAATATGAAAAGTGTTTCATACTCATCAGTTCTAAATGTCAAAACTACTTTCTGCTGTCTTTCACTCAGAATCCTAATTAAAATTACACCTCAACATCGTTTCTCAGCTAGAAAGCTCAATAGTAGCTCCCTATTATGGTTGCTTTTCTTGGCTTGTTAGCAAATCCTCACCACAGTCATAACAGCTACAGATTAATCAACCTGCTTTTCCTCAGTTCATTAATTTAGCTACTTTTCTCATATAATCTGTCTGTGTGGAATCTGAGGGTCTTTTATTCCTATTGCAAAAGATCCTGTAATTTGATGCTTAGTTCAGCATATGTTAAGAGTAGGAGTCTTCACAGACTGTCTATAACAAATGCCTTAATTATCACTTAACTTCTGCTTCTTACACTCTCAGTGTCCTTGTGCAATTATTTTTTTCTTTCCTAATGAAAAATTTGCCTCATATATTTGGACACTGAAAATACCCACCTTCTTTATTCTCCCCCTTGGCATCTAAACACCTTTCTATCTTTCTGTCTCCTAGATCAGTATTATGGTTATCTTAGATTTTTAAATCAATTTTTCCCACCATTGTAGTTTATTGATTGAGAAGACAATAAAGTGAACAAGAAATAAAGTGAAAAAGGCAATGTGAATGGTATTTGTGTATGCTTAAGTATATTTAGTAATAACCATGCACTAAAATCAATGGCTTCTCCTTCTGTCTGGAGATCCTTATAGGCTTGCTTTCTTATAAAGTTGGACTGTGAAAGAGAATTTTGCTTGCAAAATTCATCACTTTGTAGAACAATTTCTGTCTATGAATATCCAGCATTAATAAAACAAAAATCAGAATGTGTAGATGGTTAAAAAAGGAGATAGCAATCTTGATAAAACAAAGAACAGAGCACGTCTGTGACTTTGGTAAGCAATATATACCCAAAGGCCTTGTTTTCCCACTGTAGAGACAAGCAATTTTTCAAAAGTCAGTGTTGGTTATTCATTTCCAGCAACAGGAGAATACGGTGCTCAGGTAAAAAACAATTTAGACTCCAAATTTCAATTCCCAAATTGGCTATTCAACTGTAGCCTTGTAACCACCTTTCAGATTTTACATTCACTCCATTTAGTCAGTGGTCTATGGTCATAATAGGCTACTGTGCAGCCCTGTCTGAGAAACCATATGCTTTTCCCCGGAAAATGCTCTTCCAGTCCTGGATGCTCAACGTAATAATTTCACATTATCAAATTCCAAGAAAGAAAATTTCATTTTCCAGTGTTCACACACAGTAATTGTGCTATGTCTCTTAGCACACTGGAGACTCCTTCATTTCCGGATGACAGCCTTTTCAGGATCTAACCTATGCAGAGATATTCCTTGGTTTTAGAAAAATAATCAACGCATATAGTAAGGTGATTAATCTTTCCATGAGTTACTTATTCCAGGCAGCAGTAAGAAATACCCATGTCTTCAGCTTCACATTCTAGCTTGAATTTGTAAGCACATGATTTAATGACCTGTTTCAACGTGTCATGGAATCTTTTGTACCTGAGATCTGTAAGGTGAAGCCAAAAATAACTTCTTAGCTCAAGTTATAGTGATTATCTTTTGATACTGTGTCTCACAGTATCCTTCTGGATAACGTGTCCAGCCCACAACTGGACAAACACATCCCGTGATGGGTGAGCAACTGGTTCACAGGTTGGGCACAAAGGGTTGTAGTGAATGAGGTCACATCAGTCCGATGACTGGTCACTAGCGGGGCTCCCAGGGCTCCATCCTCATCCTTGTGCTTGTCGGTGTCTTCATAAATTACTTGGATGTAGAACTTGAAGCTGTGTTAGGTAAACTTGATGATGATACTAAATTGGGAGATGCTGTTGTCTCCCTCAAAGGCAGGGAGGCCCTGCAGTAAAACCTTGACAAATCAGAGGGCTGTGCAATCACCAACCACGTGAAATTCAACAAGGGAAAGTGCTGGATTCTGCACCTGGGATGGGGCAACGCTGGATGTATGGACAGACTGGGGAACAAGAGGCTGGAGAGTAGTGCTGTGGAAAGGGACCTGGGGGTCCTGGTCTGTGGCAAGTTGAACATGAGTCAGCAGTGCCCTGGCAGCCAGGCGGGCCAACCTTGTCCTGGGGGATATCAGGCCCAGCATCGCCAGCTGGGCAAGGGAGGGGATTGTCTCGCTCTGCTCTGCACTGGGAAATTACATGGGTAGCTTAAGAACTATATAAGCAGTGACTAAGTGAAGACCTGGAAATCACTTTCTTGAATTTAATTATTAAATTCTCGTCAAACTCCAATCCCAGTGCCTAAGCTTTCGTGTTTACTAAAACGTGCTGTGATTAAACACACCACTAAAAATGCAAGATTAACCGCAATAAAGTATTGTATGGAAAACAAAATCAAAACTAGGAAGACCTGACTATTCTTAAAGCAGAATTTGGTCAAAATTGGTTGTCAATTAGCTACAGAGTTCGATCACTGGAATCTAAATCTTTTTTTGAAACTGGAGGGCCTATGCCTAATACCATCTTCTGTGTTTTGGTCTGGCATTTCAATGATTTTTACAGTGATACTCAATATACTCAATATATAATTGCAAATTAGTAGGACTTAAATGGAGACACATATCCCATTTCCTTCTTTTCTTAGCCTATAGTTTTTACAGTGTCACTTGTTTTTCCTCAGAAGAAACCAAAATATGCCTGGAATCGTAATTTGGAAAAAATTTGTAGATTTGTGGTAGTAGTGGCATTGACTACCTGCCATAAAGCTTTTTAATGAGCTTCACCATCTCCATATCAAGTTCAGCAATGAATGTAATTTGATCCCAAAAGAGCCCTTTTCAGAAACGATGTACCCTTTAAAGGGCCACATATATTAACTCTATTTTGATGAAAAACAAATCTGCTAGATACTTAACAGACTTCATCCTGAAGTAAAAGCTGGTATATGATGTTGTTCTTGGCAAAATAGCCTCAGCCTCCTTAGAAGCTGTGATTTTCTATTACTACTCCTTTTCAGTAATAATGAACATAGGGTAATCAAAAATGTTACATGCAGGAAAATACAGTATATGCAGGAGTTCTGTTATTCTTCTCATGCATGAGGAACAGGTCCCTGTTGCTATAAATCAAAGTAGCACCACTTAAATTTATGGAACTATCTCAAGTTATACCAATTGAGGTGTTGCAACTGCATTCTTCTTCCTAGAACCACAGGCAATTGTGACTGGTTATGGAACATGCTGTACCTTGTCTTTTTGAACAAGACATTTGCTCAGGTTTGCTCCTGTGATGACCTATGCTTTTAACATCATTAAAAATGTTGAAAATAAGTAACATAAACTGAACATTTTTACATTTCAAAGATGGTGTAACAGAGAGTCAGGACTGAAAAGTAGAAGGAAAAAACCCAAGCCACAAAAGCAGAAGGCAGGTCTAGAATTTCCAGCACCAACATTTCAAAGTTTAGAGGCATTCCTAGTTTTTTAGGTTTTTTTCAGAGAGAGAGGTAATTTGAAAAATGTGGCTATGCATCTAGTTTTAGATCATTATCTCCACACACTTCCTTTCCCATAGAACTTAGGATAGTCAGGTCCAGGCTCAGGGCCATCTTTAGTAGAAACTGTCATCTTGAAAAACTGTATTCTTACAGAATATATTGAATATACTTCATTAAGAAAGATTCAGAAACAAGTTAGTAATGACAGTAAAAAATCTTTTTTTTTTTGTTTCCTTGCTTGGGGCATGGGAGAGAGCAATGTGTGCAGTAGCTTTCACTGATCCTTTTTACAATTCATTTGCTTCTCTCTGGGATGTTTCTTAATCAAAGACCAGATTGTTATTGCATGGAATAAGCAGCTGGAGAAACATAACTTGCCATCCCCATTTCTCAACAAGGAGAGCTGTCTGTATGTAGGATCCCATGCCACTGGAGCACTGTAACTATTTGGTGGGCTGCTGTGTGCAGGAAGAGGCTCCCTAAGAACGTTCCCATGACAATCATTATGGTACAGGACTCTGACATATCAAGTTGAGCTACAACTGTGCACACCAACTACCACAGTAGACACTTTGACCAACCATGCCTGCAGACACAGGCTAAGCTGGGATGTTAATTGGACTTTGGGATAGTGTAAATCCTTACTTCTTCTATAGCTGAATATCCAACTGTAAGTTTTGATGACTCCATATCATGCACTTTTTGGTGTAATTAGGTCTTTTTCTTCCACAGAGCAACTTGTGTCCCTCATGCAGCAGGAGTACTGCAGGTAGACACAAACAGCATGAAGGCCTTCACATGCTATGGTCTCATCTTTTCTCCTCTTTCCTATATAACAACTCCTAGTTTGTTTTCCCTCAGATAACAATGAATACAAATAAAGCAAGTTTGAATGGACAGTGACCACTGCAACCTTGAACTTAATTTTCCTTTCTTCAAGTCAACCAAATGGAGAATTCCCAAGGGGAATCAGGTCAAAGAAGAGAATTGCTCGCCATAAATACTGTTTAATCAAAACATAAATACTGAACTACAGCATAAACAATAACAAAATTTGCCTTTTAGACACACATTTTTAAATAGTCCAGCAGTTGGACAAGGGGCAATAGGCACAAATTTAAACACAACAAGTTCCATCTGAATATGAGGAAAACTTCTTTTCTTCAAAGGTGACAGAGCACCAGAATAGGCTGCCTGGAGAAGTTGTGGAGACTCTTTCTCTGGAGATATGCAACACCTGCCTGGATGTGATCCTTTGCAAGCTGCTCTGGGTGAACCTTCCTTTAGCAGAAGGGTTGGACTGGATGTTCTCCAGAGGTCCCTTCCACCCTCAAACACTCTGTGACTCTGTGTCATTCTGTGATTCTGAATTGTACACACACCCCTTTTCCTTCACTCCACACATCTCTCATTCTTGGAGCTTGTCGCACCCAGCTTCCATTTTGAGCTTTTCTTCTCCCACTCTCATGTTGTCCCTGCTGGCTTCCATCCAACATGTTCCTTTTCCCCCTTATTTTTTAGGTGACTCAAGCTCTCTCTCTGCTCATGCAACCAAAACCTTTTGCACATTTTTGTTGATTTACAGGGGCCACCTCAGGTCACTACCTCTTACGCCTATAAAAACATTTCTCTTTCTTGCACCCCTGTTTTGAGTGTAGATCTCCACACATACCTCGAGGGCCACCGGAGTGTGTGGAGAGGTCCAAACTGACAGAAGAGATCCCAGAAAAGCGCTCACTCTCAGGTTCAAATCTCTAGCAAATACTTCACTGTATTTCTGAAGTTTAGTTTTTACATGGAATTTATAATAACAGGAAAGAGAAATATACAGACTTTCAGTACTTGGAATGGCAATATGTCATGTGGCTAGGAAAGGTATGTCTGGGAGTATCATATAGCTGTTACTCAGCCTAGAGACAGAGGAGCTTTGTGTGGTGTGCTGAGGCTTCTTGAGCAAGTCAGACCAAAATACAAACACATGGCTGAGGCTGTTCTGGCTTAGACTGACACAGACAAGTTTCACACCCAAAAATAAGCAGCTATTTTTTATTATGACAACAAAAATTTGTAAAGGTAAAAAATTAAGTCTGAGTATTAGACTCATCTAACTCCATTTTCACAACAGGGCAACCTCTCTCTCCCTGCAATCCTCATTCAGGCAAGGACCAGAACAGTTTCATTTCAAAGCAAACTAAAGAGGAGACTTATGTATCATGCTTCATCAAGCAGAGGACAGTTGCTTTCTCTGGAGACCTCGCAATGGAGAAGCTTGTTTCTTTATCTTGAAAATCAGCCATTCTGACTTTCTCAAGAAAATTCCATATTTTATTAGATTTCTAGTCATGAATAATTAGATTAAAAAGTTGCAACCACTCAGATTTCCAGCAGTAACATGGGAATAAAAATACTTAGAAAAAGCAAAAAATGTTTGTTTCTTAGAGTTTTTTAATACCCCAGCTTCCAAGATAAAAAAGGGAAGTGGAATTTTTCTCTTTGAAACTATAAGTTAAGGAAGGTCCATTTGGAGTAGGATACTCTAGGATTTGTTCATGCATAAAAAAAAAATAAGGACAGTCTCTAGAGGTGGGAGAGAAGTGGTTGTTTGTGAATACCTGCATGTTTAATACACGGGATTCAATATTGTCATTGAAAGGGACCAGATGGAAAGATCTCAATCATAAAGATTAATGTAGGACTTCCTGCAAGTTGCCTTAGTAGGAGTTAGGCATTTTCAAAGCCAACTTGGCCATAGTGTGCTTATTTGGTGAAATTTATGGTCAGAAAACAGCACTCTAGAGGAATGAAATAGGCCAGTTTCTTCTTTCCCTGCAGTACAGAAAAAACCCACAAGTCATCAGTGGCATAGTCCCTTTGATGGTATGTTTAGGCAGAAACAGTTGCAATTGGATATACAAGCAGCATATAAAACATATTTCTGGCAGCAGAAAACACAGTGTCTTGCGGAAATTACATGAACATCAGAGAGTTTGAGAAAGATATCTTTGTCATGATGAGAATGGATCCCATACGATAACCAGTAACAGTCACTTCATGTTGCACACAATGAAGCTAAAGCAAAAAAAAGTGCGCCACACACAGTGAAATTGGCTCTTCCACAAAAAAGCCACCCCAAATCCAAGTTAATTTGTACTAGAAGCTTAATTTTGTTACTGGCATACTACTGACTACATTACACTGTAGGACTCTGTAGCAACTTCTCCAGTGTGTTGTAATGTCGGCTAACTACTTACAAATGGCAAAGCAACTGCAGAAGTGAAGCTCAGTGGGTTCAAAATTTGGCTTTTGGAAACAGTGTTCAAGAATGCTCTGAATTCAGGCTCTACTCAAGCAGAAACATTTACCAAACCATCTGTTAAACAACCAGAACAGTATATGCAATAACATTTACTGAGCACAATAGCGGCCGAGATAAGCAACCCCTACATCCATTCCCTTACGAAATTCATGGTTTCTATATATTGTAAATTTCTTCACAGTTCTCAGTTCATAAAAGGTATTTTCTTTCTTTTGCTTCTTCTTAGTGCATGGAGTTACCTTGCCACTCATTCTAGGCTTTCTGAGATGTCTCCTCAAACTCAGGATGTGTCATGACTCCTGCTATCATACACAATTATTCCTCCCTTCACCAAAAGGAAATTAACACCTTCATTAAGTCCATTTTCTGGGAAAATCTAGATACCCTGGAGGAGTTGCAAGTAGGTTCTATGGGGCACACAACTATAGGAAACAATAAAAAGTAAACCAAAATATGTAAATAAAAAAACATCCACCAAGACCTGGTTGATTTGAAATACTAGGGAGATCAGATTTTCTGTTTCTTCTTGTCCAGAAATCTTCTGTTTTAGTCAAGTTTTGCACTAATTACATTCTTTCAAAATTCATCCTTTGTTGCATTGCTGCAGAACCACCAAATTGGTTCAAATATAATAGTGACCTTATGAGCATAGACTTGAAAAGAAATTAGCCCGCAATCACTCACTAATGTGATAGTGGCCAACCAGTAGTATTACCCATAACTAATGTTTAATATAAGATCAAGTGTCTGAACAAGGACCTGGGAAGTCAGTGTCCTGATATTTTGTGCATAAGCATTTGGTATTCTTTATCTGGAAATGGTGTACAAATTGTTTTGTCTAAGATGTACTCCACTTTTGTTCTTATTGTATTCTTATTTCCCTCTATTAGCGTGTTGCTAATAAATTATCCTCTGGTCTATTTTTTTCTTGAATAACCTCAAGATATCTCTTAAGTCACGCAAACAGACATTCCAAGAGGAATGTAATCCATCACTTATCTGTAAGTGTACCTAAATATTGTCAAGAAAAATAAATTTGTTAAGGAGAAAAAAAGTCAGAACACATGAAAAACCCTTTAAACATCTTTAGCCTAATTCTTTTGAGAAAATTGTTCTCATAGCCATTTCAGTTTCCTCCAGACCTAAAGTTCTAGAGAGTCTTCCATTTACGTAAAATCATAAGTATTTCAGTACTGACCCCCACTCAGCTCCCACAACAGCTCTAATTCCGACTATGGTGATGTAATATTTTTAAGGGCTGAAGCAAGTACTGCTGGTTCACAGAAGGGATGTGAACCCCAATGTCACTGGCTGTTCCTGTCTCCTGTGTTTAGAACAGCAGCTTCCAATTAGAGCTTTTCAGAAAAACTCAAAAATTCTCACTGGAAGATGAAATTGAAGCCTTTCGAGCCAAAGATCTCTATCTTCTGGCTCCACAGCACAAAAAACTTCACTTATTTTTTACCACTTCTTTTAAATTCTGTATACATATGTATCCACAGACCAGTAAGCAACATTCGTTGTTAGTCTCTAGGCAATCCTGATTAAAAAAAAGTAAAAAATAATAACCACATGGGCTACGAAAACCTTTTTAATCTACTACACCGACAAATCTTAAATACTGTGCAAATTTTTAGAAATACTTATTTAGGGAATCTGAAGCACAGATAGCAGAGCTGTCTGCAGAGATGTATTTTACTTTCGTAGTAATATTCAAGCTTCCAACTTTTTTTTTTGAAACATTGCCAAAAAGGAATTGGGTGGCAAGAGCCAAACTTTCTCATTCAAAAGGCATCTGGTGACTGTTGAAACAAGGGGCCTGAGAGTCAGAATGCAATTTGTCATCCCAGAGTGCTCTGAAACAGGTGGAAGACAACCTGAATAGCATCTGTCATCATTCCAGCCCAACTCCCTAACTACTGCTCACAAAAGGAAGCACTTAGGAAGATAAAGGCATTAACCTTAGGAAGATAAGGGCATTAACTAGCCATTTTGTGTAAGATGAAATGTCTGTCTAGTTCTGTCTCTTTCAAAGTTCTGTAGCAGAAAATAAAGGAAGTCATTAAGAAAAACAGAGAATGTATAGAACAATATACTTATGTATTTACATAATTCTCATGTTTCAGTTAAAAAAATTAAAACCTCAAATATTTTAAAGTTCTTTCTACGGAAAGGTCTACTGATAAATCTTTTGGTCTGCACGAGTTCAAGGACTACATTTATTGCTGCTTCCAGGAAAAATACTAACAAGTTTCAAAGAAAGGGAAAACAACCTGTTTCAGACTTGATAACACTCTTAATTGGTATCCAAGCATGAACACTGAATTTTTTTCAGTAGGATATGATCCAGATTTTCTAAGGTCTGGATCAGAATTCCTATCTATAAATATCAAATTAATGAGACTAAATTTTTGTCACAATTACATCACCACAACTCTGCTGTAACTACAATGCAAGCACAGCAAGATACTACCATTGTCATTTATTCCTAGCTAGTCTCATTTATGGAAAAGAGTGACTATAGCTAATTTTTAAATCCTATGTCTCTCAGCTCTGCTGTGAACTACTCAGCTACAGCCAAGATCTGGCTTCATTACTACTGCATTTCCTGACACCTGCTCCCCACAGCTCCAGCTCATCACTCTTGACTTTTTAGTCACGATTCTCATCAGATCTCCTCTAGTAACACAAAAATACAAGGGGAAAAAATAAAAAAAGCGCTTGCACATGACCCTGTCTTTTCTTTTTGAGACTAACCATTGTGAGATTTGAGACTTTATTTTAGACTATTGTGATTTTAACTGATCATGTTGAGTCTTATGCCTGTAGATAAATTTGGCCCATGAACTGAAAAGACCACAAGAAGAATTAAACTTCAAGGCTCCTGTTTTTCATCAACTCCTTTTTCTTGACAAACTGAACCTTCAGAGAATGTTAGCTACAATCACATTTTGCAAAATTAACTCCCTGCTGTTAGTCTTCCTGAGGTTCATAGTGGAGGTGTCAATGTCTTCCAACTGCATCATTCCTCATTTAATTTTCACGTGTGATAATATGCAGCTACTGGAGGAAACGTCACAAATTTCTTAGGGCATGTGAAATGTCTGGAAGTTAGCCACCAGCTAAAAAAATCAGAAACTAACTTCAAAGACAGAGAAAGAATTATTACCAGATTTCTCTGGATGAGCATAAAGATACTGTGTGATCCTTGCAGAGAGCTGACCCTAAGTTCCTTCAATCAGCAGGCTGGAGACCACTAAACCCAATCTCTTTCACATGTAACATAAGTTATTTGCTAATCAGCTGACCTTTGACATCTCTTAGGCAGGAGGCTTTAGAGCTTATCTTGTTACAAATAGATCTACTTACTTATTTATTTACTTGCAAATATATTTAACTCTGGCAATGAATATGCAGATGAGGTATATAAAGCCTGCTATTAGCATTTGCATTGACAAGCTTTGTCGATTTGTGCTGCTGATACCTTCATTCATTTAGCTGAATTGTTTGCTGGCAAAGATTTTAGGGAGACAGTTTTGTAGGAACTAGAGAATATATTTGCCCTCAAGTCCTTTAATATTCAACAACAGATTTTACAAAAATAATTCGCCAGGACAGCAAGCACTGGTCACCCATGAAGAAGTCTACCAAAGCCAAAACAAGAATTTTTCTGTAATATTAGGTTTCATGATCTCAACAGACAGAAGAATGCCTGACTTGGGATTCTACTGGATTTTCTCAGATGGATAATAAACTGATAAAATTAAAATCTGAATGTCTCCATAGCTTGTGGAGTATCTTCTCAGAATCCCACTACTTTCATTAGATCTTTATCAGCTAGAAGTGACACAAGGTCTGAGAGACTCCTCCACGATGGTTCCGCAAAATCTCAGTAACTTTATGCATTTCAATTCACTAAGTGACAATAAGTACTTACTCCACCCTCCTAAATAAAAGCTTCAAGATATGACTTACTGACGTGTTTTCTTTTCTTGTGAACAAAAATCTGTCATTCTTTGTCTGTCTTTCCCAGCCAGCTTCAGTTTGGACATTTTAAAAGATAATGAGTTAATGGAATTTATTGGCCAAAGTCCAATAAATCTTAGTGAAATACAATTGCCCGATTTTCACAAATATGTTCCAAGGAAATGAGTGATAAACAGAGTAGTAAATGTAGCTGAGTCAATGAATGATCTGCCTGAAGAATGCTTACCCTTATGGCAAAGACAGAATGTTTACTAGTGATGAGAAACATTACTGGAGATAATTATGAATGCAGTTTTTATCAGTTACTCTATAAGAGAAATAACTTTTCAGTATTTTTCACTCCTTATTTTACTCTTCAATTATCCTCATGTCTCCAAGTACCCTTTAAATAACACTGCTTGCAAAGCCAGCCAAAAAGTGTCTCTTGGCTCCAAAGAACTGAAGAATTTATAAGCTGTTTTTTCTCCTATCCTTGGAGCTACTCCCAGTAGAAGCCAAATCCATAAATCTGCAACTCAACACCAGGAATGACAAGTTAATCTTATCAGTGTTGTCAAGGTCTAATCCAATGACCTCAGGCATAGGACATCTGACAGATGGTGAACCACAATAGCTAATTCTATTTCAATTTCAATGAAAGCCCTTTTAGATTATTGTTTTCTTATGTGTTGTTACACTGAGATATAGTTCTGAAGACACAGTGAGAACTTTCAGTCCAGACTAAAATTCAAGTCCCTACAAAGCCCCTGGTAAGCATCATAGTTCAACCAAATACATGGTTATCAGAGATGAAGGGATTTGTTTCAGATAATCAGTATCCAAAAGCTGAGATGCTGAAGTAATCTGCAAGTTCACTCTCTAAATACCTCAGTTCTAGACACCTTTTTGGATATTCCTTCTGCTGAGGCTAAGGACTATCTAGGAGCTATATTTCATGTAATGTATCAGTCCCTCTGCTTCTGGACAGAAACAGGACATCACACAGCTAAATTCATTATGAAAGTCAAAAAACAAACGGCCAAATACTTGCAAACCTTGCTGAATGTTCAAGACACTTCAATCCAATTGGCCAGTCTTGATTAAAATGATTCATATATTTCTGCCAAAAACACAGAAGGCAAATAGGTTGTCAGTAGGATTATGAGGACGAATGTTTGGTCTCTGGCACATGCTCTCAGACATACTGCTCCACATTTCATGTCAAGTATGAGGAAAACCTCAGATCAATCACTGTGGAAGCAAAACAATACTTCCTTCTTTTCATGGTGCTGTCTGGAAGAGACTATAAAACGAGTTTCAGGTTTATGATGTGAAATCTCGGACCTGCTTAAATTAAAGGCCTGTCTCCTGCTGACAGAGCCAACACTTTATCTATGAAGAGCTGAGAAAGAGCTGAAGAACCTGAGAGGAGGAAGGAGCCAGGCTCTCCTAGCAGGTGTCTACCACATCCTAAACGTGTCTGTGGGTCCTTGCTGCTTATTGAAGAAAACATGGCAGTGGCCTTCTTACTTCTGATGAAAGTTAATTAATATCTTGCTTGGAAAATGCTAGCTCTGTCAAGAATCATAGTACTGATCACGGTGAGAAGACATGGCTTGCCTGATCATACAGCAGAGGAGAATCCTTCCATAGCGGCTGCAATACATGAAAGAAAAAATGCAAGTACTTGGTAATCACGTCTTGTTGCGTATACATCAAGAATAGCTCTGGATGGCCGTGACTAAGAATATTGTTGCAGCCAAGTACACTGAGACTGCCTTGTTCTCTTGTCTATTGCAAAGTGAATCTTCTTCTCCAATGCCTCCCCAGATCCTGTTAATGTTTCAGCAGACACATCCTAGTTTTGAATTATTTCCGTGAAAAATGTAATTGAGTTTGAAAGCATAGTACTTTCTTATCTTTGAATAACAGAATCAGAGAATGGTTTGAGTTGAAAGGACCTTTACACATCATCTAGTCAACTCCTCTGTCATGAGCATAATCATGGATATAGTCTTTCCATTATCCATTTTATTTTTTTTAAAAAAATACATTACTGTAAATACACTTGAGAGTAAACAACTGTAAATTTAATTGTAAATTATAAGGGTGAGGGGATAAACTTAAGACTCTAGTTACAATGGACAAAGAAAATGTTCCAGCAAAATATGTCACTTTCTCAGAAAATTTGCAGAATTATTTTGGAAAACAGAGAAAAGTTTCATTTATTTGCATGTCTTGATACATGATTGTGTAAGAATATCTGGTTTGTAGAATGCTTTTAACAAAAGTTTAAATAGGTATAAGTAACTTAGATATATTACAGAAGACATCTAACAGGAAGAGCAATAGACTTAAAATGTATCTGTTTATCCTATTCCAGTCACATTGACTTAACAAGAAAGTTTTGAACTACCTTGAAATCCCCCAGGATTCTCAATTCATTGACATCAGTATTGTAACTTCCCTGGAGTGTATTTGTATATCCAGGGGAGAAATCACTGAGGATAGAAGACTATTTCTTCCCACCAGAGAACATCTGCGCCTATGCTAGATTTAAAATGAAGGAATTAATTTTGGTATTTCCAGCATCAGCAATTGCATGTAAGTAATTGCCATGTAAGTAATTGTTTCCTCTTACCACAGCTTCTCATATCTAACTATTTGAGGAAAAAACATAAAGGTAGCATTTGCATATGTCAATCCTTTATGGAAACTGGAACTTGGACAGTTTAAAGTAATATGGCTATTTCAGTGCAAAATTGTATCTCATTTACAAGAAAAAAAGTCAGGAAAAGAGCAATGATTTTTAAAAGGAGAAGGGGAAGAGAAAGGTGCAACGGTGATGCATTAATTTCCTCTGAGCTGAGAGACAGGCTATGTGCTCAGGAAAACAAGAGCAATAAGTTCAGCAGAAGCAATGGTAGGTAGAACAGAACTGGAAAAGTGTTTCAAAAAAAGGCTTGCTGCATTCATCTGTCCTGCCAGAGAGTTCTTGTATGATCCAGATATCGATGTGTGTTAAGAGCCCCTTTCAGGGCTAGGTTGCTGAGATGTTATGTTTAGCCAGTGCAAACTTAATCTTCTGAAGTTATTCTGCAAGCTAATGACAAAAGCTATCATTGCACATATTTTTAGCATCTTTTATTTTCCATACAAAAGGAACAAAAATATTCACAGTTGGGAATAAAAAACTCTATCAGGCATCTGCATTGATGAAAGAGCCATGATATGGGCAGCCAGAATCTTTCAACTTCAAATGCATGAGCTGTTCTACCTACATCTTATTCCTTCACAAAATCATACTGTATGGGGTGTGACAGAAAGACTGCATATCTGTGTCCTCTTGCAATGTTAAGAAGTCACCAAAAAAACACTTTTGTTTAATACTAGGCAATAAGTTTAGTAACAGATTTGGAAAAATAATCTTATCCCTAAATTTAGCACATCACTTTCTCTGCTTTTCTGCAGTACTTCAGCTACTTCAGTTGAGCCAAGCCATCTCTAGTTCTCAATGAGCAGATAAGCAGCTGTCATATTTCCTTCTGCCATTCACAAGAAACAGGTGCACCCAGAACTGAAGCAGAATCTAAGTGCCAGATTTTATCTTCACTTTGGGTACATATTCATTGTAATAAAAGTGCCGCACACCGCTACTGACTGTGTTTATTACAGGAACATTTTGACACATCGAGAGGAGACCTTCATTGTGCTAAGCCCAACTTCCCATTTGCTACATGTGAATCAGAGTTTTATCAACCCTACTTTTATTATGATCCCTTGATGCTGCACTATTAACAGGAGTTAACAAGTAATGGAAAACCATTATGACCATTAAAGTATGCAGAGGAATGGTAGCCAACTCATGCTTATGCATATGCCAGAAACCAGAATACACATTTTTTCCAGTTCACAAACACTTGAGAAAGGAATTTTGGCCCTGGCATTCTTGGGAAAAATCAAATGCCTGAAGGACACACAGTTCCAGCAATGGTGAAGTTTTTACTTGGTTTCGGAAGGCAAACCAGGCAAAGATATTGAAAGATGTCATTTTAAAAGTAAAAAAAAATCAACACATTTTATTAATGTTTTGAAAAACACACACATTTCAGGTAACTTATTTTCAGCCAAATATTGAAGACATTTTTCTAAACTTGCTCAGGAAAACTTATTGAAGTCAATAGGAGTTTTTCTCAGTGAGGACTGTTTCTAAGAGTCATTAAAACAATGTGTTTATTACTGAAGGAGTAACAAAATAAGCAGTCATTAAGAATCATCCAAAATAACTGTTTCCTTTAAAGACTGGCATTTGGGCAGATAATTCCATCAGATCTTTGTGGACTTGGATAGAGTGGTCTTTGGCAGACATTCGGATAACCTACAAGAAGCCTATGGGCATCTTAGATAAAGAAGAGGCAAAGAATGAACTTCTCATTCGAGGTAAGACCTGTGCTGTAACTCTAAGTGTGAGGGGATATTAAGGACAGTGGGAAGTTTCTGCCAGGATGAAGGCAGAGTGGATTTCTGGAAGGAAACATGTTTTCACCAAAAGAAAAGGGAAAAAATAAACAAGGTGGAAAAAGAAGCCAGCACTTTCCACTGAAAGAAAGAAAAACTATTAAAGGGAAAGAAGAGCTAAAGAGCTGCTTTGCAGACTTGTCACTTCCTATTGCTCTTTTAGTATGATGGACTCAAAATCATGGATTTACTTTTTACCTCTGTATTTAAAGGTTATATTAATTTGCTCTTCTTTGTTCATGTGCTCGCTTTTAAATTCTGCTTGCTTTCATGTTTCCACTGCCTTTCCTCCTATTAAAAGAGCATGTATGGATATGGATTTCATACAGAAGAGATCTTAAAACACTTCTTTTACTTTATAGCCCCCTCAAGAGACTGGGGATAAAGTGAATTTTAGAAGAAAACCATATTCTAGCAAATAGTCTACTTTGTCTGATATTTGGTGTCTGACATCTGGTAGTTTAAAGACGCATTTGAAGAAAGCACTGAAACTCCCGTTCCTTGACAACCTGCCCGGAGGAAAATGCATTTTCTAATATTTGTTTATTTACCAAAGTTGTTCTTTCCTCTGGTTCATTCCTTACACTGGCATGTGTTAACTTTTCCTCTTTATTTTCTGAGTACCTGATTTATGACTGGGGCTGCTAGACTTCATCACCACACAGTACAGATAGTCTAGCAATAATTTGCCCCATTTCTTGTGTCTCCTACATCCCTTGTTTAGGAAAGCATCAAAATTCTGGCCCACATGTGTTGTATTGTAAACAGCCAAAATTCAAAAACATTCCTTTGACAATGCCATTTAAAATAAATATATAAATACGAAAACATTGGGAAAAAAAGTAACTTATAGAAGTCAAATCAGCTACCAAAATTTAAAAAGCAAATACACAAAGTACTTTTGTTTTCACAGACTCAGCACTTGAGAATTCTAGAATCACAGAACATTCTGAGTTGGAAAGGACCCACAACGATCATCAAGTCCAATGCTTGAACTGTCATGTTATTTTTTAAATATTATTAAAAGCACCACAAGTTTCTTCCATAACCTTGCGTGTGATGTCTAAGAGCAATCACATTTTAAATTATAAATTAAGCAAATGTGTCTGCACTATATTTTCATGAAGAAAGATTCATCAAGTTTCATATGCAGAAACCTGCTTTCAATCACCGACATCCAAGTGATAGATCTGACACATTCCCAGAAGATTTAATCTGGGAAAGTATTTCTAGAGCTGAGACAAGTGCAGAAGCCAGAACACTGAACTCAAAGCCTCTATGAGGATCTATCTGCCTTGTAAATATTATGCTAACAGGGTGCATGCTCATTGAAGCAACCCTGATATAGAAGGTGTATCAAAATATGGACTATTAGATTTCAGACAATCTAGGTACTGTCAAAGTAGTCAGATAGGTTACATAGTCCTTCACTGACAAATTAGTGTCATAATTTTAGTGTGTTTTTAAGACATACGATGTGTTTCTTCAGAAGCTCCACTCTCAGAAATACATTGTTCTTGTAATTTTTCCTACCTGAGCTACAATATCAGTCAGAGGGGAACATAGGAAAAAAATCTTGCATTTAGATAATCACCAAGCATTTGGCTAAATCCAGAGTAGAAGTGTAGCTACTCAAGATTTGTGGCAACTGTGCTTTTTATGGGGATATGGCCTCCTACCAGTCTCTGTGCATGTATCAAGGTACTACACAGCTATCCTTGTGCATTATCTCATGGACACTTACAAAGCTCAGCTTGATGATCTCTCTGAAACACAAATTTGTGTCCTGGAAAGAATTACTATTTTCCAGTAGAGGCGGATTTCAGTGCTGAATATTGTAGCTGGTTCGGAAAAGGGATATGGGTCATCAGACAGACACTGACTATGGTAGCTTCCGAAAAGAAACTCTCAGGGCAGTTATATCCTGTCTAGAATTCCCCATAATTTATCCACATCAAGGAAAATAGTGTAATTTCAAGGTGGTGAATGGGATTTCTGTCCATACAACAACTTTCTTTTTAACAACTATTTTATCATGACCAGTGAGAAGCATTCTCAAGCCAAATGGGGGCCTGTTCATGAACAAATGAAGATGTTTGTTTCTTAGATGCAGGATGTAAATCAGACAGTCCTCACACAAGAAAATCCAATTGTTCTGTGACTGCAGCATTCATCTGATACTAAAGTGTTCTGTCCTTGCATCAAATCAGGCAAACAAGGACTCCACTTCTATTTTCCACTTCCTAGTATTGTCTATTGACTTATTGACTGTTCCAAGTAAGATATGTCACTCCTTGGAGCACTTACTCTCCTTCACTGAATTTCCTTCTCTCAAAATATATAAAAGTCCAAATAAAAGGACAACTGCAAATACTTGCCTCATAAAGAGCAGAAAGATTCAGAAAAACTTAAAAGCTTCCATTACACAGAACATTTCCCAAGCAGCTCTTCTCAGAGGACAATACCACCCTTCAAAAAGACTAAGCTTAAGGCAGAGTGAGTAGAAAAATGTTGGTCAATTTCTCCACAGTGCCACTATCAGTTCTTCAATACAAAATGAATACAAGTGGACCCAGAAGGGAAGTCAGATCTGCCATAAAACGGAGGATGCTGAGTCAAATAGCATCAATCTCACAACTATAACTTGTTTACTGGGGGAACTTGAGGACTGACCACTAATACTAATTTCTTCCCAAAAGTTCAACACCTAAATAACTGAAAAAAAAAAAAAAAAAAGGAGTCCCTTTCTGGCCTTCACACTCCAGACTTGCTCTGAAGAGCTGAGAAGAAGGAGGGCATTCTCTCCTGGTCCTTCTCTGATGACAGCTTTCTAACATCTTTGTTATAGGTGTAAGTTTTGCCATCTGAAAAAAGATGCATAAATGCTGTTGGGCAGAAAAAGTTAGGGCAAATGTTTGACAGCTTTCTTCCTGCTGCGAATTGTCATTATTACAGTTTCAAGTAATAGTTTCAATTAGTCACAAAATTATATCTTATATAATAATCATGAAAATTTGGATTTATTTTGAGACAATCCTGGGGAATAACAGCCAATCATTATTAAATGCAATCTGCGTTCCCTGAAGACCACTGGATGTGTAGATCACTGGATTCTTTGACTGAATTAACGCAAGATTGATATTAAGTGTATTAAAAATTCATAATTTCAAATTAGTGAAGATTTGTTTTAAATTTACTTTAGTTGCAAAATTACTGGTGATATTTCAAGCAGCAGAAATTTCAATTCAAAGGGAGCACAAAACTTTAATTCGAAATGTTGGTTAGACAATTATGATATCACTCACTTCTAGAATCAGAGTTGAGCTACTGTGTCCAAAGTCAGATGAAGATTTATAAGTAAAGCATCTGAGAATTTTAAATCAAGCATTTTGGGAATGGTATGTTTTAAAGATTTGTGTCAGTCACAACATAATGATCTGAATGAGGTTTTTGAAACACTTTCACCAAAAAAACCCAAACAAACAAAAAAAAACCACCACAAGAAAACCCTACAATTTTGGGGCCCAGTTATTTTGATTTTTTTTTTGCATTTTAAATGAAATCAGTACTTGTTTGCATAAAGTCTTGTGTTTACTCCCTTTAGCATTACAATGTAATATCCACTGGTGGCCCAGTACTGATAAAAACCTTCCCTGACACTACCTCATCCCATTTAATGACAGGCAGGGACCTGGACACCATTTCCCTAAGGAATGTGAGCCGATTTCCAATCACGAAATCCCACGGCAGCTTTTCAAAATACTTCCAAAGAGGTAAATAAATCCCAATTGATTATCACTTCAGTTGTACACCTTTAATGCTCTGTGTTGCCTATCTGACCTATAAACAGAGCACAAGTTCTGGAAGCCATTAAGAGAGTAACTATGCAGCAAAGGCACAGAGTATTACTGAGATTTAAAGGCAACTTCTGTCTGCTACTTGGCTGGTTCTCTGGGGACGAGACAGCCAACATGAAGAATGTTCAGCATCATCACTGTCTATTTTGATTTGAGGACACAAAGGCTGTACAACGAGACACTCTCTCCTAACCACTGCTGGGATATATTTATTTACAGCTGGAATGATAATTACATGGATGGTTCTTTTAAGATGAAGTATGATTCCTCCTTTTCACTTTAAAGTAAGGGTGATCATACAAAATCTGTTATTACAAGTGGTGTTTTCTTTTTCGTGATACTATATAAGACTGCCAGCCTGCCAGCTCAGCAAAGATATCAACAAGCACTTGTTTTGTTGACCAGATAAATACAAGTGCATTTCAGTTTAAAAACTTCAGCATTTCAAATACATACTTTTCAAGCAAAAGAATACACTATTCCAAAGGAAGGAACACTGCTTGAGTGAGTTCTCATGCACCTTCCTCAGCTTCAGAGGATGCTGGAACTGTGTCAGAGGAAAGGTCCACTGTGGCAGTGTCCAGTACAACCTGTGGTCCTGTTCTCCAGGGATAGAGCATGTGACTTTGTATAAAGTAGATTTTAAAAAAGTATTCTATAATTTACTACAGACTCTCAATGCTATAGTCCTAGATGTAATCTAGAAACCTATTGGTCTCAGTAGAAAAAGTAGTTTTGTTTTTATCTCTAGACATTTATACAAACATGAAAAAAAACCCCAAAACAAACCCTTCTATTAATTTTAGAGAACGCTTTTGCCATAAATATATTTTTTTAAAAATCATATCTATATATAAAACTCCCAAAACATCTAAATAAGAAAAGTTCAAATATCTGGTATTTGGTAGAGGCCTGGCTGGAAGACTTAGCTTTACTATCTGGCTTTCCAACATTATCTTCATGCACTGAAACTAGATCTATTAATATAAACCAGGAATTACTTCCATACCAAATATTCTCTCTTCTCATGTTTAATAAATTTCCTGTTTCAAGAGGTGTAAACTCCTTGCTTCCCCTTTCCTTTCTTTATTTTCACTTTCCCTTTCCTTTCCCACTTTTTCATCCTTTTTTCCCCTTCCTCCCTCTTTCTTTCTTTTTAACTTTCCTTTTATCATCTACTTCTCATTTTCTTCTTTTCACTTTCTTCCATGCTATGCCCTTTTTTCTCTCTTCCATTCAGAAAAAATACTATGCAAAGGCATAAGTATGTATATAAACAAAAAATATCTGGAGGGTTCATCCTTTTAGAATTTCTTCTTTAGAACACATTGTTGCTGCTCAGCATGATTTAAGAAAGCTGAGAAGTAAAACTAGAAAAATTGTATTAGCAAAATATAGAGATATGAAGGCACAAGTTAACATCCAAACAAACATACACACTAAATAAAATCCTAGTCTACATAACTCCAAGTTCACTATAAATATTTGCATACTCTTCCTGGAGAATAAATAAAAGTTGATATTTAGCAGTGATGAATCTCTATGCTTCTTTAAATTTGGGTCTTGAAGATATTTGTGTTTTCTTATAAAATTTTCTTTTGTCTTATGCCTTGTAGATGTTACACCAGACATCACAGGGAAACTTTGAAGTCAGTTGCTCGAGCATACAGGGCAAAGTCAAAAGCTTGGCTACTGAAAAAACACTTCAGAACTCACAGTTTTGGTACAGCAAAACAGACAAGCAATAAAGTAAAACTCCTTGTAATACATTTTTGTCTAAGTGTATAAACTAATCCTCATGAATAATTGACTTGAAATAATCTCACAACACCTGATACTCATCCTGGCTAATTAGACAATACAGAGGGACACTAGATTTTGCAAATCCCCAGGTGAATTTGTTTTAGCTTGAGAGGCAATTTGCATACAAGCAGTCCTCTGGGTCCTAAGTCCATCTTAACATGAAAACATCACACAGCTCTATTTTTAAACAAGGCATTTCCATTTCTTTGTATGACTAAAAATTCTGAAATCTGAGGAGCAAACAAACCAGCAGTTAGCTACGGTGTGACAGAGTCACTGTTATTTAAATGCTTAAATAGCATCCTGTGGTGCTGCTGGGCAGGGGCATCTGGCTGGCACCCTGCACTCAGAGGTGCACCGAGGGCACCTCTGAGAGGGGAAGCACTGTAAGGAGGCACCACCTGTAAAGAACAAATGTTAAATGAAGACATAAAATTCATCTTCCAGGTAAAAAGGGGTATGTCTGTACAAGCAAATGGCTCATTTGTAAACTCTATAAACCATATGGCTGCTCAGGAGTGAATATAGTCACATTCTGGTCCATACCATAAGAAATACAGGAGCAAGCTGACTTAACTGCTCAGTTAAAACATTTAAAAATGTAAACTTAATGAAACTGAGATATTGCATGAGATGGCATCATATTCCATGACTCTCTAAAGTATATTACGTGTCTTACTATTCCTCACTAAAACTTACCTGTCAGTTTTCTCAAGCATTTTCTCCACAAACCTGATATTTAGATTTAACAACAAAACCAAAAAAATCCCATGAAATAGCTAGGTAACATCCTAAGAATACAAAACTCCTCACCTTAGGCACATGAAGGAGCTCTCTTTTGTCTGCTGGTCAGATTGAAACTTCAGGATGTGTATTATCACTACATCGCTCCCTTAGGACTCCAGTAATCACTTCAATTTTGTGTCAGACAGGCATATTTAGTGATTTTATACAATGCTTGCCAGAAGTAAAATAACACAATACACCAAGGTATGAAAAAAAAATATATAGATCCTTTAATTCATAAATAACAGGAATGCAGCCATGTAAAACCTATTGCTATAAAAGACCACTTCCATATAGGATCACTTCTTACACATCTTTGGGGACAATAGGAAATAAGACTAAAATTACATATTTAGAAATTGTCATGGAAACAAACCCACTGTAAGAGAAACATCCCACAGAACCTTCTGAACTTTGTGACTAAAAATGAACACCAGCTAAATTATTTTATCCATAAACACAAATAATTTTGCTCATGTTTTTGCCACGTGCAGGTCTGAAGATCAGTCCTCTTATACCAGCCTATACAAAGGGACCCCGAGGGAGGCATCAAGCCACCTCTCTGCTTCATTGCCTGAGGCCAAACCTGTGCCTGGCCAATTTTTCTGTACAAATTTTAACATCGTGAAGGCTGCTCTAATTTATACCAGTTGGTGAGGTTCCAAAGGAGCTGCCTTTGTGGCCATAGCTGACAGGGGCTCAGAAAAGCATCAGTCATGGCTCCAAGCTGACACTGGCACCAAGACAGAATACAGCTTTTCCTGGCTCTTTGCTAGAAGGCATCCCACCCACAATTTTAGAAAAATATCAGGTATCAGAGTGGTGAAAAGTATTCCTGATGGCAATATTTCTGGACTTTTCTATTTTAGCTTGTTTATAAACCTATACAAGCAATTACAGTCTTCATTAAATATGCACATTAACACGCAGATAGGTAAAATGTACACTGTTAAAAAGAAAAGGGCTGGATTCTGAGACAGGATAAAGAAAGTTTAAAAATATTTTTGCATTCTTCTTTCACAATGTGCAACATTGAAATTTCAGCTTGTTATTTATTTTACTTTTCATTTCTCATCATCTATCTGTGCTCTATGAAAGCGATGTCTATTCACCATTAAATGGATCGTCTTTTTTCCATGGAGATGTAAATATAAGACATAATCATAGGATTTCTTCTGTTGAAAACAGTCATACTTTACACCTTTTTTACTCGTGCCCACTAGGTAGTGATTTTCTCTCTTATCCATGGATTACTCTCTTTCAAATCCATCATTCCCAACTACTCATTTGGTGGAGTACAGAAAGCTTTTTCAATCACTCCTTTTTGCTGACCATGCACATGAGGTTGTGGAACTCAGCCTTGTCATCACAAGAGATTTGTTTTGGTACAGTTTTATTGTAAATTTGAAATAATGCAGTTACGATCTTAAATGCAGATGTTTTGCTTTCAATACCACAAAACTTTTTAAAGTTTGTTTGCATCACATGGAAAGAGCTCTAAGCTAAAGTAAGCAAATGCTTCTTCTCTAATAAAAGTGTTTGTGTAGGAGATTATATCCATCCAACATTTCAAATGATTTGTCTCCTATCCAGACAAAGTCCTAGACAGTGACGTGTTCCATGCAATTATGGAAGCACCATCCACATGACAGGTCTCCATGCTGCTTTAATTGGTTCAGATAACATGGTTTTCTTTTAAATAGCATGTCTCTACTTTTTTGCCAATTTTTAAAAGGAAATAGAACCTTTCAGATGAAATCTTACTATGACTATAAGTCATTGAGTGGCTAAGAAGCCTTCAAAAACTTGTTATAAAGATCTGGTAAGTCCAAGACTCTCGTAAAATTTATGTAGTAAATAATTTCTCATATTGTGTTTCCCATATACATGGCACATTCTTTGTATTTTCAGTCATTTAAGGAACAGTAGCATCACATGCCACTTCTGCAAAAACTGCATAGACAGGTACTTGGAGAGGAGATTCACATATCGGAAAATTCAAGAAAAGCTTTCTAGGGAAAAATTCAGGTGAGAAAAACTGATTTTTTCCCACTTAACAGGGAAAAGAAGCCACTTGTCCAAAAAGTGCAAATTAATTTTATCATCTGAAAAAATTTATTTCCTTAAGATTTCAGTGACAGAATTATAACTCACTCACAGAGTTCTACAAGGAGTGATGGACGGATTATTTTCATGTATATTGAGGAGTTTTGATTAAAAATACTTAAATTAACTAATTAGATCTGCACACATGTGTAGTATTTTTCTGTTTCATCTAATCCTTGTGCTCTGAAAACTCCATTTTCTGCTTTTAGTTTAATCTACAAAACATGAGAGTGAACAGTGTTAGTTCATAAGTTCAGAAATGCTCATATTTCTTTTTAGAGGAAAATTTCAGATAAGAAAAGCTAAAACACTACTAGAAATGCAACTTTAAGTCTAGGAAAAGGTGGGTAGCTGCTGCTGAAATGAATGCTAAGCAAGAAAGTATCTATCGTTTTTAAGAGTTTAGGTGAGAGCACAGACCAATGGGTTTACATAGCATTAAACAATTAGTCAATTAAAAACCTTTTGCTACTCAGGCAGCCACAAAATCTTTTTCTTAGAGCTGTCTTTGCTCAGTAATTGAACATTACATGGTCAAATAGGGATACTAAACAAATTTTTGGTACCCCTGCATACCTTCAGAAAACCTTATTGCTTTTAAATCATACTGCCTCATATAACTGAAAACAGAGTGGAGCAAATGGAAATTGCATATTTTCTAGGCAATAGAATTCCACACTGCAATTCGAAGCTAACTGTCACTTAGTTGACAAGACAGTCTTAGAGTTCAAATTCCTTCATCCCACTAAGACAACGCCGTGCATTACATTCTTCTAATTTATTTACCACCTTCTACAAGCCAATTCTGTAACACTTATCATTAAAGGATATCTGGAAAATGAAAAAGCAGACAGAAACAGCACTGGAATGTATTGCTCTGACCCCAAAACCCTTAATTACTTAAGGAATCATAGAATATCCTAAGCTGGAAGGGACCCACAAGGATCATGGAAGTCCACCTCCTGGCCCTGCACAGGACAACCCCAAGAATTACACCATGTGCCTGATAGCGCAAATGTTTCTTGAACTCCGACAGGCTGGTGCTGTGACCACTTCCCTGGGGAGCCTGTTCCAGTGCCCAACCACCTTCGGGGTGAAGAATCTTTTCCTAATATCCAACCTAAATGTCCCCTGATACAGCTTCAGGCCATTCCCTTGGGTGCAGTCACCGGTCACCAGACAAGAGATCAGTGCCTGCCCCTCTGCTTCCCCTCATGAGGAAGCTGGAGACAGCTATAAGATCTTCCCTCAGTCTCCTCCTGGATGAACAGACCAAGTGACCTCAGCCACTCCCCACATGGCTTCCGCTCAAGACCCTTCACCACCTTCATTTACCCTTCATGCCCTCCTCTGGACTCTCTCTAAAAGTTCAAAGTCCTTCTTATACTTTCACTAAAACCGCCCCCAGCACTCGAGGTGAGGCCGCCCTAGTGCAGAGCAGAGCGGAACAATCCCCTCCCTTGCCCAGCTGGCGATGCTGGGCCTGGTATCCCCAAGGACAAGGTTGGCCCTCCTGGCTGCCAGAGCTGACTCATGTTCAGCTTGCCAGAGACCAGGGCCAGCAGGTCCCTTTCCACAGCACTATTCTCCAGCCTCTTGTTCCCCAGTCTGTCCATACATCCAGGGTTGCCCCATCCCATGTGGAGAATCTGGCACCTTCCCTTGTTGAATTTCATGTGGTTGGTGCTTGCAAGGTTTTTCTGCAGGGCCTCCCTGCCTTTGAGGGAGTCAACAGCTTCTCTCAATTTAGTATCGTTATTAAACATACCTAGTAGACATTCCAGGTCTGTGTTCAAGTCATTTCCCCAAAACGGACCCCTCCAGAACCCCACAGGAACTACTAACAGGTCGCCAGTCTCATGTCACCCTATTTTGCATCCAACCCACGAACCAGTTGCTCACCCATCACATGATGTGTTTATCCAGCTCTATGTTAGACATTTTACCCAAAAGGATACTGTGAGACACAGCACCGAAAACTTTACTGAGATACATAAATATTAGATCAGCTGGCTTCCCTTGATCAGCTAGGCGGGTTACCTTGACATAAAAGGAAATCAGGCTTGATAAGCAGGACTTTCTCCTCATGAAGCCATGCTGGTTGTCTTTGCTGACTGTGCTGTCTTTCAGGTGTTTTCCAATAACTCCCAGAATAATCATCTCCAGAATTTTACCAGACACTAAGTATTACTGACAGGCCTGTAGTTTCCAGGATCATTCCTCTCACTCTTTATGAAAATTGGGACAACATTAAGGCCTTGTTTAAAAGGAAGTTTACAATCTTAATTTTTGTTTAAGAAAAGGAAGGAGCAACAGTCCATGACTTACAAAATTCTACCATAAGAGAATTTCAAGGATATGTAGGAGTTTGGTCCACAGAACTTACAGGATTACAAAGGAAAGTTTTTTCTTTACACTAACTCTCCACATGTAACTGGGAATAGGAAGAGTCAATGTCCATCGTCTCATCTATATCTATGTTCTCTATCTTCCAAGATGTGATTCCTGTGTTCAATGTGTTCAACGTGTTCACTGAACAGCGCCATTTGAGGATGTATTGGTTTGGCACAAACTGGTTTTTGGTAGCAGGGGGCC
>VWPU01014763.1:0-50649 GCA_013398955.1 Callaeas wilsoni | reverse complement strand
GGCCGTGCAAAACCAATACACCTATTAATATAGGACTATCAATTATGGGGGCTTACAGTTGCAGTGGGTAGATGAGGGCCTTCAGGCAAGTGATGAGCCGAGCTAGAATTCTAACTTACACTTTTCTCATTTGCTTTTTCTTCTACTGTTATGTCATTGTTACTATTACTATCATTATTATAGTTGTTGTTGTTGTTATTATTACCATCATCATGACCATCCCCATCCATAATAATCTCACCTCTTACTGTATAAGCTGAAACTAGTAAAAAAGAGACTTGATAGCATGCCAGCTCAGCAATTTGGGAGTGAAAGGATAAAACTGTTTGCTTTGTGTTTCCTGCTGCCATTGCAGATAATCTGCAGCTGACTCCCCTCTCTTCTCTGCAAAATTTGAATCTTTTTTTTCTGCATATTGTTGATACCATCATGAAGCTAGGGGAAAGGACATATAGGGAGGCTTTCCTGTATTCAGTTCTAATGTCCATCTCCCTTGACTCTACATGCTGCCTACAAATTTTTTCTCCATTTACTTGACTCTGGAATGCAAAGTCCTAGTGAGGCTATTTCTGTTACAGGAACTCTGAAAAAATCGACTAACTAGATGAATAGAAAGAGAAAATAGTTTAATAGGATGTTTCAAATGTGTGATGGTGTAAATTTCTGTGATTTTATTTTAGTAGTTAATATTTGGGACTTGCATTCCTTGAGTGTTTCTCCTTAGTTATTTTTCTGTGCTCTTGTCTCATTGAAAGCATCTCAGGCATGGCAGGTGGACAGCTGTCAGTGCTTCTCTAGTGTAATGTGAGAAGTCAGTGAGAGAAAGCTAGATGCATTCTGGCCCACAGAATAAATGGTCATTGCAAGCGTTGCAAAGTCAGAGATTGCCTGTAAGAGTCTATTGCTGTATTCGGATTCCCAATTTGCTTAGAAAAGCCAAATTACATTAAATGACTTTTCCTGTACAGTGATTTAAAGATAGAAAAGTTATCTTCCACATCTAATCAGGTTTGCAAATCATTAGCCTGGCAGCTATGAAAGGCTGGAAGAACATAGCCCTACAAAGTAAAAAGTAATAATAACTGCAGACTTGTTTGCATCACTTTTTTTGCGTCTTTGTTCTTCCTTGGTCGGTGGTCACTTTAGTGTATCCAGCCATATGAGTGCCGAGTTTCACCAGAGTCAGGGAGAATTATTTGCCTTTTCTGTGCATAGCAATGCTTTTTACTTCAGTGTAAAGCTTAGACTAAAAAATAAGCAGCCACCTGTGGCTGTGGATCAGGTTGTTTTCCTAGCTTCCAAATGCCTACACCAGTCTTACCTGGGTTATTGCAGAGTTCTCTGTGACTAGCACAAACCATCAATGAGAAAAAAATGATCCTGTTGCTTGAGCATAAATTTCAATTAGACTGTACTGTGTATAGTCACTGGGTTGTACAAACTGGAGAAACTGCAATATTTAAAAATAATGGTCTGTAACAGGATTCCCCTGTGGATTTTCTCCTACAAATGAAATTTTCCTGGAGAAAGAAATGAAAAAATCTTTTTTTATGTTCCCCACTTTGTCTATGACTTTCCAATATCCTTATGGTGTTCAAAGAGCATCTTTTAATTAACATTGCCTGGTCAAAGCACAATCTTCCAGCAATGAAAACATGCAGGATATTGCTGTGCCCAGTGTGCAGCAGAACATCTGTAGCCAGTGAGCAATATGTCTCAGCAGGGTTTCTGCTCTAGAGAGGTCTAGCATGCTGCTAAAAATAGTTTAGTTAAAATATTTCCGCAAATAAATGAGGAGTAAATAACAGAGAAAGCTTGGGCAATTCAGGCTTCATAGAAATCTACATAAAATTTTTAGTTTTCCTCAGTAGCTTTATCTTTCTATTTTTTTTTCCTTTGTATTTTTATTTTGGCCTAAATGTAGACATTGTTCCTGGCCCTTGTTCTTAATTTTTTGCCAATTTTTCTTAGTATCTAGAAAAATCTTAAGCTTACATAGCATCACAGTGGTATCTAAGGAAGGTCTTCTTACAGGAAGGTGGTTGAAGGAGTCACAGGAAAACGCAGACACTAAACTAAAGTCTGCCTGAAAGAAGTGCAGAACATTTATTAATTTTTTTTGTGCAAAGTTGCCTCAAAACATGAATTGGATGAATGTGAAGCAGTGTCCCAAGTTACATTGTTCAGAAACACTGTGGGGATGGAGTTAATCTTAGATGGAAAATTGCAACTGCAACATCCCTTTGCAGTTCCTAATGAATACTAACTCTGTTCTTTCCATCTTGTTTTCCTCTGGCAAAAGAGGAAAATCACATTGTAATTCTCCTATCAGAACTATAAAATACAATTACTCCTGGCTGCAAAGACATTCCTAAAGGAATATAAAGCATTCCTTCAAACATTGATGGTGTAATGAAAATGAGGACCAAGAGGTAGAAGGAGTATAACCTTATCTAGATGGTGCTTTATAGCTTTAAATGGCAGTAGGGAACAATACAGCAAGCTATTACCAAAACTCAGAATACTTTGAATCATCAGAGTGTGTCAGCAAATAAAGGCATATGTTTTCATTTGAAAATGTTCTCTTTTTTCTGAGCCTCTCTGTATGTAATCATAAATTTTCATTGGTGGCATAACTTTGAGACAACAGCACTTGTGCTTTAACTCTGTGTATGGAATGGTGTAAAAACTTAAGTATCAAACACACAAGTTAAATTCTTCATTTTCAGTGCCAAGACAATGCTCATCTTTAGACTTCTTAATATACTTTGAGCCCAAAATGGAAAAGACAGCAGCTGCTTTTGATGATATCCATTGCAACTCTGACAGATGGAGATGAACAATGTGAAATCAGTGTTTCCCAAAAACATTTTATAATTGAGGATCATTACTGCCTGATTTGCCACCAGCACTCCAGTAAAAACATGTAGATTTATGCTGTAATACTGCAGTTGGTCTTTGTGAGATGTACTTCATCGAATTTCTTCTTTCATTGACGTGTTGGAGTGGCTGACGTCTCCAGCACAGACTGCAGATAAGTGATACCGGTATTGTTCTTGCAGATATGTGCAGGACATGGAAACAGAGAACAAACTTATTTAAAAAAACAGCTGTGCCAGCAGAATTTTGCTGCCTTGCCAAGGGATTTAAGAAATTTCACTTGCTTAATTGTTTCTTTCACCTTGGCTGTTTCATTTGCCCTACCTAGTACCACCTTGTCTTTTTCACTTAGACTAAGTAAAAATGAATCCTTCAAGGACTTTTCTAACACTCCCAGTGGTACAGAGCAGAATAATTTTTCCAACATTTCTGAAATGTGATCTGAGATGTCAAAACCAATCGCTTGCCCAGAACATAGAACCACACATCCTTACTAAGCATTTTGTCTGTGCTCAATATGTTAAATATAGATTGCCTTTTGATGTTTCTATGACAAAAATTCTATAAATGGTGTAATAGTTGTATCATCCAAAATATAAATAAAAAAATAAAGAAAAATAAAGAGCTCCTACCTAATCTTCTCTTGGAAGAGCACCAGATGGGTCTCCTGAGAGTGGAATTAAGCGCTTGGAATATGTTGTGCAGGATGGTATTTTCTGTTCTTGGCATGGGTATTACAGTAAAGAGCAGGGTGCTTTGAACAGAGAATACTGCATTTTTTTTCACATTCCTATCCATTAAGGTTCGAATTTTGTTAGATATTGATTACAACAGTGCTGGAATACAAAAGTTGGGTGGATTAGGCTCAGGAAGTGGAAGGCAACATTATGTAGAAGAGATTAATATTATTGTGGGCAGTTATTTCCATTGTGATTGCCTTATTAACAGATGTTGAAAATCAAGAAGTGTTTAAAGAAATTGTTCACAGCCTTGGAATCCTGAACTGTATGCTAGACCTTAAATCTGCACAATCCATTTAACTTACCAAAGAGACAGTGAAGAAGGGATTTGACAGTTATCTGAGCAGAGAGTTTTTTGATGGTAAGGAGCTCTTTCATTTAGCAGAAAATGTATAATACAATTCTCTGGTTATGAGCGGACACTGGGTAAATTCAGCTGGAAATTAAGGTTCAGGTTTCTAGGCAGGCTGTTGCTGCAACAACTCCATGGGAACTATGATGAACTCACTTGGTCTCAATAAGTCTCAGCTTGAGATGTGTCTTTGAAGTATAAATGATTCACCTAATAAAATCTGAATGAGAAATTATTTTAATTAAATTCTATGGTCCACATTGTGTGGGACATAAGACTGGGAATATTATCTGTACCTCCTGGATCTTAAATCTATGAACCTAGAACTAGAATAACATAAATCACAGGTCTTTAACACAGTTGTGGCAGAATAAAGTGTTCTTTAAGTGAGAGTAAATGTAATTTATGCACACTTAAAAGGCACTTTACACTGCCTAAGTAGTGTGAAGAGGACTTATTATAGTGACAATAAATCCATACTTGTTTGGGAATAAAAGGGACTCTCATGATCATCTGGTGTGAGTTATGGCAGAGCACAAGCTATAGAACTTCACAGAGTGTTTCTCACATCAAGCCAAATGATGTGTGCTTGATCTTTTGGAAGGGAATTCTGTTTTATGTCTTCATATCAGCTTCTTGATTCCCTTCACTCAAAATCTAACACACCTTTAAATTTTTCCTTCAAAGAGACCCCTGTTAAGTGAGGAGTGGAAAATTTTTCACTGCCTTTGACATTCACAGACAGACTGGTGAATTTGAGGAAAATAGAATTAAAAGTAAGCGATTGGTTTTTAAGAGAGGGATTGAAAAATGCACTTTTTTTCTCTGCATTAATGTATTCAGTTTACATGGCCAAGCTTTGGTAGCGGGGGGGTACAGATGTGGCTTCTGTGAGAAGCTGCCAGAAGCTTCTTCTGAGTCCAGCAGAGCAAATCCCTGGCAGTTCCAAAGATGGACATGCCACTGGTCAAGGCTGGGCCAATTACAAATGGTGGTTAGACCTCTGTGACAACATACTAAAGAAGAAGAAGAAGAAAAAAGTTATTTCACAGTTGTAATTGCAGTCAGAGAAGAACAAAGTGAGAATATGTGAGAGGAACAACTCTGCAGGTGCCAAGTGGAGAAGGGGGGCAGGAGTTGAGATTCCTGTGCAGCCCATGGTGAAGCAGCTGTGCGCCTGCAGCCCGTGGAGGGCCATGGGCATGCAGAGATCCACCTGCAGCCCGTTGTGGAGCCCCACACCAGAGGAGGTGGATGCCTGAGAGGAGGCTGTGAGTCCGTGGGATGCACATGGAGACATGAGCACCACTGGAACAGCCTCTCCTTGTAGGACTGCAGCCTGTGGAAGAGTGACCCGCATTGGAGCAGTTTGTGGAAGACTGTTGCTCATGAGATGGACTCACACAGGAGAGGTTCATGGAGAACTGTCTCCCATGGGAGGGACCCCGCAGTGGAGCAGGGGAAGGACTCCTCTCCCTGAGCCTCGAGAGAAACAACCTGTGATGAACAGACCTTAATACCCATTCCTTGTCTGCCTGTGCTGCTGGGGGAGGAGATAGAGCTGGGAAAGAGGGAGAGATGGGGGAAGGTATATTGAACGTTTTATTTTACTTCTTATTATCCTGCTCTGATTTTTTTTGGCTCTATACTCAATTAATATCTCTAAGTTGAGCCTGTTTTGCCTGCCACAGTTTTTGGTGAGTGATCTCTCCAGGTCCTTGTCTTGATCCATGAACCCTTTGTTATATTTTCTCTCCGCTGTCCAGCTGCAGAGGAGAGTGAGAGAGCAGCTTTGATGAGTGCCTGACATTTAGCCAGCATCAACTCACTACAATTAGCTTTTCCTCTGAATAAGCCCAATGTATTAGTTTAGGTTATCTTTCTGAAATTTGTAAAGATGTTTGATTTTACTTTTCTATTCTGATTAAAGAGCTTAATTTAGTTTGACTGAGCTATAAAAGATATAAATCATAGTCAGAGGTAAGAGTGTGTTTTTGAATAGCTGTTAAATGACACTGCACTGCCTTACTCTGGGACATGCTACAGTTTTCTTAAAACATCATCAACTTTAGGATTATATTCTGTCCCAGTAGAGTCTAGGAGATCAGTTTATCTCCTGAATGTAGCTGCCATGTTGTGGGAGCTGGATCAGACTGTAAGGTAAAAATCTAATGCTTTTGCATGGTCTCACCAAGGTTTCTCTAAATGAGTTTGCCAGACTCTTTGGGCACATGTCCACAAATATGAACACGTATTTGGCAACAGGTCTCTGCTCAAATGTCCCTTTCAAGTAATATTATTATTTAATTTATTGTAGTTCATTTACTTTTATTACATCTCTTTTGTACTGCTAATGTGTCTTGTCCATTTGCCCACCGGCTTCTATGTCTTTTTATTTTCACAAGGAACAGCCTTTACCTTGTGTCTAAAAGTAAATACTTGCAAAAGACTTGTGAGGGGTAATGCTGGAAACCATGTTAAGCTAAAAAGCTTTGCTCTGAAATGAAGTAACAATACCTGAGTCAGCAATAACATCCATCAGGAAGTTGTGAAAAGCTGCGAAAAGCTCAGACTTGTTTAGGGAAATAATTTTAGTTATAGATTTCTTAACCTTTCTTATCACCACTGAAAAAGGCTGGGAGTTAATAGGGAAGTCATTCATGACAGCTGCACCTTTGCCTGTTGTTTTACTATGACAGTGACATAGATATCTATGTGTTTATGGGAAACAGGTGTTTATGTGTGTTTATGGGGTTTGTAAGACCTTCACTGAATATCATCTTAATGACCATGGTAACCAGTGGAAGCTGAGGGGAAAACAATTTTCAAGAGCAAATAAAAAGCTCATGGAAGAACACAGTGAAATGAGATTTCATCTGATCTAGACATTTGAATTTTTTAATACATTAATAAATACGAAATGTGAGATTATTAGGATCTTTTGTTTTCATTTGCTACCTAGACAAGTTCACCTAGCTCCTTTTTCTAACTATTTGTGTAGTGAATATATTGTTATTAATGGTACATATTTTGAAAATAGTTTTTCATGCCAGCTGTTAAAACTCTAGGTAGATATAAAGATAACAATTACCATGAAGAATATGTTGCACACATTTGAAAATCTCAAATTATAGGGATTATTAATGAACTTTTGAAGTGTTTCCAAACAATATTATCTCAGTGAGGTTTATGGATTTAGTGCATATACAGGATGCTTTGCTTGGGAAAATTCAATAGATCTTGATGAAAGTTCCTGAATCCCTAATTAGTGGAGTACTTTACAGAGGCTTTTTGGCTGAAGGTCTGTATAGAAGAGAAAACTGCAATAAACTTCTCAGCAAACCCCTCATGAACTTTATTGTACTTTTCAGGCAAAAGCAGTGAAAGAAAGGTCTTGGAAGGACTGGAACAACTCTTGCAATGCTTCTTCCCAACTTTCTCATACTGTGTTTGGTCTCTGCTGAACACTGCTAGAAGAAAAGCTTGCAGCTTTTCACAAATTTCCTCCTTTCCTGTCAGCCCCAGGTTTGTTCCATAATATCTATAGCTTGTAAATCCTGTCATGGGATGCTTGCTCACATTTTAACTTTATCCAGAGTGGCTTGCTGGATATTGCTTAAAGACAGATAAGCAACCAGGAAAAAGTGCATTCCTTAGAGAAACTAATGTTTTTGGAAGAGAGATAACACAGAGAAAAGTTTTGGTTAAGGATAAGAAAGACAATGGTTGAGTTGTAAGGATAAATTATTACATTGTTTTAGCTAGGAAAGCTTCTTCAAAGCTGCAAGAAAAATCCTATTTTAATGTTATGACTAAAATCAAGTGTCAATTGCCAGCCTCTGATGGTCATACTTCAAGTCAGTGCTATACACTGGGGAAGTTCAGCAGTGGCTTGCTTTTTGCACATTCCTGTGGGCAATAGTTCTCGTTACACAGGGTGTCTGCCATAGTGATTTATACTTTGTACATTGCATTCATGTTTATTATTGCTACAATCTCTCGAATGTGATAATTCTTTCATTTAGATACAGTCCAGAAAATTAAATTCCTGTTTCAAAGCTTTATAATTCAAGCTACAGTGAATTTTACTGAATAAAAGATGTTTCATTAAATACTTTCCAAATAATTAATTACTCTGCAGGAGGAGGCTCAAGGCATCCTTTCTTATTCATTCACCATTAAAAATCCTTTTAGACCTTTCTTGAAAACTTCCAGCTGCTATCATCTAAGTTTTTAAGAACTCTTCATACAACATGTGTCAGTCTTCTGTGTTGAAAAACAACCCCTTTTCAGACAGCTGAAACTGAGACAAAAAATGGTCAAATAAAATCTGGTAGAATGGAAAGAAAGCATAGAGAAAGAAGACCGCCTGACATTTATCCAGAAAATTTGTACTCAGAAAAGTGTAATGTCAATGGCATTAGGTGATCTTTCAGTGGATAAGAAATAGTCATGCTTATCACTTCTGATCATTTAAATAGGAGAAATATATGCTTCTTTTCATCTCCTAAAATGCTGCATCAGGCTGCTTGACTGAACATTTCAAAGCCTAATAGAGTAAGACTAGCACAAAAATATTGTATTCTCATACTGATTTAGAAATAGTGGGATGAAAAAAAATCAAATGCATGCTAAGTTACAGAGGACATCAAAATAAGTATGGCATATATTTTTGGTCAATGTTTCAGTTGAAAATATGACAACAGATCATCAACCTAATCAAAATTATGATACTCCACTTTTAAAAAAATATTAATTACAAGGTTTCTATTTTAATTAGATTTTTAATTTTTAATTTCAATTAGAATTTCAATTTTTAATTTTAACCTCTTTGCAGTTAGAAGATCATGAGCTCATGTTGATTAGATTTAATGAAATTAAGCAAAACACATTTCAGTTCTATCAGTTCCTTGGAGGTCCTTGAAGTAGTAATTAAATATTTCATTCAACAAAACTAGGTGTGAAATGAGATGCAGCTCGCCTCATATGATTTTGTAGATCATTATTTGTATGTTCTCCTTCCTCCTTGCTTGAAAATTAGCTACACGATACAGATTTGAAACAGAAACCTTTTCCTAAACCTTGGTGTAATATTGAGTACACATCGCTGTTCAGGGTATAGATTTGCAGTAGAGGGAGCCACAATGAGTATTACAGCATTTACAGAAGGGCAAAATGTCCCATAGCCTTGCAGTTTCTAACATATTTTAATTACAGATCCTTACACCACCCTTGAGGAAATAGGCATATGTGATGGATATAACACTACTGTTAACAGAGTTGGTTTTCTTGTTTATTTTACTCCTTGGAGTAACAGATCCACCTACACACACACACTCTACAGATATGGGATAACCCTGGATGTATGGACAGACTGGGAAATGGAATGCTGGAGAGCAGTGCCAGGGAAAGGCACCTGAGAGTCCTGGCCAAGAGAAAGTTGAACATGAGTCAGCAGTGCCCTGGCAGCCAGGAGGGCCAACCCTGTCCTGGGGGGCACCAGGCACAGCATCTCCAGACAGGCAAGGGAGGGGATTGTCCCGCTCTGCTCTGCACTGGGGCAGCCTCACCTCGAGTCCTGTGTGCAGTGTTGGGCACCACAACCTAAGAATGACATTAAACAATTAGAGAGTGTCCAAAGGAGGGTAACGAAGATGGTGAAGGGCCTTGAAGGGAAGCCGTGTGAGGAGCGGCTGAGGGCGCTTGGTCTGTTCAGCCTGGGGAAGAGAAGACTGAGGGGAGACCTCACTGCAGTTACAACTTCCTCATGAGGGGAAGAGGAGGGGCAGACACTGATCCCTTCTCTGTGGGGACCAGTGACAGGATCCAAGGGAATGGCCTGAAGTCGTGCCGGGGAAGGTTTAGGTTGGATATCACTAAAGGGTTCTTCACCCAGAAGGTGGCGGGGCACTGGAACAGGCTCCCCAGAGCAGTGGTCACAGCACCAAGCCTGACAGAGATCAAGAAGTGTTCGGACAATGCTCTCAGGCACATGGTGTGACTCTTGGGAATGGTGCTGTGGAGAGCCAGGAGCTCGACTTGATGATCTTTGTGAGTCTCTTCTAACTCAGCCTATTCTGTGATTCTGTGAATATATGTATTGGGTCTGACAGAGACAGAGTTCATTTTTGCCTTAGCAGCCCTCACAGTGCTGTGCTTTGCCCTGGTAGCTGGAAGAGTGTTGATAAGACACCAGTGTTTTGGCTACTGCTGAGCAGTGCTCTCCCTCTAACATTCCTTCCTCCCATCAAGGGGCTGGGAGTGGGCAAGATCCTGAGGGGCGACACAACCAGGCCAGCTGATCCAAATTAGCCAAAGGAATATTCCATACCGTATGACGTCAGCTCAAATATAAAGGATAAGGGAGAGAGGAGGAAGGGGGGGGGGGCATTCATTATTCTACAGTGTTTGTCTTTCAGAGCAACAGCTCTGCATGCTGAGGCCCTGCTTCCTGGGACGTGTCTGAACATTCCTTGCTGGTGGGAAGTAGAGATTAATTTTTTTTTCCCTTTGCTTGTGTGCATGCAAATTTTTGCTTGATTTTTCCTTTTGCTTTAGTAAGCTGCCTTATCTCAACCTACTAGTTGTTTTCCATTTTATTCTCCCCCCTGTCCCACTGGGAAGGGCAGAGATAGAGTTAAGCGTTCAGGAGGATGCCCATGCACAAAAAACTCAAGACACAGTCAGAATTGCAAAGCAAGTCCATTTTATTAGTCGCATTAGCAATTAATACATGCCAATCCCTGGATGCTGGAGAAGCCACTGAGCAGGAGAAGGAGATAGAGCATGGCTCCTGAGTGGGATGGGTAGGAAGGCAGCGCACCTTCAGGGCGTCCCCTGGACGAAAATGGTGTGCATCATGTCTTCCTCTCCCCTGCACCCCAGAACAACATCTTATATCTCCTCCTCAGAAATGGCCATTTTCAACATCATCTCACGCATGTCCAGCGCATGAGATGAGGTCGTAAGGGCCCATGATAGCACCTCCATGCCAGCAACGGCTTTATTGTGTACTATTCCCCATTCACAGGATGAATCCCACCAGGTGACTGACACATAGTGTCATTTCTGAAGGTTAGTCCTACCAACTAACAATAAGGTCGTCTTCTACATTATCCTGATGTGCACAACGTTGGACCAAATATGGGAGGGCCTTGTTTTATTCAGAAAGGAAACAGCAAACTAGTTGTTAGAGGCCTTTTGGTACCTGAAGGGGGCTTACAAGAAAGCTGGAGAGGGAGTTTTTACAAGGGCATGTGGTGATAGAACAGGGGGAAAGTCTTCAAACATAAGGAGGGCAGATTTAGATTAGCTTTTGGGAGGATATGCTTTCTGTAAGGGTGGTGAGGCACTGAAACAAGTTGCCCAGAGAAGTTGAATGCTCCATCCCTGGAAGTGTTCAAGGCCAGGCTGGATGGGGCTTTGGGCAACCTGGTCTAGTGGAAGGTGACCCTACCCACGGCAGGGGGTTTGGAACTAGAGGATCTTTGAAGTCCTTTCCAACCCAAACCATTCTATGATTCTATGAAAGTAAGAAATGAAAATGAAGGATATGGTATTTAGCCATAGATCATTAGACAATAACTAGGGAAATACCGTAGGAGCTGATGTTGGATATCAGGTTAATAAAACTCACATGTCAAAATTACCCCTTTGTTGACTGTTACATTTGATGAACTATCACAACAAAAACCAAACAAGCAATGGAATTACTCCAAAGTTGCCCAACAAAAAACTATCTACCTGAAAACCACATCTATGAACAGCATGCTCAAAGCAGCAAAATCTCTCTCAAATTGTCAAGAAAAGTCCTACATTCCTCTTTGAGCACAAAGACACTCAGTATTTTGATACTACTCTCAATGGTCCAAGCCTTCATCATAAAGAAATATGCCATGGTGTCATGAAGACATTTATTTTTTTCTCACTGGCTCACAATAGCTGAAATGGAAAGCTGCCATCAAATAGCTTTTGCAGAGGAATTACTTTTGTGTATGTTCATTTTGCAGTTGACACCTTTTGGAAAACCTTTCTCAGAGCAAAAATGATGTTTCATAGGCACTTCATGGCTTTTGCCTGTTAATCCGTTCTAGGCCATATGGGTTATTAGCAATGAAATAACCAATGTTACCGAAACAAATTAAAAATAATTTACTGATTTTTATACAATATGGAATATAACATCACTCCCTGCCACAATATCTACTTCAGAGCATTAGAGAAAGTTTGAGGTGTGTTTGAGGGTACTGTGACTCAGGGAAAGACTAACAAGACAGAGCTGCTAGTCATTCTCCAACTACGTGATGTTAGTAAGTGTCAGCTTTGTCCTATGCTAGAAATTACATTGTTTGTTAGAAGCAATTGTAAGGAAAACAATGTCAATACCATACTCAGGTTAATCAATTCTCCCCTAAAAGTGGCAGGAAAAGAAAATGCACTTTGCTAGTGGGAATTGTCATGCCCTCAGAATCAGTATGTATGGCTCCATCTCTTGGTTCTTACACATTTACATCCGGATGGCAAAAGATGGAAGACTTCTAAATCATGCATGTTCATGGACTTAGGCACTTCCTCTTGACAGGAATGGCAAGTTTTGTAAGCTATTTGAAAGGCATGTCAAGTTAACAAAATAATTATCAGTTTTAATTAGCACTCCTGCAAGCTGTAATGCTCTTTTACCTGAAGCTGAGTGATATCAAAAGATAAGAAATTCTTTCTTGCCTTTGATGTTTTTTCTCACCTAGAACACTTCTCCTCTCATCCATGCAATCCTTATGCCCATTTCATACAGGAATTGGAGGACAATGATGGGAACCAATCCTTGGCAATGATGTACCTAAAGAGTCATGAACTGAATTACTGCTAAGAAGAATATTTGAACACAATTAATAGCAATATTATTCACATGGCTGTGGCTTGGTTAATTCTCAGACGATCTGTCATGAGGAGAACATATTTTCAACATGCATTCAAAATGGTATGCATTTAAATACAGACAAGGATACAAATACATACAATTATTTGCTGTAGTTTTTGAGGACACAACCCAAAGATGTGTTTTTCATGTGTCTAAAGGGAGAATGAAATGCAAGTTCATCCAAACATCGATGTGAAGCAACCATAAAAATTTCTGTAAAGGAATTTTTCAGTACTATGTGGTTTTATAAATGTTTGATATTGCAACACACATGTATTTGGAAAAAAACCCCAAGAATTCGAATTATATTTAGAATTTCTGATATACAGTATAATATAAAGCAATTAAATGAAATGACTTCTTACCCATTTAAAAATAATAATAAAAACCACAGCAAACTAACTGTAGGTTGAGTATCTGGAAAAAAAATAAAAATAGAGAGAGACTCAAGGAGCTTGCTTCTATGTGTCATTTCCATAAAAATTATCGGGATTGTCAAGGAAAAAGTCAAAGACTTCAGAATACAACATACAGAACTGGTTCTATGTTGATTTGTTCATTTGTTTTGTTTTGGTTTTGCTGGATTTTTTGTAATCTTATGACCTGTGAAGATTTATTTTAACAGAAGAGAAAAATAATCAAATTAAAAGTCTACCAGTCCTGCCCTGTTGGCTGGAGGAGCTGGTTCTGTTTTGGAGAGCAGGATGTTAGAAACCATGTTGGTTAAGCTCCTATTTTGCCATGTCTTCTTTGGTTTCTCCTGCTACTATTCTCTTCTGCTACTATTTTCTTAGTCTTGTTCAAATTACGTCTCAGTGAGTGAATTCTCACCCCAGGCAGGGCCCATCTCATGACTGCGGATAGGCACATGGAAATGCTCTTCTTTTTTCCAGCTCTGCCCAGAGCAAGCAACCTGTCCCTCTTTTCCTCCACAAGGCATTCACCTCGAGGTCTGGGGGCAGTTTTGGGGACCACAATGTAAGAAAGACATGAAACTATTAGAGAGTGTCCAAAGGAGGGCAACAAAGATGGTGAAGGGCCTTGAGGAGAAGCTGTGTAAGGAGCGGCTGAGGGCACTTGGTCTGTTCAGCCTGGAGAAGAGGAGACTGAGGGGAGACCTCACTGCAGTTACAACTTCCTTGTGAGGGGAAGAGCAGGGGCAGGCAGTGATCTCTTCTCTGTGGTGACCAGTGACAGGACCCGAGGGAATGACCTGAAACTGTGNGGATATTAGAAAAAGCTGCTTTACCCAGAGGGTGGTTGGGCACTGGACCAGGCTCCCCAGGAAAGTGGCCACAACACCAAGCCTGACAGAGTTCAAGAAACATTTGGACAATGCTCTTGGGTATATGGTATGACTCTTGGGGATGGTTCTGTGCAGGGCCAGGAGTTGGACTCCATTATCCTAGTTGGTCCCTTCCAACTCAGCATATTCTGTGATTCTGTGATTTACACAGTGAGGGTTGCTCAGGAGGAGGCTGTGCTGGATTTCTAGGAAAGCAGAGAGCCAGCAGACACGTGGGGGTGTTGAGGGCTGGAGCCATGCCCCTTTCCATGGGGAGCTTGTGGGAGTCAATCCTTGCAATCTTTAAGGAGTCTTTTAAGCAGCCATTTTGTTTGTGTCTTTCCCTTAAGATCAGGGAGTAACCTCTATATAAGATTCTTTTTTTATAGAGTTTATTAACCCATTATCTTACTTCCTTTAGGGTCTTATGAAGCTGAAGTCCTTCCTCATCCATTCAGCACAAAATACTAAGGAATTTATGATTCCTTGATAAATGCAAGTTTTACTCAATGTAGCCTAAAAAATGTTTGAGATTATTCTTTATCCAAAATTATACATTAGCTTGCTCTCTTCATGAATGTGTATCGCATAATACACATATTGCAATATATGCAATAGAACATACTTTACTTATGCAACACTTCTGACAATTCTGAAAAAATATTTCCTATGGCTTTAAGTTGTTCTAGAATTACTGGTATAAAGTACCATTAATTCAGGTTCAAATGGGTTAATTACCTAACAACACACTTCTCTGCAGACAAGCTGCAATGTTTGGTTTCTTGAGTATCGCTTGCATTCAAGACAATTCAAAATATTAATCTAATGAGAAATGAAAGCCTTTTGGTGTCCAATTATTAATAATCTCCTTTATTATCTAATGGATACTTTACATAAATTATCTTGAAACTCAGTGGGCTTGATCTTGCTTTCACTGAAATCAATGGCAAATCTCTCATAGAGTTCAATGGAGTATGACTAGCCTTGTTATGTAATGAGCTATTATTAATGCCTGATTTTGCTACCATAATTATGTCCTGACAACCAGCATACAGTTTAAAATTTAAAAAAAAAAAAGAAAAAGAAGAAGAAGGAAAAAAAAACCCATCATAAGGCCCCAGTAAAATATAAAAAAAAAAAAACAACACAGAAATTTCAGCCTTCCCACAGGTATTCTTCCTGGAATATTAATATTTATATTTATATGGCATATTTAATAAGGTAGAACACGCAGGTTACCAAACAGGTAACAGGATTAATTACTTTCTGTGGATGATCTCTATTTATGCAAACCTTTTAATGAACTCCATGAGTTGTGGAAACTACACCACAAGGGACAGGAAGGCTTAATAACTTGGGATAGGTTATTTAGGTGTTTTCCCCATGAAGAGAATTAATTCACAGTCTCACTTGGAACTTATGCATTCTATTGATACCACTTACATTTGTATTTAAGTTGTTAATTCTTATCTTTATGGTTATCTCCAGCTGGTTGAGGAAGAGAATAATAAATAGTGCATTTAAATGAAACTTGCAGTTTTAGTGCGGGTCTACTTATAGCTTTGTTTCTTTGTATCTGCAATTGCAAACTACAGAACAACATATAACAGTAAAATGTTAACAGACAATATTCACACATAAAAGACTAAGGCAGAGCAGAGGGAGCTGGTATAAGTTGGATACAACCTTTGCATGGGCAGACCTACCGTTCTTGGGAACCCTCAAGTGCATTGTTATACTTATTTATTTATTAAAAAGTGCTGTGGGTCAATCTCATTAAGTTACAAACATCTTCTTTTACAAGTGGTCCTTGGGGAATGCACACACCTCAGACAGAATGTTGAATATTCTTTTAAAAATTTCATAGTGTCAAGTATGTCTGTGGTGCAATATCTGGATGGATACTGTATATTATTTCCCCTCTGGTTTGATGGAGGTGGGCAATGTTTTAATTTCACCTTTATTCCAAAACATAAGTGGAAAGAGTTACTGTATTGATATAAAAATAAATAAATAAATAAATACCCTTAAATACTAGTTTACACAAATTCGGTGTGACTCGGCATGAAGAAAACACATTCTCAGTGTAAAGCTTAGGAAGTTTATGGCTATGAATTCCAAGCTGGCTGGCAAGATAACGGATTTTTAACTCACTTGTGTGCCCTCTGCTCTGCCTCAGAAGTACCATTGAGCCTCCTCTCCACTGATACCACCAATGTGGATCAGCCTCACCTGATTACTGCCTTTCTTTGGCTAAAATATTCTACACTGGTTGCTTTTCAGCATTTACCTGTATTGTAAAAATTTAGTGCAGATTAGAAGCAGACTATTCTATTATTTGTGAAGAACAAAATCTGTCTTCATCTTTCTTGTAAGATGTATCTTGTTAGATACTGGAAGGCTGCAATAAAGTTTCCCTGGAGACATCTCATCCAGGCTGAACAACTCCAACTCTCGCAGTCTTTCCTTATAGGAGAGATGTTCCATCCCTCTAAGTATCTTCATGGCCCTCCTCTGGAGCCACTCCAAAAGGCCCATGTTTTTTCTGTGCTGAAAATAGCTTCTTCCACAAGAGTACTATTGCTTTCACTGTGACTATTAATTAAATCTTAAAAAAACCAACTTTAAATACTTGAATGCTGAAGCCAAACATTAGATATAAAACTGTGGTGTTCTCTATGTGCTGTTGTCAGGTAGTTACATCAGTGAGTAATAGAAAAGCAACTTTATGATATATTGCACTAATTCAACTCCTTGATGACTGGTTGGAGCAAGACATAATCCAAAAAGAGTAATTTTGAAGATCAGTTCTTCAAGAGATGGAAGAGGCTGGAAATAAAGGATCCAAGGTAGCCAGTAAATAGTAATTATAAAACTTAATGGAATTTTTGAGGAGTAGTTTATCTGACCATTAGATGGAAGAAAGAGACTATAAACAAATGAATTGCTAAATTGTTCATCAGCCATTAACATTCTTCAATGAGATGGTCTGTGAAGGTCTAGGCTTCAGCTATTTTCATCCTTGTTTCTTCAGAGATTTCAATGAAGGTCCTTAAAAGAAGTGGTCCCAAGACTAATTGAGTAGGTGTGCACTGAAATATCTTGCTTTGCCCACTTTAACACATTCCTCTTTTATGCCACCAGAGAAGACAAACAACTACCTTCTATTACTTTGCTGTTTCTTTTCACTTGTTTTCCTCCCAATATTTTTGTAGGCACTGCGGCATTGGCTTTGTCAATGGCTGGCCTCACAATAACTGGACTAATAACTTCCCCACACTTAGTTTCCTTTATTTATAAAATCATAGAATCAAAGAATGGGTAAAGTTAGAAGGCACCACAGTAGGTCATCTGGCCCAACGTCCCTTCTTAATTAGGGTCATCCTAGAGCACATTGCATAGGATTGTGTCTAGATGGTTCTTTCTCGTCGTGGAGGATGAAAATATTTCTGTAGGTTCTAGAGTTGTATATATTGACTTACAAAAGTAGTAAATGTTTAGACTAATTTTTACAATAATGTATCGCTGTTCATCAAGGTCTAGAGGCACTTTTAAAATGAGGAGCTGTAAAGAGCACTCTGCTTAACATTGTATGCAATAGGAATTGAAGAGAGAACAGATTTTTTACTGTTAAAAGAACATAAGCAAATGATGAATGATGCTGAAATAATATTAGCACCATTATAGCATGCTGGTTTGTTGACTAAAGGTTATTCAATAAGCGCAAGTGTGAACCTGGAAGTCATTGTCAAAACAATCTCTTATTCAATCCACTGTACCACTCAATCACTGTTATGTCTTAGACATAATGCACAAAAGCAGGGAATTCAATTCCATGTTGGCCTACACTCTCTCCTGTACCCTAAGCTTTCTTCCCACACCTAAAGGAGTGGATTTTTAAGCACAGTAATGCTTACGTCTTTGTAAGTCAGTGTCTGTAGGTAGGTGGTAAGAGCTACTTTAGATGGGTTTCTGGTGCCAACGAAACAAGGATAAAAACCACCATGTGAAAAACTTCTGAAAACCTCTGATATGGTGGCTCAGATGAGTACTTGCCATACTCCTTTCATCTCCTAGTTACAACAGGTTAATAGATCAGGTTATTGTTAAGTTAATAGATCCAGGACTACTGAAAAGAAGTTAGTCTACCAGAAAAAGTTTATGGAAAAGTCAGTCTAAGTCTTCACAGAATTTCTCTAAGCACAGAGCAAATAGTATGTTTTCCACTCCAATTCTTTGTGTGAAAAGAAAAAGGGGATCTTTTTCCATATCCCTGCTTCTCATCCTTTGCCTTCTCTCGCAGCAGCACACACAGGCTGTCTCCTGGACACCTGCAAATGTATGGGTGAAAGCTCTCTTTGGCAGACAGTTTGGCTATACCCAGGAAGCACATATTTTTGAAGAAAGATTTCAAAACTGGGACCTAGGCAGAATGTAGAAATCTGAAGCAAACCTGAATAAAGCTTAGATATGAGCTTGGTTCTAGACATATATAACCCCCTAGCAATAAACCTGGGGATAGCAACCAGTGTCCCAAACTTTCTGCTTTCAACCAAGTGCCCTAATTTCCAGGCTACAACAGACACACCCTTCAGGCAGCCTCTCCTTGCACATCACCATTAGGTCAATATTGCTTTCAACGCACTGGCATATATTCAAGAGGGAAAAACAGGAATTCCCTAATGACTTAGCCATGGTGGTGAGCGTGTATTTCTGGAGAGAGAGATTTGAACTTCTGCAGCTGGACAGAAGCCACAGACTGTAAATACCTGAGCTTTCACTACAAATGTACAATATTAAAAGTACCTACTGCTGTTTTAGAGAAAGAAAGCAGTTTTCAGTCATCTGAAAATTAATTCTAAGTGGTCTTCAGTTTTGGGTGAAAATTTCATGTTGCCTGCACTATTTCCTTCCCCATAGAAAAGGAGCAGTCCATGCTTAACAGCTTTAACAGATCCCTCCAAACTTTGCTGGTGTTTTGAAATGACTAAGAGGCCTCCCTAGGCCCCACAGGGTGCTGTGAGGGTGTTGTCCTCCTTTCCATGATGTCTGCATGCTTCACCTCAGAAGCAGTCCTACTTTGGATAGGGGGCCTGTAGTGAAGGAGTGAGATGTAGTTGTAGGACCATGTGCCTGCAGCACCTTGCCCCCAGCACAGCTCAAAGCTTTGTGCTTTTGGGCACAAAGTCATCACAGCCTTCAGGATCACAGAGCTAATTTCCACCTGCCCTCACTCCTCTTGAGGACCACAATATCTCACCACAACAGGAGAGGAAGGAACACTGGGAGCTTAGGACTTGGAACAAAGGCAGACATAAAAGGACTGGCCCCAAAGGTGCTAAATTGTAGAGAACAGGAGTGCAAACTGCCAGTTTTGGGCTCTATTTGGAAGGGGAAGTGAAATCAACCAGGCTGGCATGTTTAATTTGCAGATCTAGTCCGGCTCCATCACTTTCTGAGACTTAGCACGTTACTCTTCATGACTCTTGGAGATACTCCAGGAGTACTGCTGATAGCTACTATGCTGAATGAACTGCACTTTACTGACATGCATTCCTTTATGTTGTTTTCCCAAATAACGATATGTTCAGAGACTGCAAGAGGCATGGTCCACTTCAGAGAAGGAAGGTTGAGGCTGTTGAACTGCTGGAGGTAGAAAATTGACTGAGTTGGAAGTGTAATTCTGGATTACTTTTTGAAAATGTTAGGTCATGTGTATCAATGCTTATGAAACTTCCTATTCACACTACAAAAGTCTCTGAGAAGTATGGAAATGTCATTAACAAACTCTGCCAGCCCTTTGAACAGTTTAAGGAAGGGATAACAAGATTTTAATGCTTCCATTTCTTTGTCAAAGTGTAGGCAAGATGCAAACTACTGTTATAAATATCTCTGGTATGAAAGAACCCAACATACCTTATAGGTTTCTAGGTCAGTGGTGGATAAACATATATTTAACTCCTAAATAACAAAATAAACAACATCTTTAAAGTAGTGATGAACTAATAAGTTGCTAACAGTGACAAAATGAGCATGTGACTTTGCTAGTTTGCGAATTCCTAAATAATACTCAATAATTCTGCTTCAAGGTACATGCCCCTCACCAATAACATTATCTATAAAAAGTGACATGGTGTAAATTGTATCCCTCTCACAGTGTTGACTGCTTAATTGCCTGTATCCATTGAGACAAGTGCTGCCCTGTCAGCATGCTAAGTAATTGAAAATTGTTGCGTGGTGGAAGATCAATACAACTTGAACAAGAAACAAATATGATAGAGTACTGAAAGCAAGAAAATAACTAAATTTAGCAATTGTGATTATCTCCTGAAGATGCACAGGCATTGATTGGTGTTTCATGGCTTAAACCAATGGGTTTTCAAATGTTCATATTTTGAAAATACTATTTCTTCTGGCAGGACCAGATTGGAGAGATAGGTGAAGCTGTTGAATTTTTTACTTGAAAGCCATCTATTGCCTATTTTTAATTAAAATAGCTAATGGTCTGTATTGATTTCTTAAATGTGCTATCCTAGATAAATCATTTGTACTTATCCTTAGTTATTTATGTTTAGGCATTTTAGGGCTTCACTAAATGCTTTCACAGAGAATAATGCAAAACACTGAAAGCGTGCGAAACACTGACAGTGCTCCCAGCTGTTAACTTGCAAGGTATATCCACTCCCATTTGAGCCTTCCTCCTTGACCAGAGGGGACAGCTGAGTCGTTACATCTCATTTTTTCTCCCAGAGCACACTACAAGTTCTCTTGATTTGCTCTGTATGATCCTTAACAGTGTCATTGGTGCCCATCTTAAGCAACATGAGATAAAGGGCTGGACAAGCCTTAGCAGCCTCTGCAACACGGCAAATCTTCATGTGAAAGCATGAAACCTCCAGTGACAGCAGGTCTGCTTAAGCTGATGTCTCCCTGCACACATCCTCACCAATCACTTCTTGTACTGACTTTTGGTTCAGCCCCAGTAGGCTTCTGGAGTTTGTCTTGATGGAGCTTGATCCTCTCCACTGTCTGTTAGGGCACCTACTAATACTACAAGTTCAAATTTGACAGCACAGAAGGAACATTGCTCCTCTGTCAGAAGTCTGAAATCTCCATCTTTCCCCATTTTGGGGCTATCAAGCCAGCACTTGTTCAAGCCTCCAGCTGTCTCTCCTTCCTTTTTTTGTGTGGCTCAGGATATCTGCAAAGACCCTGCCTCTTATTCATGAGGGATCTATTTGAGGCTTATCACTTGGAAATTTCTGAAATATCAAGTTATTCTGAACCATACCATGCTGCCTCAAGAAAATTGCTTTACGTATATTAAGTATATCAGACTAAGCAAAAGCACTTTACTTCAAAATCTGTTTATATCCAAATGCCATCTGCTGCTGGGTGGGTTTTTTCATGAAATAAATGGTGTGTGACAAAGGTCATACATACTGCTCTATTGATATTTCAGCATGACACCCAATTTTGTAAAGGAATCTCATGCAGAAACGATTTGTTTTGCTACAGAGATGGTGTAAAGTTTAAATGCTCTGTCATAAAATAAAAGACAGCTTCTGTACCTTGGGCACACTGGAATCAGCACATTCATTAAATTTAGGACAGCTGAATGCTGGTGTTACAGCACGGGAAGTTATTAATACAGGGAACCTACAGAGAACACAGGAAGAACAAAGCAGTATTTAAATTGCATGGTGCTAGTGATCAGTACTCATTTTATAGCTAATTTCTATGATCTTTTTATTTTACTTTTAGACATCCATGTAGTAGTTAAGAATTCCTATTATTTGTGGTTACATCAAAATACCCCTTTGCAATGGAGATTAAGTTATTCTTTCTAGTAGCACAAGATAATATCATTCTGAGAATGTCCTAATCTAAAACATGAACTTTAGTACTGCAGTGTAAACAACTCGGAAAAATTCTCAGGACAATATCCCTGTTCCACATATTTCTCTCTGACATGATGTGTTGCCATCTTCTGGGCAGAAGTCACTGATTGAAAGGAAGGAGAGAGCCTGAGTGGAGAGATCCAGAGCAGAGAGCACAGGAGTAGGTTAAGGGCATGCCCCTGAAAGGAGGCAAGCGTGACTACGAATCCCTGCAGTTCCGACATAGGCTCTCCCACTGAGCTGTCACAGGGCAGAGTGACAAAGGTAACAGGGAGGCTGTTTCACAGGATAGCGAGGCTGCCATGGTGACTGCAGCAAGGCTTGCTCTGGGAGATGGACACAAGGAAGCGGCCAGTACACTGCTTTCGGGAAAAGAGGACTTACTCGCTTGGATCCACAGCCAGATAAAGTGTAAAGGCTGATTTCAAATTGTTCAAAATTTAGAACAATTGGTGCACGTGCAGTTGCTAGAATTTCAAATACAGAGAAAGTTACAAAGTCTGGGAAACTCCTTAATTAGGAACAGCAGAAGAGTTTTGAAGACTGCATTATTTTAGGCTTCTAAACCATTTTTTAACTTTAATCTCTTCACAGAAACCCTAGTGGAACAGTTACAAATAGAGGAGGAAACATCTGTCAGCTAACAGTGGCACAACTTAGATCCTTTAACAGACAATTTTCAGATGCTCAGAGCTCAGTTTTTTCATTTTAACAAAGTGAAGTATGTGCAGCGTGAGGGTATTAAGAGGAGGAAAATCTGTATGGTTTAGAGTAGCTAGGGACATCTTCACAACACAGTTGTGCCAAGTAGTGCTCATTTTATGTTGAATCTTTTTAGGTGTGTAATCCCACTGTAAGTATATAGACATTCTACTCCTGCCTCTCTGTAAACATTGAGTCATGATGACAAATGTTGAGGGGTGCAGACTGCATTGTATTCTTACTCACATGTATATACTTTAATAAACTATTCATCCTGAGGTATTAATGTGACACCTATAAGCCAGGAACTTCCAGTTTAATTCTTTTAAAGTAGTACTTGATAATTCCTTGAGATAGACAATGCATGATTTTCACTCTCACCTTCTTTTAATAATTAAACAGATACTTTCATCAGCAGCTTGTTCTGAGTGCATGCTACTTCTACTAATTGATTGAAAAATAACAAGGTAGAAATGCCTGTAGACAGAGAAATAGATGTATCTTTCCATGGTAAGGATGTCGCATCTTCAAATTTTTAAAATTGTACTCTGCTCAGAGAAAGTGTCCGTGTAATCAGTAATACCAGTGATGCCACATGTTAAAGGAGAGAGATGCATCTCGTTCTGTCACAAGGAATATTTTTGCCACTTCTTGCTTTGTAGCTTTTCTCAGTCCTAAAAAAACAAGCACTTGTAGGACTGAGAAAAGCAGTGATTTTATAGAAAGTAGAAGGTTTTGTCATTCTTCTCAGCCCAGTATCTAAGGCAAAGACATCAGCAGCAAACAAGAAAACACTGCAAAAGTATGAGGAACTGTTGATATTTTAGATTAACTGACACTGGATGTACTTTTAACAAAAGGAAAAATTATTCTGAGTACTAAATTCTTATGAACCCTTTAGGATGACAGCCTGCAGATTTCATATAGAAAATTTTAAGCACCTCACCTTCCTTTTAAAAAAAGTAAATCTGGTTTTATCTTGGAAATCAATCTTGGTGGAAGTTATACCCCAGTGTCTCATCTTAAGCTTTTAATATTCATTGTTTGTGTTTTCTGGTTTCTCAAATACAGAGAGGAAGAACTAGAGTTGCAAACACTACAAAAGAGCGATAACTTCGGCTGTGATTTTGTACCATCTGTGCATCTCAGTACTGCACATCTCAATGAATTGCTTAATCCTTCAGCAATTTGCTGTTTTTTTCGAGAAAAACATTCTCTCTTTGCAAGCAAAGCAGAACTTATGTAGTACTTTCATCTTCCCATAACCATACCTGCTTTACAACGGTCGCTGCCTCCAGGGTACTATTCTGCTAGGATGTGGAGGTGCTCTTGATTTTTCAGTGGAATCTGTCTGAGATGCTGTCCAGATCCCAGGCCTTGGCACCACACAAAAGCCAATGGAACAGCTTTTCTGTGGGGTTGCAATTATTTTACAGCACTGTTGCAGGAAATCCTAAAACAATATAGAAACATTTGTATTGTTATTATTAAGTCTTCTTAATTCCTTCTCAGAACACTGTCAATCTCTTTTTACATCTTTGCATTTGTATTGGGTTTGCATGGTGAGGTTTGGTAAAAGAGGTCTACAGGGGTGGCTGCTGTGAGAAGCTGCCAGAAGCTTCTCCCATGTCCAACAGAGCCGATGCCAGCTGGCTCCAAGACCAACCCACTGCTGGCCACAGCTGAGCCCGTCAGCAGTGGTGGTAGCACCTCTGGGATAACAGATTTAAGAAGGGGGAAAAGTTACTTTGCAGAAACAAATTGCAGCCAGAGAAGAGTGGGAGAAACAGTTCTGCAGGCACCAAGGTCAGTGAAGAAAGAGGGGGAGGAGGTGCTCCAGGTGCCAGAGCAAAGATTCTCGTGCAGCTCATGGTGGATACCATGGTGAGGCAGCTGTGCCCCTGCAGCCCAGGGAGGTCCATGGGGGAGCAGAGATCCACCTGCAGCCGCTGAAGGAGCCCACACTAAACCAGGTGGATGCCCAAAGAAGGCTGTGATCAGATGGTAAGCCTGTGCTGGAATAGGTTCCTGTCAGGACCTGTATCTGCGTGGAGAGAGGAGCCCACACTGAAGCAGTGTTTGGTAAGATTTGTGGCCCCAGAGGGGATCCACGCTGGAGCAGCCTGTCTTTGAAGGACAGCACCTTGCGGAAGGGACTCACAATGGAGCAGTTTGTGAAGAACTGCAGCTTGTGGGAAGGACTCACAGTGAATAAATTAGTGGGGGATGATCTGCCTTGGGAAGGACCCCATGCTGGAGCAGAGGAAGAGTGTGAGGAGTTCTGCCCCTGATGAGGAAGGAGAAGCAGCAACATATGATGAAGTGACTGCAGCCCCCTTCCCCATTCCCCTGTGCCTCTCAGATGGAAGTGGGAGAGAATTTGAGAGTGAGGTTGAACCCTGGAAGAAGGGAGTGGTTAGTGTTGGGTGTTTTTAAGATTTGGGCTTATTTCTCATTACTCTGATCTGATTTAAGTGGTAATAAACAAAACTAATTTCCCCAAGTCTGTTTTGCCCATGACAGTAACTGAATGATGTAACTGAGTAACTGATGCTGAGTGATCTCTCCCTGTCCTTATTTTGACCCATGAGCCTTTCATTACATTTTCTCTCCCCTGTCCAGCTGCAGAGGAAGGAGAGAGAATGGCTTTAGTGGGCACCTGGTAGCCAGCCAGGGTCAACCCACCAATCAATAAAACAAAATAATTCTCTGCTTAGCTAATGTGTTTGTTTTGCTTTTTTCTTGGAGGAAGTCTCCTTTCACCACAATCATAAAGCACAATTCCAGACATCCTGTACACTGTGTCAAGTCCACTATATTGAAAACTTGTTCTTCCTGCTTGAGTTCCCTACACCCTACAAGTGTCTTTAATTTTTTCTCTTGTAGAAAAGTAAAACTACTCTCCAAATCCTTACACAAATGGAGAGCAGTTTAAACAGTTACTAATACCAGCTATCCCATAACTGGAAGAAATACTAACCTCAGGGAAAATGAGTCTGTCTCATTTAAATGCTGGAAGGAGCTCTCTGCTTTTGTGCTTGCAGAAGTAGACAAAACAAGAATGAAGAATCACATTTCAAACACAATCCTATGCTTGTCTTTTTTTCCTGTTTCATCTTTTGCGCATTTTCAGTGCTACACAGAAAGAAAATTCAACTCATTGCTAAAGTGATGCAGAACTTACTTGAGAAATTTATCTTCCTTCTAGAAAAAAAACTTTTCAATTTAAATATTCATTCCTTTTCAGCATATTTTTCTTGAGGGATTTCTTACATAGATTGTACAGAGATGAAAACCAAAAATCTGCATTTAGATAGAAATATCAGGAAAGGCCTTCTTTACAAACTAAGCAGTACTGCTTTTTTCTTCCTTACAGTAAGACATGAAGTAATTTCTCTCTTCCTTTCCTTAAATAGTGACATTAAAGCAGGACTTCATGGTCCCCTAAACACTGAGAGTGAAGACGTTGCAATAACTCTAATTTTGTATGATGAACCAAACTTCCTGCACCAAATGCCCAAAAAGATGTATCTTTCTACTTACTATAAATATCTTCTGTTCTTCATTCGAGTATAGTGACTACATTAGAGGTCAACAGAAGCAAATAGGAGAGCTAAGGAATAACATTTCTGTTATACTCTTGCACAGGTCTTGCTGCAGTCCATGTACTGGGAAAGAAAGGTTACAAGAGACTGATGAATTTTTAATAGGTTTTCCTAGATTTCAGTGGCTGTCATTTGTTTTCGGTCAATAATTCACATGGTTACAGAAGGCAACCCAATTGATTTTTAGTGTAGCAGTACCTGGGCAAAAGGATTGTAAAATGCTTCATAACATTTTACACATGCTGGGACAAATTCTGCCTCAGCTCACATCCAGGTAATATCACTGATTTCACAAAGGCTGGATGAGGCCCAGAGGAATGACATTGGAAGCAAGGTATGTAAAATCCATATGAGAAGATTCTGAGTGTCTCACTCACTCATGGAATACCAGGTGCAAGGAGAGAGGGGAAGAGCATGATTTGAGAACAAGTGAAATTCTTATGCCCAAAATGATCCCCTGCACTCTGTCGGAAAAATACTGATACACATGAAAGGAATAGGACTTTCCCATTAAGATAAACAGTGAATTTACCACAGCCTTCTGTTTCCCTCCACAAATAATAGTCTTTGCTTAGAGAACAAATTAATGAAAATCACTGCTGTAGCACCAAGCGTGTCAGTAAGTTACAGCAAAATATCTTTAATGTGACCAACGTGGTTCAAACCAAATCTACCAGACAGTAAAATAACAGGCAGATTTAATGAGGTGAATTCACAGCCAGGAAGTTTCCAGGAACCAAGCATGACTCGATTGTTATTATGATTTCCAGAGAAAACAAGTCAGTCATGTAATTGTACTTTCAGTTAATAATGGCATGTGCAAAACAGCTTCCTCAGAGTTGTGTTTGCAAGCATTATGCTTATGATAAGGACACATTTGAAGCAGATGGTTCCCAAAAGGCCTTTGTTACAGAAAATTAAAATTGGGGATCACTATTTACTTTATTTTATGAAAAATCTACAGAAAGCTTGATGTTTAACATATTTTTATGTAAATGAAACTAGTGATCTAAAAGACAGAGGATAAAGCAGCTTGATTGGTCAGGTCCTGGAGTGATGCACCGTGGTAGGTAATGATGTCTCTGAAGGACCCAGTGTTCTGGATGCATCACTAACAACCTGCAGGTGTTGAAAGACCCATTCTAGTGCTGCTCTTCAGGTGAAGAAAAACAATTTCATCATCTTCTGAAGAAATACAATCTTACTGAGCCAGTATGAGTGACTCAACCAAAACCTCTAAAAACACATTGACGTGAACATGTGATCTTAGAAAACCTTGTAAAAATCACTGAGTACACAAGCTTTATAATGATCTTTGGTTTTTTAATGAACCTTATTGCAAGTTTAGAAGCAAGAGAGGTTGATCACTGCATTGCTGTCTCGCTCCTCATTTAAGAAACAAACTTGGAAGAAGCCAAAATTCAATTTATCTACCTTACAGCACCAGGAATGAATGGAATTCTGCATGGAATTACTGTGAATATTTTCTTTGAAATTATTGAGGTAAGACATTTGCTATTCACTCCAATAGTACTGCCACCTGAAGGTAAAAACTGTTGTAATGGACTTCAATAAGCTTAAAAGCATTGCAAGGGGACTGCAGATTATTTTTACACTCTGTTGTTTATTTATCCATGTCAACATATTGATTGCAGCAGTGTGGTGAAAGCTCTGTGGTACTTCAGCTGAGAGGAGCAGATGAACAATGAAATAGAAGCATAGCAAGGCTTCTTAACAGATTGATAATGCTTACAGGTTGTAATTACTCTATCGAATCTGATGGTTTCAGAGGAAAAACAAGTATTTTCACAATTTAAAGGTATTTAAATGCTCACCTGCCTGTATTATGATTTAAGACATTCGAACCCTGCATGTCTGATTACACTAATTAGTAGATAATTTGCATGATAGTCACAAGTTATCTAGCAAGTTCTTTCTTTTCAGGCCTCATGATTTATAGACAAGATAGAGTGGAATGATTGGAGGATAAGAAAACTGTTGGTAATTAAAGTATTGAAGGATTTCTTGATCGTGCTTGTGGCCTTTTGCAGCACTTGTCAGGATGTTCATACCAGGCTGCACTGCATCACTGGATATAAGCCATTCTACCTAGGCTGAATCTCATCTTCCCAATAAATGTGTGTTTCAACACTCTCTAAAGTAAAGCTCTTACAGATGTTAGAGAAGAAGGCTCTATCAACATGCTCTGGAGTTAAGAGAAACCAGATTTAACTGGTGCTGTAAGTTAAAGGGTACAGAAACATCAAGAAGAAAGACCTTTTTTTTTGTAATAAAAGCTTCTCTAAATGGTATTTGTATGCTTCTTGTGAAGTGAAGGGTCTGAGAAGACCAAATGCAAGAGACATGCCTCTCATTATTCCATCTCCATTTATTTTAAGTTGCCTGCTTTCTCTCCAATGCGTGCTTCAAGCTGCAGTATTGGGCTCTAAATCCTTCTAAATCCTTTAAGAGACTAAAGGATATGGGACTTGTAAAAGTAATGTCACTCTGCTGAACTTTGCCTTCCTAAAATGTTCTTCCTCCCTCCAGAAGCATGTAGTTCACAGCAGTGAACCACTACATTAAAATTACTTGACAACCTGGCCAAGACAAGCTGTAATAGAGAGTTTCCTGCAGGGTATCTTCTCAAGCATTAAAGAAAAGGAATAACCAATACCTTAAAAAAAAAAAAAAAAAAAAAAAAAAAAAAAAAAAAAAAAAAAAAAAAAAAAAAAAAAAAAAAAAGGCAGTAAAGGATTATAATGATACACTTGTCATATTCTTCCTGAGCTAATAATAAAAGTTCTATGATATTTATTTGGATCCTGGACCTACATAAATATCTTCATGCACACACACAATAAAGAAATCACAGAATCACAGAACTGTTGAGTTTTGAAGGGACATCTTGATACCAGGTTGTGTACTCCCTGAGCTTAATCAGGCTCAGCTAGAGCGGGTGGCCCAGGGCCATGCCAGTTGGGTTTTGGATCTCTCCATAGATCCGCAACTTCTCTGGGGAACTTGATCCAGTGTTCAAGCACCCTTACAGTAAAAATGTATTTTGGTGTATTCAGACAGACCATTCTGTATTTCAATTTGTGCTCATTGTCTCTTGTTCCCTCAGTGAATACCACTAAGAGCTCAGCTCTGTCTTCTTTAGTCCCCACATCAGATATTTATACACACTGATAAAATTCCCCCTGAGCCTCCTCTTCTCCAGACTGAGCAGCCCCAACTCTTTCAGTCTCTCCTTATATGTCAGATGCTCCAAGCCCTTCCTTATCTCTGTGGCCCTTAGCTAGACTGACTTGTATATCCATGTCTCCCTTGTGCTGGGGAGTCTGGAACTGGACCCGGCATTCCAGGTGCTCCTCACTAGTGCCAAATAAAGAGAAAGGATCGCCCCCTTAGACCTGTTAGAAATGATCCCCCTTCTGCTGCCCAGGATGCTGCTTGCCACCATTGTCACAAGGATACATTGCAGCCTCACGGTCAACTGGCTGTCCACCAGGATGCCAGGTCCTTCCCAGCAAAGCTGCTTCAGCCACAGCCCTATTATACACTATTTAAGCATTAAACACCATTAAAGAACCTGTAAATGGTTCCATTTCTTCTGTCTGAGCAGGTTATTTTCTGCAACAGGAGACAGATGCTTTAATTGTCTCCTATTAAGACAGATAAAGAAGTTTCTGCTGTCAGCTAAAGAATAAAGAATTTTTAATTCTCCAAAATTACATCATTTGTGATATTATATCACAGGCTATAGAGTTCTGCTTTTACTTAACCTATTAATAATATACCTTTTGTTTTACTTAGAGCCACAATTGCTCACTAGGGGTTGAAGATATCTAAACTGGAAAATGAGCCTTTCAGTCACTCAGTTTTGGCTCTAGATGAGAAATTAGTCTGAAGCTTGTTCTCTGAGAACATTTTTCTCATCCCCCAGAGGTTCATTTATAAGAACCAAGAGCATTAGTGCCCAGTGTGAAACTGCCCAGATGGGTTTCAGCAAGAAATCAAACCACTCTGTGTTCCCATAGCATTTTATTCAGCACAGGGTTGGGGCTTTTTAAGTAATGTTTTGTCAGGAAACATAAATGGAGGGTAGGTCAGCATAGTACCCCCCTCTGTTAACATTGGTCTCTTGTTCTCATGTCCCAGCACAGAAAACCAGTCCAGTGTGATGTCAGTTTCTGGCTCCTCTGGCCCATGTTCAAGATGCGAGGAGCTGACTGTGCAAGAACAAGGCACTGCATATCCTAGCTTATTTGAAGTGTCCTGCCCCATGACACATTTGGGTACAGGTGAGAGGGGGTATCCCTGACACAATTGTGTAAAAGCTCACAGCCCCTATTCAGGCAGCAGTTACACCTGTTCCAGATCATATGACTGGGGACCCGCTTTTTTCCTGGGCTGTGTGCTACATGGGGCTTGACAGAACCAAGGAGAGTGTCTGCACACCCATAATTTCCTTGCAAGATGGAGTTATAATCACCGTGAAGAAATAATAAGGTATTGTGTGGACACTGAAAAATAGCATCTAGCTTGTTACGAAGACTAAAATGTACTAATTACAGTCTGACCACATCTCACGGAACGGGTGTCTCTGAGCTACCCAGGCGCAATTCGTTCAGTCAGTTTTGTGGAAGAGAATCCAGGCAATAGTTTTTCTGAAGCTGACGCTACTGTGTGGATGGAAACATGTCTTTGCAAAGACTCTTTCAGTGTGAGGGACCACGATGCTGTACTCAGGGGTTGACCTGAGGGCTCAGACGTGCCTGCTGAAACCATTGGGATGCCTCGCATTAACCAGGCTGCCAGGAACATGGCTCACAACCAGGGAGGAGGACGACGAGGCGTCAGGCCCCCTGTACGCCTGCAAGAGGAGTCTTTTCAGCTGTCTGGCTTAGAGCATTAGTTCTGAAAAGCACATCAAGTCACTGTTCATAGCACCTTGGAGAGCCAAGCAGACTGCTTTCTACATATTTTGCTTGTCTGGTTTATTAAAGCTCCTGATTTAATGAGATTTGTTTTGGTTCCAAGCCCTTAATAATCCAGGGCTCTTCCACAGCCATCCTTTTAAATTTCCCCCACAAAGAGTTTATTCACTGACAGCTTTAAGCCAACTGATAGGTGAGCATTGCTCTCTGGGTGGTTGTCTGTCTTGTAACCTGACACATAAATGAACCCCTCTCTGTGCATGTGTATATATCAGATTGCTCTTGACAGAACATGTTATTCTGAAGTTCTTTAGTAAATACTATAAAGCACCAGCTGCTCACTCCATTCGCTACACCTTTGTCTTAAAGATTAACTTATTGTTAAATGAGTGTTGTAAATAACCACTTCAGAGCTTTGGGGACATTTTATTTGTTTTGTCACATACACCAGCATGGCAATATTCATGCGCGAGACAGATGTTTATCCATGACAGTTTACATAGACAGAGCTCCTGACTTCTGCAGTTTGAGAACAAAATGCACTTATGGGAGAAGAACAAGTTTTGATATTTTCTCTCCCCTCACCTCCATAAGCCTTTCAGAAAGATAGTTTCTAATTATGAAATGCTCATTGAAGTCTTCATTTTGAGGCAATTAAGGCTATTCCTAAGCCAAGTGAAAAGGATTGCTGAAAGGCACAGACCCAGGTTGCTCACAAAGACAGTAAATTCTTGTGTGAAAGCAATTGAGCAAAGAAACACATTCTCAAGACAGCAGGGACATTCTGGTGTGATAGGAAAGAACTTCACGTGATCTCCAGAAGTTAAAGTATCTCAAAAGTGTTCAAAAATTTGCTTTGAAAAAATTTGAAAATGGAAGAATGGTGCTTTTATCCTGAATTCTTAGAAAACCTCTTGATATTTAAGTAAATACATGAGGAGGACACAGACAAGACTTTCAGGAGAAAACTAATATATGAAACATGTCATATACATGCTATAAGGTTTCTTTTGCCCATTTAAAATTACAAGGAAGAGAAAGGGGAAGAGGAAATTAAAAAGAAAAAAGAAAACAAGACAATTTTCTTACATGTTAGATTTCTAATAATCAAAGGCATTCAGAGTTTTGGTATAATAATCTTGAGAAGTATCATTTACCTAAATACCTAATAAGGATTGCTGGCAATTTTTTCCCAAATGCCTATTCCCAGTACAGGATATTTGTAAACCAAATCACCTGAATTAATTATCCTTTCTCAGCTTGAAGAGTATAAATGAGAAATTAATAGGGTTACTACTTGAGAAAGTCTCTTCTCTCACCACTTCAGGCTGCAGAATTGGATTCTGAGAACAAAGTGTCATTCAGTGACAACCCCTGCACAAAGTCTTGTCATCCCCTGCTGTATAATGAAATCCCTTGAATTTTCAAATGGGTTGAAGTGTATTTTGTGTGCATAGTCTTGGACTGGCAGTGTTTTGAACACAGAATCCCTTGTCCTGCGTGTGGCCATTTTGAATTCATGACCCATTTCTGACTCTGTTTCCATTCAAAAAAATGGCGTAAGGAAAGCAATCTTCCTATGTTAAATGCTTTGGCATTTGAAATGGAAATAGATGAACTAACAACTAGCAACATATAATGGTAATATCAGTAACGTACAATTTAATAAAAGTTAAAACTAGTGAACATCTACTGTAGTATTTCTCAGCAGTAAACTTTTGTGTAACATAGAAATACAGACACTAGTTGCATTTAGAAAAGGAAGATATTCAGATCACTCCATGAACTCCATCTTAACAAAACTGCCTATTTTTTTAAAAATTAAAATGTGCCAGTTTTCAGTGACTACACCAAATTATGTGGTAAATAGATAGTTAGATTCATCCAGTAAAATCTTAACAGTAGTGAAGGCAGATTGAATTTTGACACTGACATAGAAACAGATCATCTTTCTCTGTTATTCAGAAAGATCCTTTCTGTTGCTTGTACAATTTATAAGTATCGTCGAAGGAGTAACATTGGGTCATTTTGACATTTAAATGTCATATAGAAACAGAAATATAATGAAACTTTAAAACTGAGGGAAAAAATAGCACACCAAGTTATTAAACCTTTCATCGTTATGAAAAATGTGGAAACTTTGTGTTAGTGTTTCTTTAAATCCATTTAAAATATTAAATTATTCATTTAAATCAATTTAAGATCCCCTGTTCCACGGTATATGGCTCTTCAGAGTGGTAAATCTTCTCAAAATATGTTAAAAAGGCAGGGAATTATTCATCAGATCAAGCATGAAACCCTAGTTACTGTATAGGGAAAACCTAAAAATCAAATTTTACTTTGCCCAATGCTTCCAATTTTCTGTGGGTTTTGTTAAAGCTTTAGTGCTATTTTACAAATGGGTTTGGAAAAAAAAAAATAGAATTAATTTTTTCATACAATAACACAATATATGGAAACCCAAATAAAAGAATAATGCCAATTACTACCTCTTCAAAAGGAATGCATTTGTGATTAAATTATAACTCAGTGGAATAGTGATCTAATAAGCTTCATTTAATTTCAAAAGCTTAAAACTATTTTTCATCAAAAATTTTTAATTTTTACCAAGGAATAACAATGACAGAGGGAACTATAAGAATGTGAGAGTGACATTCCTCTGTCACCCATTCACAGTGGCTTTCAATTTTGGAGGGCTAGCAATTTGAAATGTCTTTGATCACAGTATAATATAGTTTTAAAAAATGGGAGAAACACAAGTCTAAACTTTCTGCAAAATTATGCCAGGCCCAAAAGGCAAAAACTGTCACCATAAATATCAGATATCTTATGTTCTGCTATTTCATCCGCCTCTGCCATAATTTGACCCAGGTCGGCCAGGAAGTGGTTTCATTTTCCCTTCAAACTTTTACACTGTCAAAAAAATTGTTAGTGTCATCATCTGATGCTTTTGTTTAACTGAGAATAACATTCTACAGTTGTAGGATAAATTAATATATACAAATACATTAAATGTAACTATTAGAAGCTTCAAGTAAACTGCCATCTTTGCCTGAAAAATACTCTCTTAACAGAGCAGACTTTGTTCTCTCATTCAGTGTTTCCTGAATGATACTGGATCTTAAATTTCATTGACAACTTTTCTCATTTTTGATTTGCCCTAGTTTTATTTTCCAACTCTTTGTTTGCTAAAGAAACAGCATGGGCTGACAGTTTTAGGATGTTGTCAACACAGGTTCATTGAGCCGACCAATATAAATCCTGCTGAGCGTGTTTTTGTCAGGTACAGGTACACTGCTGGATCAACATTAAGATCTTCAGACTGGAAAGAGGCTCTGGCACCAGCCAGAAACCTACACACACACCCTTCCCAGTGCCTGTGACAGCTCTTGGGGCCCAAGTGACAAAGGAGAGATGAAGTTCCCACACAGCCTGTAAAACACGGTGGAAAAGCCTCAGCCCTGCTCTCACCACACAAACCCTCAAGTATCCTTTCAGAAGGTTGTTTTCTCCATTGCTGTTATTCTTCTCTATGAATTCTTGTTAACCAATTTTACCTTCACCCTGCAGTGGCTTAGCGTGATCTTCTTTCCTCTGAAAAAAAAGGATTAATTTTTTTGTTACTGCAAAGCAACAATTATTGGTTTTATGAGGTTGCACGCAAAGAAATTCTCTTTCTAAAAAGCTTAGGGGGAAAACTGGGCTCCCTACAACCAAAAGCCTTGTACTTTTACAGGATTGCAATGCCATGCAATTTTCTGCCTTAGAAAAGCCAAACTAATGTTGAAATTGTGATTTTAGAGAAATAGTGTCTAGAAGGCATAGTCTCTAAAAGACAAGTCTGTAAGTTTTACCATTCCTCTGGTAGTGATTTTTTTCATGATGCTAAAGCAGCTTTAATGCTGGAAGAATATAGAAGAAACTATGGGGCCGTAGCTCAGAGGTCAAATGAGGAACCTCTAGAGATGTGCCATTAGAGTGCCTCCTATTCAGCAGCCCAGTAGTTAACTGGCTTTTTTTCCGGCTAAATGGAGAAGGCACACGGCTGGCTGTTTCCAGCAAGGCAGTCCACACCCAAGGGTCTCAGAAAGAAATGCAGCCTCTTAACTAGCTCGTGAACATTAAATTATAGAAAATCTCTTCATTCCTTGGTCCAGCACTTAACCTTTTAGTACCCTAGGCATGACACCAGTCCCCATCCGCCCTCCCACCCTTCTCAAGCAGCACCTGTGTATGCAATAGTTCTTACAGCTCCTTAGGATGTTCTGAAGGTGAATGTCTATTTGGATGTTCATGCCATGAAGTAATTTTTTGGCTGCTTTCAGCTTACCCTTAAGACATGTCTGTTCCAAATTTGTTAAGAAGGTCCTTCTTGAGACAAGGCTTATCCAAGACTAATGCTTTCTAAAGCATTTCCATCTTTCTTTCTATATGGCTGTGCAGTGCAATGGCTTTTCAGCTCTCCACAGCAGACTGTACTAGGAGGGTTTATGCTCAAAGTCTTCTGCTATCGTGTTTTGCAGCTGTGGAGAACTTGCTCTTATAGAGTCAGCATTTTCCCTGTAACTATTGTTGCCACCAGAAAAGATTTCAATTATTTACACAAAAAAATCACCTGATGCATGCAACTCCCTGGAGAGTGTTGGGGTTTTTTTTACCTTTCTACATGTTCACCTCACATAGACAAGAACTTCCAGTGACCTGGAGACTGGTGGTTTAATGTTCTTTTGGAGATTCATTATGTGCGCAAAACACACCACTTAGGTTATTTTTCTGTTAGCTGAACATGCTGTGAATTCATTGGTTTTGGAAACCAAAGCAAGCAAAAAAAAAAAAAAAAGAAAAAGAAAAAGAAAAGCCAACCAAAAAACCAAAACAGGGTATTCGGGCATGTTCCACAGTGACCAGGCACAGGTCACAGATCACTTGCAGAGTCCATGAAGGTGTAGCATTATCCCCCCTCAAAGAAGACAAGCGTCTCTTTGCAATAGCAGTTCTGCAGGAGATAGTTTTGAAAGCAGGACGGATAAAGAGATTAATTTTATATAAAGAAAAAAATTCTCCCTAGGTTAATGAGCCACTGAGATTGTTTGTAAGTATCCAGATAGGTTTTAGATTGCAGAGTGCAGCAGCTCCATTTCATCTTTGGAAAACTATCATACACATTTTTTAGCACTATCAATAATGAACAATACTTGGTAAAATCAAACAAGCTGAGAAACAATTTGGTATTGATAGCATGAGATAGTGCAGTATCCAAACATACTTTGACAGACTGTAAATTCCTCTGATCTGCCTGCAGAATCAAAAAGCTGAATGGACTTCAAATACCCTAAATGTGTTAGCTAATAATTTAACAGATTTCTTACAATTTTAATGAAAAATGTAATTTACTACAATTGCAGTTTAATTACTTCACCCTCAGCATACTGTCTTACATGATAGCTATCAGATCTAATTATTTCCTTTCCATTTGAGTTTAATAAAAAAAGAAATTGGGCCAATGTAATTACTAGAGTAAATCTAGATATAGTGGAGAAACACAGCTGAGTTTTTATCATGCATCTGCTGGGGCACTGCTAGCTTAAATTGGGGAAATTTGTACTTTGGAAGAAACCTATAAATTTTAGTTAAAATATGACCCATTCAAATGCGACTACATTTTCTCTTAAAAGCATCAATGAGCTGATCTAAATGTCCATATAAACCAACGAACACGTATTGTGATTGGAAAGCAGCACAGGGCACCATTCATGACCTGAAAATTAAGCTGACTAAGCTGTTACAGCCCTGTAACAAAAATTTGAATCACAATTTGTGGAAAACAATCTGGTACTCTCAAATTTCTCAGTCATACAGTGTTTTGATAGTATTGTTCGTCAGGAAATTTCTTTCAGACCTGCTTTTACAATTGGCACTCCTAAAACTTTGATATTTTCACTACAATATAAAAATTGTAATAAGAAAGTTTAAACTACTTGAATTTGCATTTGCTTGTGATAATGTCTTTTCTCAAGGCACTGACATTTCCTCTGGCCCCTGGCTCAGAAAGCACAGAGTGGTTCAACTTCTGATCTAGCAGGACCAGATGTCCTACATCTCATGCAGTTGCAGATGCACCAGCAGAGATGCAGCCTCCAACAGCCACCTGAATTCCACGTTTCTTAAAACAAGATGCAAATTAATGATGAAACTGCTAGAAAAGAAATATTTTCAAATAAACCCTAGGAAAATGGCAGAAATAATATTAAGCTAAAAATGACAGCATGAACGGTTCCATTTCATGAAAGTCTTGTTCTGTTTTGATAGAAAATATCAAAAAGAAGGTCTCATCATTTTCTAATCTCCTTTTGTGCCCTGCAGAAATATCAGCATTTCCTATTGAAGAGAAAATCTAGTTTTCGCTCTGCAGTAGTCATCAGTAAGTTTGGAAAAGGATTTTAGTAGGAGCATAAAAGTCTTAACATTGATGATATCCCTAACTTGAAGGACCAAAGGACTGTGGAATTCGGTTGGGGTTTCTTTCCTTTTCTTCAGAACCGTAATTTCACATTCTTAAACTCATTGGGTGCTTCTGAAGATTGAGACATGTTAGTTGTCTTTGCTTACAAGCACATTCCATTTTTTCTCTTGCTTATGTCACCTTCCCAGTTTGATCCATCATATTGGGTTTGCATGGCAAGGTTTTGGTAGCAGGGGTGGCAACCAGGGTGACTTCTCTGAGAAGCTGCTGAGGCCTCCTCCATAACCAGCAGAGCCAATGCCAGCCAGGTCCAGGATGGACCCACTGCTGGCCAAGGAAAAGCCTATCAGCAATGGTGATAGTGCCTTTGGAACAACAGATTTAAGAAGGGGAAAAAAGTTATTGTGCAGAAACAAATTGCAGCCAGAGAAGAGAGGAGTGAGAACATGTGAGGAACAGTCCTGCAGACACCCAGGTCAGTGCAGCAGCAGTGGCAGGGGGGTGGGATGGTGGTGCGCCAGGCACCAGAGCAGAGAGTCCTCTGCAGCCCATGGGGAAGACCATGGTAAGGCAGCTCTTCCTCTGCTGCCCATGGAGGTCCATGGGGGAGCAGAGATCCACCTGCAGCCTTTAGAGGACTCCACATCAAAGCACATGGATGCCCAAAGGAGGCTGTAACCTTGTGAGAAGCCCACACTGGAGCAGGCTCGCAGGGCAGCACCTGCACGCTTGTGGATAGAGGAGGCCACGCTGGCGTAGGTTTGCCCGCAGGGCTTGTCGTCCCATGGGGACCCACGCTGGAGCAGTCTGTTCCTGAAGGACTACAACCCATGGACAGAACCAATGCTGGAGCAGTTCAAGAAAAACTGAAGCCTATGGAAACAACTCATGTGGGATAGGTTCATGGAGGACAATTTGCTATGGGAGAAACCCCATGCTGGAGCAAGGGTAGAGTGTGAGGAGTCCTCCCTCCCTCTGAGAAGGAAAGAGCAGGAGAGATAACAGGCGATGACCTGACTGCAGCCCTCATTCCCCATCCCCCTGAGCCCTCAGAGGGAGGAGGTAGAGAGAACTAGGAATAAAGCCTGAAAGGAGGATGGGGCAAGGGGGAGGTGTTTTTAAGATTTTGGTTTACTTCTCATTATCCTACTCTCATTTGATTGGTAATAAATTAAACTAATTTCCCCACGTTGAGTCTGTTTTGCCCGTGATGGTAATTGCTGAGTGATCTCCCCATGTCCTTATCTCTAGCCACAAGCCATTCGTTACATTTTTCTCTCCCCTGTTCAGCTGACAAGGGGACTGATAGAGCAGTTTTGATGGGCACTCGTCATCTGGAAAAGGTCAAAACAGCACACCCACCCCATGCAGCTTCATGCCATCCTTGCAAAGTTTTCCCCACTGTTGAGTGGAATTTGCAAAGATTTGTAAAGATCAGGCTCGCGGCTATTCCAGAAGGAATGCCTTTTTCTTTCCATTGTGCAGTAAAATATCTTTGCATTCTTCAATGGTCTTTGCAACATTATTTAATAAGTCCATTATCTAGAAAATAGTCACTTCAGTCATCTTCCTCAGATATTCTAAGTGTGGCTGAATACCAGTAGGATGAAAAAGCTGCACAAGTCTTAAACCTCTGTATTACTACCTATTTGTCACTCTTTTATGCTTTCTTTTTGTTTGAGTTAAAGCCATTGCTCTCTGTATTCTTAATTGAACAACAAACAAGTATGACATACTTGGCCTCAGTTTCAGTTGAAAAATTTTCACTTCACCTTGGCTTTTCTACACAGAAATGAAATGGGTCATCTGGTCTTTAATAAAACTGCCTTAACAGATCATCAATCTGTTAAGTTTAAGATTAATCAACACTTATTTACTTCAAACAAGAGTAGAAGCTGGATTTTTAAAAGCACTCAGCAGCAGTTCTCTCTTTGTCCTCATTGAAGTCTATTGGCTTCTGCTGATGAATTCAATGAGCCGAAAAAGCAATAGAAGAAATCCCAGTCTGTGCCTTGCAGACAAGATTAATGGTTAAAGAGCACCTTCATATGAGAACTTGGGTCATTTCAATACCCAGAACTCTGAAGCTTATAGCAATTTCGTTTCCATACAGAAGTGTTGATATCCTCTCAAAAAGGTTTTCTGAATATTTCCCAAATTTCTCCATAAACTGCGGAATTCAGTGAAATAAGACAGCATGAACTCTTCTGTTATCCATTAAAAAATATTTTGAGGATTCTGCAGTTTTGATATCTCAACAATTTCTTTTTCTGTGCTTGTTACTGAGAAAAGCAAAATCTCTGCAGAAGATAAATCAAACCATTCTAAAAAGTCTTGTGATCAGACATGGCTCAAAACTTTCAATCTTTCATAGCATTGTCTTTAAAATTAAGAATCAGAAGATAGAGGAAATGAACACATTTTATTTATTTAACGCATTTTATATATTTAATTTTGTCTCTTAAAATCACATCTTTCCTTTTACCTTTAGTTAAGCATACCATTGGCCGATCTCCAGACACTGTAATTATTTAGGTCTGTAAGGAGTCCTGAGACTAGCTTAAAGAACCTGACATTTTGTATGTGTTTGAGTAACATCTGGATGGACATATCTAAGATTTTGTCTCACAAACTGAAAAAGTTGTTCGTTAAAAAAAAAATCGTCATAGAATGTCTTGGCTTGGAAGGGACCATAAAGATCCTCTCATTCCACTCTACTCCCCAACCCCCTACTCCTTGCCATGGGCAGGGATTTCACCCAGTAGATCAGGTTCCTCAGGGCCCCATCCAACTTGGCCTTGAACACTTCCATAGATGAGGCATCCACAGCTTCTCTGGACAATCTGTTCCTTACCATGCTCACATTAAATTTCTTCCTAGCGTCTAGTCTAAATCTTTCCTCTATTAGTTTAAAACCATTTCCCCTTGTCCTATCACTATCTGCCAATGTAAAAATCATTCTCCTCGTATAAGTGATCTGAGATCTTTGTCTTGGTCCAAAACCACTGAATCTTAAATTTTAGAACAGTAAATACCATTAAAATTTGTATGAAAATAATAGGTGTAAATATAGCATCACACAATTTTCAGGATATCTCTAATCACTTATGCTGTTGGCTTTACATCATTATTCTCTGCTCTAAGTAAGAAAGTATTAGAAGTTGCACACTATGAGTTTTCATAAGATAACAAAATTCTGTTCTAATTTTAGAACCCATCTCTTCCTTTATTCACAGCTATAAATGTAATAGATGTGATTCTCTCCTAGATGGAGATGCACTGAACTTCATCACTGCCATCGCCAAGGTTTTTTTCTGGGGAACAATAGCATTCAGGTCCATCTCAGGTTCACTAGCAAGGCTGCCAGAGAATATTGTTCAGAAATTGCACAGAATTCCCTGGGGTTACCAGGGAGAAAAGGCAATCTGGTCCATTGCCACTGGGTCCTTCATTAACCTCCATCAATTTTAACATTTACACCTGCCATTACTTACCTGCTGATAGAGTCTTGGCAATGCTAGCACTTCCAGGGCATTCCTGCCAGCTGGGTTTTCCTGACAGCATTCATTAGCAAGTAATTTGCCAGTTACTCTGAAGGACCATGTTGTGTTATGTGGTTTGAAGATCTCTAGCATACACCTGTCGTGGCTAATTGAATTCTAGCAATCCTTGCTATAGTTACTTTCACTCAAGGATGCTTGTAGCCTGTTTAAGGAACAATTAAAACACATCCTTTTCCACTTGCAGATTAAAAAATGTGCCAGCTTTTTATCCAGCTATGCCCAGTTGCAGATACTGGAGTGATGTATGCCTCTTGCTGTGAGGCTTTTGGTAGGTTTTCTTTTTACTTTGTTTTACTTTTGCTTATTTTGTTTTGCTGCCACTGTTCATTGTGTACGATTGAGCTTCAGAATTATAGAATTCCAGTTTTTCGGTCTGAGTGTCAAATGTTTATGTCCTTTATGTGCAGTGCAAACTGTATGCTAAGCAATACTTTAGAGCATTTTTATTTGAGAACCACCACACCTCTGAAAACAAAATAAATTTTTGCAGTGCCTTTGGTTGATGTCCATAATGATACAAATTAGGCTAAACATTGAATATTATTTTCATGTCATTTCATACTTCTGTTACATTGGTAGAAATTTATTTTTTGCAGTCATTCCATAGGTCACTCCACAGTACTACATGGATCCTTCGTGATTCATTGAATACAGATTGTGGAATTTTTTGTTTAACATAGCTCAACCATAAGCCAGGCAAATCTACTCTTACAAATCCAAATGCATTGCTGGACACGATAATACCCAGCCCTTTCTGATTTTTGAAGTCATTTAAAAAATGACTGTGTCACCACCCCTCCTATTTAACAAAATCTTTCAATGTCTATTTATAAAGCTACTAACAGCTGAAGCAGTTGAAGTTCTCACACTGACTCCAGAGAAGAAGACTTCAGCCTCAGTGGACGCCTGAGGCTGAAATGATATCATCATTTCTGTTGCCATTTTCCTTCTTTCCTTTCTTTTTTTCGTGACTGGAAAGCTAAAGATGGATTTGTGTGTGCAAGTTAGTTTAATGCAATCATTACTATAAGATGATTTTTTAAATCTGCTTTCCTATCCCATTATGTAATAGTTGCTGTTCTCCGTGGTCATATTTTTTTGCCTGTGGTAATGATACAGGCAGTGCAAAAAAAGTTGTAATAAGATAGTTAGAATTAGTAAAATTTCTGTGCTGCTCTCCAGTACTGTTAGGGTCTGGTCAGAGATTTCTCCCAGACAGAAAGTTTGCATTTGTCAACCAAACTTGACGAGAAACACTCAGGATTATATAGAAAAGATCTCAAAACTGATATGGAAAGCTGTACTTAGCAATTTCTCTGTCTTGTTATAAAGGGAAACAGTTGTTTTCATTTTGAAATTTTGATAGCAGGGACAAATGAAGATGGCATGTAAGAGCAAAAGTTTCCTTAGAACCTTATTGCCCTATATGAGGTTTTATATTTATTGACATTTCTTTAAGCACTTGGGACATCTGAGTCCAGCTGCATGGAGCAATTAGACCACACTTTTACTGTCTCATGCCTGCTCCAGTAGGAGACTCCAAGGTGCAAAAGGCTTGGGAAGGTTCCTTGCACTCCACTCTCCTCTACATCCTTTCGTGTCAGGGTGTGCCTACATTTATGCGCCGCAAGCGTTTCCCCCCAGCTCAAGGCCAGGTTGGGTGAGGCTTTGAGCAACCTGCTCCAGTGGAAGGTGTCTCTTCCCATGGCAGGGGGCTTGGAACTGGATGATCTTTAATGTCCCTTCCAACCCAAACTTGTCTATAATTCTATGATCTCTCCTACTGCGTGGTTTGGGTGAGTGGACTGAGCCTCTCACTCCCAACAGATCCTGGCCACTGCTCCCCATGGTGCTGGTGATAGTTTAATAAAGTTAGAGCTCCTTGCAGTGCCATGTGTTTCAATGGTTCCACATTTTCCAGCTGTCATTTCCACTCTCCCAAAGTCGTTCCCAGGCTTGGAACAGGAATTAATTGCTATCCTCCTGTTAGGAGAGTAATGGTGCTTGCCAGATTCATTCAAATTCTGCTGCTTCCACCCAAAAAGCTGCTTCCAACAGCCTCAAAAGAACAAAATGAGGAAGCTCTGCTCTTAGAAACTCCATCACCTGCTCACATACTGCTACAAACCAACATCAAGGGAGATTATGATGCCAGAATTGAGAATTGTACCGTTCTAACATAGCTGAACAAATTCAGTTTTTGCTACAGATGTAAAAACCTCGGTGAAAATGGAGAAAAGGAGTCAGAAATTTAAAAAAAAAACAAAAAAAAACCCACAGGAAACAACTTTGACTGCAATGGAATAAAAATTGAAAATAAATAAAAATTAAACCCTTCCTTTGATAAGGAAGTTTCAGCTAAGGAAATCATTTCTCTGACATGCCATCTTTGCTGTTCCCTGCTGTCAAAACTTCAAAATTAAAAAGATTATTTCCCTTCATAAGGAGACAGAGAAATTACATTTTAGGTTTTATTCCAATTATAACTCAAAATAATGGGCATGTCATGCAAGGAGCTGCTTTAAGTTCTATTTTACTACTTTGCTTTTCTACTTCACTCCTTTCTTTCACCTATGATCTCTGATTGCAGAGCCCTTGTTTGTGAAGGTATGTAGAGGCATGTATCTTGGACAGTCTGTTTTGAGTCCTAGGGAAAAAATAATAAATTCTGTACTGAAAGAGGTGAGTGAAATACCAATTTCTGTTACAAAGAGCCCCAGAAATGCAGAGACAGCTGCTTCCGAGTAGTTCTGGTAATACTATAAAGTAAAGATTACTCAGTCTCCACACAAAAATCTGAACTCTGCTGAGTGACTTGTGAAAGATTCAGGATGATAACATAATCCTTTACATATTTTTACCTGAAAAAACTCTATTTCCTTTTTTTTTTCCAGTTTATGAAGAAGACATTCAGAAAAGTTTGTCTCCCCTTTTTATCTTTTAGTGCTGAGGCAACTGCTCTATTTTCCCTGTTCTCAGGTTTTCAGTCCTTTTGCCCCTCCTTTCGTGTTACGTTAATAGTTGCATTGGGTTTGCACAGCCAGGTTTTGGTAGCGGGGGGTAGCGGGTACAGTGCTACAGGGGTGGCTTTTGTGAGAAGCTGCCAGAAGCTTCCCCCATGTCCAACAGAGGCAATGCCAGCAGGCTCCAGGATGGAGAGAGGAGCCCATGCTGGAGCAGGTTTCCTGGAAGGACTGGTGACCTTATGGGGGACTCACTGGAGCAGCCTGTTCTTGAAGGACAGCATGCCGTGGAAAAGTGGTCCACGGTGGAGCAGTTTGTGGGGAACTGTCTCCCATGGGGGGGACCCCATGGTGGAGCAGGGCAAGGACCTTTCTCTGAGCAGCAGCAGGAGCAATTGCTTGTCTCCCTGCACTGCTGGGGGGAGGAGGTAGAGCTGGGAAGGAATGAGGGGTGGGAGGAAGATGTTTTTAAGAGTTATTTTACTTCTCGTTATCCTGCTCTGGTTTTGTTAGTAATAAATTCAATCAATATCCCCAATTTGAGTCTCTTTTGCCCATGTTGGTATTTAATGTGTGATCTCTCCCAGTCCTTATCTCAATTCACAAACTTTTTGTTATATTTTCTCTCCCTTGTCCACTTGTGGAGGGCTGTGATAGAGCAGTTTTAGTGGATCCCTGGCATCCAGCCAGGGTCAAACCACCACAATAGTGTGACCCTTCTGTGAGGTTTCCCATTCACTTACCAGAGACAAAGAAATGTAAGCCCGCTTCAGACCCTGAGTGGCCACTCTTGGTTAAGGAAGCAGGGATTTCCCTCTCTGGTTGGGGCAGGACCTGGTACAGACCATGGGGATGGAAGGAAGCAACAACCATCAGACTTTACTGCTTCCAGGCCAGTGGAGAGGCAGGTCTTCCCGCTTCTTAAACTGTATTTTCCTCCCATGGAAGACATCAAATGGACGTATGTACACTATTCCAGCATTTGTTCAGATGTTAAAAAAGTTCATCAGCATTTCTTTTTTCCTCTGAATACCAAAGTATTCAAGTATCACTATCAAAGTAGATTGTGATCCAGGATTTACTTTTTTTCTCTTAATGTCTAGACTTCACTGTGTGTTTGCATTTTCACCACCACACTCAGGATTTCACAGTTATATGTGACTAAGCCTTTCTCTGTGAACTAGTAACTCACCTGATCTCCATGGCAACTGGTCTTGTGGGACTGTCAATTAACTGACCTCTGGGTTTATATAGAACAGGCGTGTATTATATTTCTTTCCTAGAAAAAGCAGTATCTCCCAAGCCATCCTTTTGCCAGAAAAGGTTGCAAACTCTTCCACTTAATCTACCATGCAGCCTCTCCAATAGGTTCATCTTGACAAAAATTAAGTAAGCCACAAAAACTAAGCCACAGTACTGGCAAACTTTTCTTGCCCAGAAATAAAGGAAAAATCCCATGCTTTATTCTGTAATGCAGCTCTCTGAGTTCTCAGCAAGGGACCAATCCAGACCTAGTTACTAGTTACCTACACCCTGTAGGTGTATTTTCCAAATTAAATGCTATGACCCTTCTATGAGGCAGACTCCAACTGAGAAAACAATGAGCCTCAGACCTTCATTAAATGGTGTGTGGCTAAACACTACTTTTTCTTCCTCAGCTCATAACGTGAGGCAGCTGTGTGGTGGAGAGAGCAGAAGAAACTGGATGAAAACATGTCAGACTGTTTGCTTCCACTCCAGCCACTCCTAAAGTCTAGCTTTAACAGGCAAATGAAAGAGTGAGTTTGAACCCAAGCCTGGTTTTGTCTTTTGTTTTAAATGAATGACTTTAGTGTTAAGTCAAGACAGTTCATAAAAGCTTTTAATTTTTGTAAAAAAAAACCCCATATATAAAAAACGTGAACATGGAAACATTCCTAATACGTATATTTTTCTGAGCCATCTTGATGCCATTTCTTCTCTAGCTGTTTTTCACAAGCTCTCACATTTGTCTTTTCTTGACTGGGAGGTAAATCTCAGACCCACATTTGAATCAAATCTGGAAATGCTGTGGGGGTTCCAAATAGTGTGAAAATACCTGTTCAAATCCTGAAAATAGTCTGAAAATCACGTCTGTGGACATTAAACATTGTAAAATCCATGATTCCAGGACACTTGACATTGATTAAAAGTCCTTTTAATTGTGTCAGCTGAACTTGGCTATTCAGCAAAGGCCACTGGAATTTTCTTGGGAAAATTTCTATCATTGCCTGCACTTTCAATGGTAGCATATAAATGCAAAAGAATCATCTTTAATTAAAGTTGTGTTTGCGTCTTCTGATCTAAAATACCACAGTCCATGAACTGTCATTTCAGCATCCCACACTGTAGTTACAAAATTGTTTGCTTTTTATAGAAATTCTTGCAAGAGTTTTGACATGTACCCTTTAATTTCTTTCTTTCTTTTTTTTTTTCTTTTTTTGAGAGTTGTTACTTACAGGACCTCATTTCAAAAATATTTATTTAAAATATATCCTGCATTTCTCTGTCTTTCTATTTCTGGGCAATATCTGCATTCTTTCCACCCTCACACATGGTATAGCATTAATATTTCATTCAGCTTTTCTACCAGAAGTCATATTTACAGTATCTTAAATATGCTTCATTTTCCCTGCAGAATAAGCTATACTGCTCAGTAATTTACTGAGGATCCTGATTGTCATCTTTTTTTCTGAGGACTCTATATTTTTCCTTGTGACTCAGTGTGGCTGCATGGTTTACCTTGGCAGCTGTTCAACACAAATGGCAGAACACACAAACATATGCATGCATTATTTTAAATAATACTATTTATTCCTTTTAGCCATCCTATATCATCACTGCCTTCTCTGATGCAAATAAATAAATATATGAATAAAAGAATATGGTAGACTGCGTTGACTTCACTAGAAAACAGCATTTTATAATACAATCAGTGCTGTTGTAAAGCTGCAACTTCACCCATGTAATCCCACAAATTCTTCTCTCACTGCTACAATTTTATAGGAAAAATTCTAAGATGGCACATTAAGGAGCCCAAGAAACTTTGATTCTGATCTTCCAAATACTAATAGAGATGAATAAGCACCACAAGAGCTGAGTTGCCACAGCCCTTTGTGAAGAAGAATATGAAACATCTTGTGTGCATGGGTTGGATGAGAACACAAAGGAGAAGAGTGGTGAGGACATGACTCATCTAAAAAACTTCACAGAACCATAGAATCACAGAATATGCCAAGTCAGAAGGGACTCACAAGGATCATCAAGTTCAAATCTTGGCCCCACATGAGACCATCCCAAGAATCATAATTGGTGCCCGAGAGCATTGTCCAAATGCTTCTTGAACTCCGTCCGGCTCGGTGCTGTGACCGCTTCCCTGGGGAGCCTGTTCCAGTGTCCAGCCACTCTCTGGGTGAAGAAGCTTTTTCTAACATCCAGCCTAAACATCCCCTGACACAACTTCACACCATTCTCTTGGGTTCTGTCACTGGTTACCACAGAGATCAGTGCCTGCCCCTCTTCTTCTCCTCATGAGGAAGTTGTAGACTGTGATGAGGTCTCCCCTCGGTGTCTTCTCCACGCTAGAAGACTCTACAAGTATTCAGAATAGTGGCAACAGAGCTGAACTTGTTGCAGATATCCCAAAAGTAAAACGGGGACAGAAAAATGATGGGTCACTTTTACAGAAGGAGGGAAAGGAGAAATCTCCATACCAACTGAACTCACAGAATGTTGCGGTTCCTACACGAGGTTCCTATAGAAGGAACAAGATGGTTTTATAGAAGAGTTAAGGCTCTTGAATAAAGTATCCCAAGTGGAGACCACTTAGAATCTTATTTAAGACTAGATTGCAGTGGGAACACAGAAATCTTACGACTGTTGGACTATTTCACCAACTATGCAGAATTAGCATTGTTAAACACACATCTTTTGAGCATGCATTTTCTTACCAGAAAGTTATAGTTGTTATGTATAGAACACCAGCTGGGTATAAGAACTGATAATAGACTGAAATGTTCTAGTGTTTTAAAGTTTTTAATAATTTGTAGGATTTTAAGAACACTTCCATATGTCCAGGTACCCAGAAACTGCTGACTATTTTGGCAAAATTTATCAAAAAATAATGGAGATGTGTATAAGACTTAGGAATCAAATGCAGTTTCAAATTTAAATTCACACTCCTAAATGAAGGCATCATCTTTGTGTCCAAGACCACAGTCTCCTGAAACACACATTCAGAATTCAAATGTCTGACTGTAAAATCTTGGATGTTAAAATAAACATACAGCGAACATTAAATGCCATGAGAAAGTGCAGGACAAAATATTCTCCTATGAAGGGTCAAGTAATTTAAGGCCTATGTAGTCACAAGATGGTGCACACATACACAGCTTAGGAAGGTGTTACTCTTTGCCATGAGGTTATTATGAAACAAAGGAAGATCTAACAAAGTCATCCTATGAACAAATATTTATCCTAAAAATGGGATGGATCCTGGAACCCTGAGTCCTGAAGCTGGTTTGAAAGGGACAAACCAAAGGAAGGAATGTTGCAGTGGGAAGCTCTGAGTACAGCAATGCAAATGCAGTCTGAGCTGTCTCTTGGTGACCTGCACAAGTAATGGAAATTTTTCTTTTGTACCAAAGGCATGCAAATTCAGTTACTTGTTAAAAAAAATAAATAAATAAGTAAAGACCCTCCGTTTCCTGAAAACTCTTGCTTTCACTCTGAGAACTTATTCTTGCAGTACATGACAATAAAAATCCTGTTTTTCTACGAAGTTGATTATATTCAAATTGAAACTAGGGTGGCATAATGAAATCTCCTCAAATGTCAGTTATCCAGGAGTGAGCTTGCAGGCCTCCTTGAATGAATGTTGCAACAAAGCTGCTAGATCTGAGCTTATCACCTTTTCTACAATTGTAAGCTCTGTGGCTGCAGCTTTTATGCTTCACAGGTTGTTATACTGACACTGTGGCTCAATGTGTGCTTTTATATGTGGATACATTAAATACCGATATTCCATGAATTCACATACAAAAAGTATGCGCTTGTCTGTCCAGAGAGACTTCCTACAGGAAGCAGAGTGACACCGTGACCTATGTCACATTCACAAAGTAAGCATGATAAGTTTCTCACTACCAATTAGCTTTCCGGTACAAAACTTGCTTTATCCCAGAGCCCCAGACAGAGACTATATAAATGTTAATACCTGAATGGATTCTGTCAACTTTTTATTGTAGCTTATAACCTTTGCACTAACATTTAGTAGTACATTTTGAGTGCAAAATCCAAAGAACTGATCTACAAAGTGCACTTAAATTGATACTGAATTTTAAATGGTCTTTACCGATCAGCTAGTCAGAAAACCAGTGTTGCTACTGCTATATTTAAGCAGCTTTAAAAAGCTGAACTTTAAGGTCAGAAATAACTATTGAGTAAAGCATGCTTTCTGGATTCAAATGCTAAAAACTTAGTAGGGTGTGGATCTCGCACAGTTCTCAAACTGTGCTAAAAATCCACCCCCTTATGAATGAATCCAACCTTTGGTGTTGTCCTTTTTCAGAAGAGCCCCTACAGGACACTCACCCATTGCAAGTACCTTTAATCACAGTGTGGGTCTTTGAAAATGCTTCCAAAAGGCAGGAAACATCCTGCTCTCCTTTGAGTGTTGGAGGCTAATATGGACCTACACATACAATAAATTTTTTAAGGGTAGGTGGAAGCAAGAATCTGATTTATTAAGTTGCTTAGTTAAGGGCTATTCAGTACAAAATGAATGAAAAAGCAACAAGGAAGTTGATACACAGAAAGGAAAAGGAAAATGACCAGAATGATGACCAGAACTCTTTGGCCGCTGATTGGTGGCCATTAAGGCAACTGCTCAGGCACGGCCTTGAGGAGGGTCACTTGAACAGTGTAACTAATGAGGAGGGAAAACATTATAATTGTGAGCATTGGGGGATATTTCAGGAGACTTTTGTGAATGTTCTGACCCTTTTGGAAGGGTCTTGTGGCATTATGTAAAACATATTGTGGAATGTTTAGGAAAATGGCCAAAGGAAAGGTCGTGCTGCACCTTGGATCAACAGGCACAAGAGAAGAGAGAAGAGAGAGGAAAAGAGATGGTCACACAAAAGTAGCCATATACCCATGGCTGGGTATAATCACTGTAGGGGGTATGCTTGCAAATGGGTAAGGAGAGAGGGGACTCTGCATACTTCGCTAGTGAAATTCAATCCCGACTCAGTAGGTGGTAAGAAGAAAGGAACATGAGCACCTAGGGAGAGCTTGTCAGCACAAGTGTCTTGGGGTGA